>UYYA01003990.1:0-152728 GCA_900624975.1 Angiostrongylus costaricensis | reverse complement strand
GTGTGTGTGTGTGTGTGTGTGTGTGTGTGTGTGTGTGTGTGTGTGTGTGTGTGTGTGTGTGTGTGTGTGTGTGTGTGTGTGTGTGTCTTTTGTGGATCGCTGGCACTTGAGTGCTTTCGCGCTATGGTAGCGTCGTTTTGTCGGTCCACCTTTGACCTTTGTCAGTTGGTCTCGTTTGAGCTCTCCTCCTCTACCGTATGCACTCTTTTGACTGCGTCTCAACAATTTCCCCATACTTCTTCGTCTAATTTTAACGCGAAACAACGGAATCTATTGCTTGGGCTCTATTACACATAAGTGAGAGGAATTTCAGCGCCAGAAGAAAGGTCCGAAAATTAGGAAGAAAAATAGTTAAGAGTGATTTTTCAACCCTTCAACACTTATACTCACGTATAAACACAGATGTGAATTCTTCATTCTCCATCCATCTTCGATGTTCACCGGTATCTAGCAATGGGTAAGGTTTTCTCAGTGATCAAGGTTACAACCTCCGGTCGTATTTTCACGAACGCTTCAGTTCTTAAACTGATCACCACAGTAATGACTGTGCAGCCTTCCTTTCCCACGATAATAGAAAACAGACTCAGTCTAATCTGTCAGTAAAGATTTGATCTTTTTCAATACGCTACATTTAAGCGTGGATCAGCAGTCATTCTTGATAATCTTTCAATTATTTCGATTGTTGTCTCAGAAATACCGCTCGATTCTGCACTACGTGAAGTAGGCTTAACTGTCGATTTCTAGAAAAGAACATTTCCTTTACTGCTCACTACACAGTTAACTGTCTTGCTTGTAGAGAACATCTTTTGCTTGTCCCCGTCTTGACTTCGGAGCAGCAGATATTTTTCTTCAGTGAAACACGTATCTCGACTTTATGTATAGAAATCCGCAGTAACTACGAAAAGCTTCGAAGTTGATTTTTTGTAAATGATTTTCACAGCTGTAATGAAAGTCTCAAATTTATGTCAAGTGCCCAGTGTTTTCTTTCGCAAATGTTTTAAGGACACATTTACTTCAGAATGCGGTTTGACATCTATTCTGTAATCATATGGCAGTGGCACTGTTTCGAATTGTACATACATTGTACGTGTGTGTGTATGGGCATATGTTGTATGTATGTATGTACGTATGTATGTATCTCTGTGTGTATATATGCGCATATCGGTGTATATGTCCGTATTTCGCTTCGTGTATGTTTGTGTGTGTGTGCCGGTGTGTGCATGTGTGTGTGTGTGTGCATGCATATGTACTTATGTATGTGAACGTATATTGGTGTGTATATGCCCGTGTGTGTGTACGTGTGTGTATGCTTGCGTGTGTATGTACATCTATGTGCAAGTACATGTGTGTTCATGTGCATGCTATGTGTCTGAGTGGGGGGCTGCCCTATCAAAAGATCGTCCCTTCACCTCCATCGCCTACTCTGGCTGCCTGTCGCGCTCCGCGGCCTACTGTGCTCTCTAACCCTCGAGTTAGCTGTTTTTATTTGATTTCGCTGACCCCGAGAGACGCAGCTCTGGCGCTCCACATTGGCACAGTGCCCCGATGTCCGCTGTCCTGGCGTTCTCGTTCGTCAAAACACTGACCGCCTCACTCGACTCCATGTCCTCGTAGCCCTCGTCGTTATCGTCTTTACTTACTTTCGTTTCCTGAATCCCGATTTCTTCTCCCATATCTTCGTCCTCTACCATTCTTCCTCGTCTCCTCAGTTCATCATCTTTATCCTTTGTAGAAAGTGTTCTGATTTTGCATCTTCCGTCAATAATAAGCATTGTTAATACCGCTTCCTTCTATCAAAACCAACCACAGGGTCCCTTTAGTTCGGTCTTTTTTCGTTTCCTTTATGGTTTTGGTTTCACGTCATCTTCTCCTAAACGCTTGTGTTTTAGGTACATCGTATAAGTCATATTGGGCAACTATCACTCTTCTGAACACATCCAGAAAGTCAGTGTGCACCTTATGAAAAGTTTCACTGTCAAATGAATGTATCTAGTCCCTATCTCGTTTCCGGTTTAGCTCGTATGTGATCATTCAATGTTGTTATATTTTTAGTGCTATATCAGTTTGGTCACATGTTTCATGAGAATACTTTGTTTGTCAATATTTCAAGAGGTGCACTTCTTCAAGGTTTTATTAATTTTTCATTCAATCTCATGCGAATGGCAGCTTCTCGACTTCCTCAACAGAATGGACATAAGCCGTCTTCACATAATTAAATAGTGTCAGAAGCAATGTATTAAGGTTCGACGAAGTGAAGCAGCGCTTAAGTCTACAACTTCAGCTAGTAGAGCCGGTCAACAGAGGATGATTATCATAAACACTCACAGTAAACAGACAATACACACTTTGGTATACTTTAATAAGCTCTTTGACATTTTGAAACGCTACCACTTTCACCATTTCCTTTCTCTGTCGTTTTTACAGCTATGAGCCCAGCAGTAGTTCTGATTCAATATTCATATGTTAGTAGTAATTCACATCTAGGTAATTCTATTCTCGGTTCACTCTCTTTTCTTCTCCTCTACCTGATAGGTCTCGCCTCATATTAATCCGTTTATCCAAACCCTTTTTTACTTAGCTGCCCATCCCGAGGTTTATCTCATCACTCTTACATTTGTTAGGTCGACGCCAAGCTACTGACATTTTTTGCGTGCCTTGCAAATTCTTAAAGCGTTATAATCGCTGAATTTCATCCTGCCATTAATAAACTCCGAATTTTCTAGCATTTTTTAAAAAAGATATCAGTGTTAATCAGTATAGAGAGCTTAAGTTCTTAACCTGGTGCTGTTGAATGGAAGCTAATGCTTAATTTCACCTTTAAATTTGGATGAATGGCCATCGGAACCATTTAAAAGTCAAATAATGGCTGAAGAGCAAGGACAAACATCATTGACGACACCGCTTCTGTGAATCCACATGTAAGCCCACTGGGCTGGTCAGTCCGGTGTTTTTTTTTTGTTCAGTGATTAAACATCTGTTGTAAACAGAAACTAGTACTTTGTTCCTATGCGGAGGAAATTCGGATGTAAGAAAAACGCCATGATTAGGATTTTTGGTGAGCTTTGAGCGGGCACCGAATTAGCCACCTCGTCAGTAGAGCCTCAGTGTCCTTGCTGATAAACGCTGTTCTCATTTGAAATAATGCCATAGCATTTCATGCCAAAACACGGGATTATTTTCAGTCCTAACCGGACTTTCTGTTCTGCGTTGAACTGCAGCAGAATTAAAAGGCGTCTTCTGAAAATGAGTAATTCTGCTGAAACTTCTTTATGCTCAAATTAGGCTCGCCCATCTCCCTCCATCTTTTAATGATTCTTTACGGCAAAACAAATACAGAAGTTTCTATTGGAATGTTAGTCTTCCTTTTTGATAAATGGCTGTTCATTTGGCACTTGCTCACTTCTATCAAAGTAAATATGCTTTAATCAGTTCTTATTCCTTCTCAATAAGATTTGCTTAAGAGAACACATCTGTTTCACAAAATTTATCATTTAATCACGCAGCATCTGAACTACGTCATCAGTCGGCTAAGCCACGCTTCACCTATCGTTATATATTTCCACTTAAAATATCCATTTCGGCTACAGCACTAGCAATTAGAGAGGCGCGAAATCCATTGCGTCGTCAATTAGCGTTTAAAAGGCACCCGTCGTCATCATTAAGTCGTTCGGCGGTTCCCATAACATCTACAGGTATTTATATTCAGCACAAGCTCGTTCTGTATGTGTGTGTGTGTGTTTGTGTGAAGACATTCAAATGAGAAAGAAACGGTGTGCAGCCGAAAAAGTGTGCGGCGGCCGCAGTCGGCGCGCACTTCCCCCAATGGCGTGCGCGGCGTTTGAATTCAGCAGTTCGTGGTCGCGCCACGCCCACTTCACGCGTCCACCACAGTTACGGTAGTGTAGAGGGCGTGCTCTTGAGCTCATCACTTCGCAGCACAGGTGTTGTGTTTACATCTATTTTTCATCTAGTGTTGTTTTATAGGGCTTCTGGAGAATTCCACCACACACATTCATTTCAGTAATGATTATGAATAGACATCTGCATTTCCATCAGCAATAATCTGTACTTCAATATGTCCACATAATTCCCTATGCATCAAAGAGACCGATCTCAGTGAATTAATGCCAACGGTTATACTTAGGGTTAATGTCTCTCGACTAGTGAAGGATTTAGTCGAGATTCTTTACCTTTGGCAGATCCGATGTTGTTTCCTTATACCTAAACACTTTTCCCAAACACCCAAATACTCAGTATCCTTATTTCTGTGTGTGAATGTTACGCTTAAATGTTCATTTACAAAAGTCCTAGCACTTCTAGTGCTGTATTTTTAATTACGAGTTGAACACGCACTTTAGGGATTCTTCTACAAATAATTTAACCTTCCATCTATCCTTTTCTCCTTGTTTGCTATACTGTTCTTCCTGGAGCTCTTATAGTATTCGAAATTTTATGGCAAATAATCATTTAACCCACTATAGGTATTAGTGGTGCGAATGTATGAGCACAGCGAACATTGATTCCACGGTTTTTTCCCTGACTTTCTCCGTAGAATTTTATAAATTCGTTTCGCAAACGAAAGTCAAGCTCGGTGTCGAATATGTTAGTTGCGTTATCCTAAGATATCTGTTAGAGTATCGGCTTACGATAGCTCTTTCCTTCCACCATAATAAACCGCTTTAAGCAATACATGTGCGCTATGATTGGTTGACATAGAGAGTACTGTATACTACGCTGTCATCTGTGTTTAGAAATACGTGAGTGATGATCTTTCACATGGCTTGTTTCTTAGCGGCTGAGCTTCATTAGAACTGACAAGGGTCATGACGGGAAGGACATGTATGAGTGTCTCATCTGCCTCGTATTCATAACCTCGTTATGTAAATTAGCCTCGCTAGAGACCTAGCCAAGGCGTTGAAGCACGGATTTCATGTAATAAGGGGAGCCTGAATTTCCGACTTGCCTCCATTGCTGCATCAACGCCCAGCATTCTTCAAGTTTATTATCGATGTCAACCAAACTATACCTGCTTAGTAGTGCTTGTTGTATTGCTGGATGTGAAATCCTTGCTATGTTTTTCTATACCATTTCTTCTAAACAGAGCTTACTAAGCAGTTATATTCAGAAAGACTTCTATAAACAATAATTCAGCTGAGTACAAAAATGTAGGTAGGAAAGAGCGCTATCGTATGTATATAAAGTGGTTTCTTCACGAGGCTGACAGCCCATATAGGATGACCTTGACCATGAACTTTAACTGATTGCTTTATTGACTTGTGAACCACAACTCAATTTCTGGTCCTCAGAATAAGTCATTGTTCTCGACTTTTTCTCGTCTTCAATGTTCCCCACTGAGTTCTTTATAAGAGTACATCTATCAGTTTCGAATTGAAAATGGCTTTCAGGTGTGCCAGGAAACGAGCCTCGTCGACGTTATTTTGCTGCTTCTTTTGCTTTGTGTTGTCCTGCGATGAGATGGACAGTTGAGTGTGGGTCAACCACCATATGTCGCGACCGGCCGTAGAGCAGAGCCATTTTTTAAGACGGAATGCGAGGGGGATGGACCAGAAACGGAGAGCGAGGGTGTTGGAGCGCCTGAGGAGAGGGCCAGCCCAGATCACTCTCACACTCAGTCTCTCCGAGAGAGTAGGAGTGCCAAAGGAGAGAATCAGTCAGCTCACTCTCATACACTCGCTCATTTCTTTGGTCCTCTTAATTGCTCTCCACACGGCGAGCTATTCAATCGATTATTAGCTCCTTTGGGGAACTTCCGTATGCCTTCTTCTCTGCTCTCATTATCCCCGACTTTCAAGCATTTTCTGGGAACTTCTGTTCTTCGGAAAGGAACTCTAATCAAGCACCAGCGACGAAACTTGCAAGACTGTTATAAGTTCTCTTCGTTCTTCCTTAAAATTTTAAATCTAGGCCTATTACGTGGATTTACTAGTCGTAGATTTCTTTGCCTAGATTTAATGCTAGAGCTAGAGATACATGAAGTGCTTAGTTATGCAGTTATTTGGTACTTGAATGGCCCGTCCTCACTGGTTGTGCGAACCTCATCATAATCTTCATTTTTCGGATATTTGCTGGTTAAGCCATTGTGGTTCCCTGGAGTTCCGAGGTCTGCCTGGCCAAAGTCTTCCCCACCACGACAGGCAGTGGCAGCTCTTGTGGATCAGAGGAAGATTTACCACCATGCGACTTTGATACCAGAATAGTGGTGGATCCTGGTATTGGTTATGCAGTTAATATTATTATATTCAGCCGTAACTTTGTGCGTGAAACGATGTTCACAAGACGCATGTTGCAGAACAGATGTCATAATGCGATAGGTCTACGACGAATTGATATGAATCAATTAACCAATCAAGCTATCGAAATCGAGCTAGCATTTCGTAATCGACAATGAAGTTGGTGTATAGACTCAGAGATGGGAAGGATATTTCTTCGGTGCAGTATTTCTGATAGGGTTTCGTAGCCCATAATAAAAAAGCAATCGTAATTATCGTTGAAATTGCTTTGTTTGTGTCGGTTTTTGAACGTCAGTTTGTCCAACGATAACAGAACTTTCGTAAGATGGGTTTCTGGTCTTTAGCAGAGGCAGAGTTCATACACAAAAAAATGTTTTTTACATGCCTTAATCATACTAAATTATCTATTCGATTGTGTTTGTCATTTGATGAGTAAATATATAACTAAAAATGGGGAGTGAACAGGGAGGATAGAAAAGAGAGTGAGAAAACAAAAAGATTTGAAGGGAAATAGAGAGAGGCTAAAATTACACAAGAATAAAAAACTAAGGAAGAGGAAAGGCAACTGGGCAACATAAATTGGTGCATTGTTTTTCACGGGAAGCAAATACAGAGAGCAAAACAGAGAAGGAAAGAACGTGTGAGGAAAACAAAGCATGGAAGGAAGGGAAATGAGAGAGAGAGAGAGAGAGAGAAAGAGAAAGAGGTAGACGATGAAAAAATAAGCATATCGTTAATTGAGAGTAGTGTCACAATTATGAGAAGCAGAAGGGGTACTACGAGCTATAGGAATCACCGTTTTGAACGGGGAAGAAAAGTGGCACCTTTCTGAAGAAGAATGGGAGGAAAAATAGCAACCATATAAAAGATAAATCCAAATTCTGTGGTGTTTTAGACTAATCGAAAAAATGACAACATATGGCGTAAACCATATGATTCAGCCGGCGAAGGAAACGATTATTTGGTCAGCTGAAGATAATTTCCGTGGTACAAAATCGTGTTTTGAATCATTAAGTAAATAAATAGGATGTGATGGTGAAATAAACATTCAGGTATTGTGCCATCCAGCCCGTTCTAATCTTAGCTTAGATCGCAACATTAGACTATTACTTAAAATTTTTAATAAAGTGCAACGATGCTGAGATATTCGCAAAAGTCCGGACCGCAGGTGTCTACGGTGAGGAACGAACGCGCAATTACCCTTTCCAGGGTCTAACGCGTTCATCACCACACCATACGGGTTCTTTCTTTCGACTTTCTTTCAGCTGAGTCTATTGATTAGTGCTATTTTTTTTTACATCTGCGATCCGGAGTTTTGCAAATATCTCAGCATTGTTGTGGTTGTATTTCGCATAATACGCTGCCGTGAAAATTGTAAGAGACAGGAAATAAAAAGTAAACATTTTAATAAATTGATATGTATTCTTTCTTTGATGAGCTTACACGAGGTTTATAATGATGTTTATTTTCGGCTAACGTTTCGACGTCTTCGTCTTCCTCAGAGCCGATGATCCGAGTCGATGGTCCTCGCTTGTTATTCGTCTCGACGTGGCAGCTTCGCCTTCGTGTCGAGTCAGGTCTTCCTCAGTGAGCCATCTCCTCGAAAATTCGAGGACGTCGAAACGTTAGCCGAAAATAAACATCATTATAAACCTTGTGTAAGCTCATGAAAGAAAGAATACATATTGATTAGTGATACCGAGGTTCAAGGAAAGTCGGTTTCGAAATTTTAATAAATTGTTCATTGGTTTTGTAGTTCCATGAAATTCTAACGAAGAGCGCCTTGAGATCCTCTTGCCGACCGTTTTTCAGCGACTTGCAGAAATTTTTAGAAAATTCTCGGTTAGAGGATGAATACGAGAGGATGACATTATTAGTTCGATTCCTAAACTAAAAACAATGCCATACCAAACAGAGATGGTGTTCTTCGAGAACGTCGATACACCAGAGTCAAAAATTTTCTCTACGGAGGAAAAAAGGGCTGGTCGGTTTAAAATCAAGCGTTTTTCGTTCGATTTTCAGTCGATCGCCTCATGCCAGTTGTCCGCTTGTTATCCGTCGTGTGTGTGTGTGTGTGTGTTGTATTCATTCGTTCGTTGTAATACTTGGCAATTTTTCGTCAATCGTTTCACTTTTTCGTATGAGACGTGAAAATAGCGGCTAATTTTATGTTGTTGCCCTTGTTCGTGTTATCAGTGTTTTTCATCCCTATTTTTTCTAAGTGAAACGAAAACTCTTCCATCATCAGTGTTGGTGGAAAACGTGCAGGCGTCGACGGACGCCTTGCTCTTTTTCGTTTTTATCTCACTTTTTCACTCCCGCTTAAAAAGCCCTGCCGACATCGCTAAAAGAACGCTTTTTTGACGATCGCTTCTCAGTACCGTCGTAGAAGCCGAGTGAACAGGTGAATTGGCGGTCGACATCAAAGAATGTGGTGGTGGCTGGGCTCTGAGTAGTAAACTACGATGACTGTACTTTACGACGGAAGTTGCTGCTTAGGTGAAGCTAATTAACGAATTAGTCGATGCCTTAGGATTTCAGGACTAGGAAGTAGTGTTGATCTTAGTGAACGTTTGTCTAAACATCCTCAGATATTTAGCTTTGTTAGCTGAGAATCTGGAATTCTACATTGTTCTCGATAGTGGCTCTTGCACTATCATACTGCAGTTTCCCCTTACTGAACAAGGCAGAAGAAATTGCTTTTTAACTCTTGCAACCTTGTGACTTTTCACAGTGCCTGGAAACGGAATGTCACGTCGATGGACGTGCTAGTGGCTTTCGTATTTCCCAGGTAACTAACAGGCTGTAAAACGATGGTCTTTGAAACAGATTATCCCTGATGTTTTGTTGATGTTATGCCTTCCGCATATCCTAATAGCAGACAATTTCGACCCACTACGGAAATGAGTCTCACCACCTACCGGATATTCGTAAATCGCTCGTTGCCGATCTGCGCAACGAGAACGACAGCAGCGCGACGCACTCGGCTTCGCCACGGTTCACTCCGATCAAGTTTCCACTTCGCTTCATGAAAACTCATGCGACTCTCCCATGCCGATTTTTGTTTTCATTTTCGTTCTCCGGTTCATCGAAAACAATGTTGATGGCGTCAAAATGGAAACGTAGTGACCATGTCTTCACTGATGCTTCCTTATCTGCTTGTCTTACAGGCCAGTGTTCATTGCTTCTGTTAATCGTTGAACGCCTATATTATTCCTAGAAAATGCGGCTTTCTACAACCCGCACAAATACCCTTGTATATTCCTATTGTATTGCCTTATGACTCAGGTGAATATATGATCGATTATAGGGGATTTCTGTAAAAATATGCCCTCGTTGTTGCTTACCAGGGTTGTCGTGCTGGGAAACAATTCTGTTGTGTATAACTTAAGCTGCGGTCAATTTTAAGACGAATTTTTATCAGGATTCATAATTTCTGTTGTTACCTGTTGATAAGAATGATAAATGATGGTATTCTTTAAGCCAGTGTTTCTCATGACATCATTTCTGTTGGTAAAGCTGCATATTTATATGCATTCTTTCATTGAAAATCTTACACGAGGTTGATGAACAGCTTTATTCGGTTAGCGTTCCGACGTCTTCATCTTCCTCAGAGACGATAATCCGAGTCGATGTCCACCGTCATTCGTACACTCAATGTGGGATCCTCGTCGTCTTATCGAGTCGGAACTTCTTCAGTAGACCAACTCTCTAACGAAGCAACTTCATCAAGCAGTGCTCTCTTAGGACGGTTGCCGCTGGTAGTGGTTGTCCAGTGACAACAAGTTGTTCTTCCCGGGTAATACTTCCTACAGCAGTCGGTCTCATCAGCTAGCATAGAGCCTAACAATATTTAGAAACCTACAATATACCGAGATTAAGGAGAAGTCGGTTTTGAAACGCTGCGTATCTAGAGTTTGGAGGAACGTCTAGTCCGCAATTTTTTTTGCAAATAATTCTTTTTTATGGTTTCTTCCTTGCTAATGAGGAAACTGAAAGAAAAAACTAACACGTAAGATGGCAAAGTCACCACGTCATATAAATGAATACACCTGTGTTATCGAATTCGCAGTTATGCGTTCTGTTAAGCGTTCAACCACTGAATCAGGAAACTAGTATGAACGTCGTTCGAAATATGGTATTCTCTCGTATCCATCCGTGATGTGCTCTGTTTTCCTATGACCGGACCGCCCACATTTTAGCCGTATCGTTACCGGTTTTTAGGCAGGTTTTCTTCGTTCGCTCCATCGTTCTTCATTTTTCAACTCTGAAGACGCACTCTATCGTCTACATGACGTCTCGAAAGACTAATCTAAACGAAGAACTTATTCTAGAGATCTCTAGAAAATGTTGGAAATAGATTAATATTTGCAAAAGCTTCCACTAGAACTTTATCGACAATTGGGTTATGTGATGATGTACTGCTAGCTCATTCACTTCGTGGAGAAAAAAAGCGAGCTGAGATCAAACTTAACATCCATCTAGTGCGAGCATACGAGGACAGAGGTATCTTCCGCTGTGCTGCGTGCCGTCCATACAACGTTCGTGTTGCTCTATGGTTGATATGTTGGGCCGACTCCAAAGTAAAAGCCGAAATCTGAGGATTTTTGCAGTTTAGTGGGAATGTAAGCAGGGGACTAAAACCCAATCGAAAAGAAAAGTGGAGAAAACGTAAGAACGACCACGACAATGTGGAGATCTTTCGATACGATTTAAACTCGATATACGTTGATTATGCGCTGAAATAACTCCGGATAGCGCGTTCATTTCCACATGCAAACGACAATGCCAGCTCCAACTGTTGGTAACTAGTTCGGCATTTTAAGGCAAAATCCAGAAGGCGGAGTCGTCATGGTGCTAATCTACGAGACATCTGTTAATATGATAAGATTTTTAGCTCAACAAGCACTCCAACAGCAATTCGTTCTGCTGTTCAAAATCTTATCTGAAATTTTTTCTGCAAGTTCTCATGTCTTCGTAGTTGTTTGGCTTTCATGTTTCCTGGTCGTCTTTTATTTAGAGAGGGTTTCTCTAATATTTTCTAATCTTCCGAATGTTTGCAGTTGTTTGTACGCATCGGATTTTTAGTGCTGGCTAGCTCCTTTGTGATATTACTCTGCTTTATAGTCAAGCACTGAACTGACACGTAGCTATTAAGTGAGTGATTCTTACGTTTTTTCCCTAATTTTTTGTTGTTTGTTTTTTAAAGATTCGTAAAAGAAACTGATTAGAATCAACGGTTATCGATTACGTCCAGTAATGCCACATGCTTCAATAACTTTAAGTTTGTTATGAGAGCAATTGTTAAAGTGTTCTATTGTGTTGACACGCATGACTTAATATCTGATCAGTTTTATGCACATTTCTAAACATATTGGTTTAAAGTAGTTGCTGTTCCATTACATAGTGCAGGACATTTCAGGGCTAGCGATTTTTTCCCTTTGGATATCGTTGTTCACTGTACTGCACGAGAATGGAACCGACGCGTAATAGTTGACTTGAAACTAGTACTGCTCAAGACCTTCGTCGGAGATAATGAAGGGAAGAACGGTGTTCTAAAAACTAATTCGAAACCGGGTCCTGCCCAGGACTATCGTCGTCGTACCTACTACTAATTATTTGATGTGGTTTTCAAATCCGATGATAGCGTTCTCATTTCCATCATTCTCCATCTTTCGATTATGTTTATCACATCGGCGAGCAATAGCGTATTCTGGTTGTCTTTTTTGTTCGATCAACACACTTTTCCACTTTTTTTAAAAAATATTTCCAATTCCTTGAGAAATGCGGAGCCGTGTCCTAGCCGTTTTCTTCTCTCCTTTGGCGTACTTCGTGGTGGTTAAAAATCAAGCGACAATGTTCTATAGAAGGTGTACGAGTTTCCGTAAACAATTCCACATTGATTGTTTTCAAAGGTTCCATTAGAAATGTGACTATTAGAACTTATAATGCGTCGAGCAACAGAGTCACACTAGCTGAATTCATGTAAAGATCACGAGGACGAAAAATCAAGGAAAAATAGAGTAGAAGTGATAAGACTCAACACAGTTTCACACGAAGTACGTGTTCACTGTGCTCGACACATGGTCTCAAGGGCAAGGGAAGCGTGTCTACTACCAGTCGTCAACGTGCTAGCTGGCCGTCGCACCTGGAAGTCTTGCTGTGTCCTATTTCATACACCTCTTAGTTTTAATGTAAAACGCACTATGTTAATATGTTTTTGGTTCTCATAGCCATGCGGAGTAAAAATGACAGAACTCTGCAAGTTCTGCGCAGTTTTTTTCAAAAACATAAGGTGGAATTGATCGCTGAAATTCATCACACGATTCATATTGAACGTTTGTTATTTCGAGGTCTCTCTGACCATCAACATTGCTTGGTAATTAATTATTCATACATGGAATAAACACTGAAATAAGTGAGTTCGTGCTAATGCAAACAATGAAACAAAACGAGAAACTCTTATGGTGCAGTTCGATGCATTACCAACGCTACCCTAGTTGCCTGTTTGATACCTGTTATTCGGCCGGTCGCCGGTTCATTCATGGGAACTTGCGCCGCTATCTCTTTCGTTTCTTCAAACATTCCGCAGTCACATCGAAGATCACTCGTGTCAGTCACCTTTGGCGCTTCTAGTCGTCCTTCTTTCCGTCGTCGTTCTCAGCTCGTCGCTCGCATCGCCCGCTTCAATGCGTGCCAACAGCCGTCGAGTAGCACTCGACTCGAGTGGGTGTCGTCTCCGTCGTCGCCAACCAGCGGACGATCCGGAAGTCGCTCCCGTCTGGAAAACGGCGACGGCGACGATCACTTCCACTGCGTGTAACGCAACGGAAGTTTGTTTGATTTTTGTATCTTTTGTTCGGGTTTTCGACGACGTCCTCTCGGCTCCGTTACCATCACCGCATCACCTCAGTTTGTGTGCTGCCTCACTGTAACAGCAATATTCCCCAATCTCATTTCAGCTCCACTCAGTTCTTGTCAGTTACTCGGGCATTTTCGTTTTGATTTCGGAACGAAAACCGCGCTTGAGTTTAGAACACTTTGATTGTTTTCATTTGACGAAGTCATTCCCATGGCCATGTAATGTAGGAACGTGTAAAAGAAATGGAGCTATTTTGGGAATTCAGAATGAAATGCAGTCTTCGAGGTACACAGGCGAAGCCTCTTTCCTAGGAAAAACGACCAATGCAGGGTTGATTAAAAAAAGAGATGGAAGGAAGAACAGATTTTTAAAAAAAAGTCTTTTAAATCTCAGAGAAATTGCAGAGTGCTTTTCCTAACATGGTCGAACACTGAGTTTATCCCAGAAGAAATCGGTACTGGTTTTTCATATTAGAAATATTGCTTTTCTTATGCTTCTTCATTTTCTTCTACCGCCTTGTTCTTTACATGTTTTTCCATCTTATCTTAATTCCACTAGTTTTGTGTAAGGTCGTCTCAAGTTTCATTCCAACTACATCCTCCTTTCCGTTTGTTGGGTGATTGTCACTACGTTCTAATCCGCATGCCAAGCTACGGTTTACAGCCGTTTAGCGCCTTTGAAATGCCTTTTTCGGTTCAGATTTTCGTAACGACTTGGCACAAATGATTTTCGTTCCTAACTTTATTCGCGGTAATTACGCTTAATTATGCAGCAGCAGCATTTTGTTTCGGAATGTTCTGGAATGATTTAGCACCCATTTCGCTGTCTGTACTAAGCGCACATTCATATCTTGATGCTTCAGTTTTCATCGTAGAGCATCGATTTCGTGAACTGTTTGTGTGGTTTTTTGGCATCCACTCAAGTGTGCTCGTTCCGACAACCAATTCTCAATGAGTTCGTTTCAAGTGTTAATGGTGTTGCTGAGATTGTTTCAATGTGGCTCGTCGGTTTTTCTCGTTCATGACAGTTTTGCATCCTTCATATTCGCCAGTGGGTCCTTTGCTCTTCATTTAATTTAATATGATGACGCTACTATGTGATAGGGCTTTCATGACTCTACTCAATGGTCAATTACTGTATTATAAACGGTGCGTGTATGTGTGTGTTTGTGTATGCGTGCATGTCCACATGCCTGTATAGGTGTATATCTGTGTGTGCTTGTATATGTCTCCATATGTGTATCTATGTGTTTATGTCTGTACGTACATGTTTGGTGTGTGTGAACACACATACCTACACACATATCCTACACCCATTCATTTGTTTCTATTCGATATAGAAGTGTTGCCATTTCGAGTTTTTCTTTTTCATTGGTAAATACTGTAGCCAAATAGAAAATGTTGCGCTTTTTTCCCTTTTTTTTCGGGATAATTATTTCCTCAACGAGATTTTTCCCTCTGAACCTTATGCTAATGTCTGAATCCGATTTCATGGAATCGTTTTGAGATTATCTCACACATTCTCGAGCATTTTTGCAGTTTATAAATAAATCTAACCATGAATTCTTCAGCGAATCGTTGGGAAACCTTAGTAACTGAATATTAGCGTTTGAATGTCGTTCAAAGATTAGAATAAACACCTCTGGTCCTATTCATAGACAGAAACTTTTCATACTTTCGGATAGTTACATTCCAGTGTTTTTTTTTAATACTAAAGACTTCCGTTCAACAAGTTCAGTTAGAATTTTTAATGATACGATTGATTGCTATCTGCACTATGACGTAAACAGCTGGATAAACAAGCATTATAACTAGAGCAGCACTGGCAAAGCGGCTGAAGTGTAAGAAGCGAATGAGATCTGGTACCGTCTATTACTCAGTTCCTCTATCCCATCACACCTCTATAGTAGCCCCTTCGCTCTTCACAGCTTCGAATTCTTTACATTTGTTCATTTTGAGAGTTTATGGTGAACTTCGCCACCAGTTCTTTTTCTGCTATGTTATCGAATGATGTGTGGTCATAGTATAACCCGCGTGAGCTAATAACTATTGCAATTTGCAGGTATTACTCTTTAGAATAGTTCAACGGAGTGATAGCTTATCTGCTGTTCGGTTTACTATAGAATTATCGTTCCAAATTTGTCTAAATAAAGTGCGTTCCTAATATATGAGGTGTTAGCAAAGGTTTTGCAGTTGCGGGTCGAACTACTGTCCAGTCCATTAGTCTAGTCCAGTCTACAGTCTAGTGTCCATTTTAGTTCAAACAACATTTTTCAAAGATATAAAATTCAGGGGTGCGTGTGTCACAGTAGTCGAAAGCGCCCTGCAATACATATGGGGTCGATTCCCGCGCCCGTGGCCCAGTAAGCTTTCCATTCCTCCGGTAACGGCAAATTGGTACTAGATTTGCCTGGGAGGATAGCAGCACTGACTCGATACATCAGTGTCCTAACACGAGTAATTGTAGAGATCAGATATGCATTCAATCGCCTCCAAACGACGCTTAATGAAATAGAATGCGCACTGCATCCTTAATTGATTGATCAACGCCGAGGGCCTTATCCTTTATTTATCCATTATAAAATTCATCTGTCCTTTCTATGAAGACTGAGCTTACTTACACTGGATTCCCATTTTAAGCATTATCTTCGATTTTTTGCTCAACTAACCTTACATCTACGAGTGCCGGTGCAAGCAAGTGCGGCACGATTGTGCTGCTTCAACGAAAAGGGACGTGGTACTCATGATTTTCGAGGTTTAAGAAAATCTACATTAATTGGTGATCCTTGTTTACCTATTAATTAACCTAAAAATTAGTTATTTCTGGTAATCCACTGTTCTCCCACTCACGTCTACTATCTCTAGTCCTACTTATAAAATGTATTGTTTGCAACAAGCTTTACCATGATTCCTCGCATGCGATTCACTGATGCTGTAGCATTCGTAGTTGTTGTTAGAGTGGAAACGAAGAGTTTTCCCTGATAATATTTCTATAGCTCTTATGTTGTGACGTCTCATTTCATTTGGTATAAAATGCCACTAGGATTATCTCAGCATTCGATGAATTCTAATTGAGATAACATTTCTTCGAAAAGCCGTTTGCTTTTTTCATGAGACATATTCAAGATGTAGGGAAGTCAAGACCTATGACTTTCGCTAACCTAGCTTTCGTTCAGTCGGAAACGGAGAATGAGAGAAATCGAGAGAGAAAGTTCGAGAATTTAGCATCGAAGAAGTGAATCGGACATGGAACTTAACTCCATTTGATGAACTGTGGTGGGATTCATCAGCAAGCCATCATTTCACACACATAGACCGAACGATCACCACGTTGATCAGTAGTGGATTTAGCGCGAAGGCGACACACACCGACCACACGAATTCGAGTTCCATCTATACCAGTTTTCTACTAATTCACATACACTCGTGAACACGAACGAACAACTGAGCACACTGTTTACTACGACCGTAAATACAGGCACGGCCAACACCCAATGCGCGCGACCGACCGCTCCGATTCCCGAAACACTCTTCATCGTCGTTTTTTATGCTTTGAATTCCATTTAAAATAGAGCACAGCCACTGACTGTAACGACAATTGGGTCCGAATGTGTTACTAATGCTGAAAAATGCTTTTGGGATTTGGTTTTACGAGGCAGAACCTGAAAAACCATAGAGTTAGCTTAGGATATTGTTGCTGATCGAACTGTGTCTAAAAAAAAAACTTTGGATGATGAGGTGCAATTGGCAAAAAAAGCAATTTCGAATGAAACTAGGAACTTGTTTTTGGTGGAATTTCAATGGCATACATGAAAGAGATTATAATATTTGAGAGAAAGGTAGGGTCATCGGCAGACTTACTAGTTGAATGAGCTGCTCGTCTGAAATTTGAACTTGGCCTGTGCTTGCTTGCATGTAATGTTCTTGCATTTCTGTCCGTTTCCGTCGAACACTACGAATTCCCTACACTTAGAAGAATCTTCTTCGGTGGGCTGTGGCGGTGGTGATGATTATGCCCGCTGTAGTTAGAATATAGCTTTTTTGTGAGTTCTACTAATAGTAATGTCGTTTTCGACCATCCGGTTGCCAAGAGTGCTAATCGACGCACGGAAAACGCGGAAATGCGTGCGTCCTGCTCAGGCCAGGCTGGCGGGCCAGCCAAATATCGTACCGTTTACCATTCGACAAAAAATACTGTCTGACTCCTGTTCTTCTTACAAACGTCGTCCTTCTGATTATAATGAATCGATGGTCTACCGTACTTCTTGGAACCTTCAAGATTTGCTAGTCTGTTAGATAACGCCAATGTGCACGGAAACTTCGTTTTTATTATTAGCTGTAAAATTACGCTGATTCGTCCGTCATGTGAAGTTAAAACGTGTCACTTCTGACTAGTGTGACATAGTTCCAGTCAATTTAATTGTTATACAGCCTAGTTGCAAATGATATGAGTTTTTCGAGGGATTTCAAGTAGACTGTGACGGAATGTAGATCGAGGCGAAGGCTGGCAAACCCTTCCGAGAAGTGTCGTGCGATTGTCGAAATGTCCACACCGTATTCAGTTTCCACCGTAGAGCAGATTTTTCCAAGAACTCTTATGTTTATTGCGATTTGATTTTTACATGAACTTTCGGCAATCGTTGTAGTCTAAAAAAATCAGTTGCTTACTGAGTTAGAGAACAATGCGGTAGTGTTCCTTAGCTGAAATTTCCGGTTATAAATGGTTTGCCAGTATTCCGCGAAAATTCGCTTAGGTAGCTCCTTGTTGGGGCTTTGTTCATATCCTTTCGAAACCCTCTGAATTTTCAAATGCTCGTAATAATGATTTGATTGTAGCCATTAGAAAGAGTAGAAGGTGATATTTCGAAAATCCCTCCATACTTTCACCACCATTTGTTCCAACAACATTTCATTTCAAGTTGTCCGGTGATGGTGCGTAAATTATTTTCGAGTGTTTCGAGCTGAGTTTTTGTTGTTGAACAGTTGGTAAACACAGAGTATACATTGCATATACAATTAAAACACCTGATCAAAACAACGTTTTGTAATTCGATCTGCCTTTATCGAATTTGTTTTCGTCATCAAATTTGTTAGGTGTAACTGGCTCCGATTTAAGTCTCTCCTACCAACAACCGCTTGTCAGCAACATCTTCGTTCTCTGAACTTAACAGTTTTTGGTTATCTTTTTACCTTTATTAATGATTGCTGTCATACGGTGGCATTTCATGAAAATATACGAACAGTACGATATTTTAGATAGTTTTTTCACGACGTTTTCACGTGTTATTCGGTTGACAAGATTTTTATAACATCCATGTGAAGGCTATGGTGGTACTGACGCCTCGCCGCCGCAAATTACTGAACTGGTCTCTTTTTGAACAACGCGAAAATGGGCGCCACTTTGTGAAACGAAACCAGTTGATGTAAGATGTATGTGGTGATGGTGGTCGTGGTGGCGGTGATGGTGATGATCGTGGGTGATCGTGGAGATGATGATGGTCGTGGAGTTGGTGGAGGTGTGTGGAGATGGTGATGATCGGTGATGGCTGAGATTGTGATGGTCGTGGTGTTCCTGGAGATGGTGGAGATGGCGATAATGGTGGTGATCGTGGTGATGGTGGAGATTATGGAGATGGTGATGATCGTGAAAGCGTGGCTATAGAGTTATCCGTTTATCGCGCGATTTACTTAATTACTTCTGGGGTATGCAGCGCACAGACGAACGGGAATCATCCGTTTGTGGACGACGTTCCGAACAGAATTAAGCTCACAAGAGTAGTAAACCGGGATTCGCGACACGTCTGCAGTCTCTCTTTGTGTTTAGCTTCGAGCGAACGGATGTGGACTTCACTTATTTCTCGTTCGCCTTCGCTCTTCTCGAACTTTTCCCATAGTTCCTGCAATCCTTCAGCAATGCAGTAATCTACAGCGACACCAAGGAATACACTTTTTGTCATGATGGAAAAGGTGCATTTGTTTTGTTCTACAACTGCAAACACTGGCTCATCTTTAATCGTCTTTTTCTGTTTATCGCTTCAATTCTGATTCACCTCTCAATTTGATCTCTTCCGTTTTTCGTGCTGATTCCGAAACTGCTATGTCTAACATATTTATGTCTAAGCACTGAAGATTCCTTGGCCTTTCGTGTGTTCTCGCTTTTGATTCACTCATAGGTCTTTTGCGATAAAGGTCTTATTTGAAGAATTCGATCGATACCTGTCGAGAATTTCATCATCGATCCGGTAGCTCAGCTACAGATATCGATTTGCCTGACCTGGCTCAACATTTTTGTTGGTATCGACTTCCTTATGTTGGTTTGACGTAGGCCGTGAAGTATTGTTTTCTGAAATATCTCTCTGTATGACGTTGATTCCAAGCTTGTCATCTGTTCCCCAGTTGTAAGCATTCTTGACTAGAGTGCTCTTTCATTATCTTTTTCTTCATTGTACTTTTCCATTTCACCTTAAGGCTAAGTTCGATGGGCATTTCATCGTTGCAAGTGTTTCTGCAACTTTTTTGACAGGGAATTTTGTTCTGTTCCTTAGTATTATACCTATAGAGGTTCGTGTGCTCTAAAATCGACCCAGTGGGGACAATTTTCAGATCTCTCATATATCCTTAAATGACCACTACATTTAGGGCTATTTTTATATCCCTGCTTATATTTTTAATCAGTTGCTACAATAATTTTTCAACATTAACTAAGGTTTTTTATTCAAATCATCGTCTTCGTACTTACCACGTTACTATAGTCGTTTGTTCTACTTCGAAACAAGAGCGGCTCTTTATGATATAAATGTGCTTCACATTTTGCGCTACGAATCATTTTTTAACTTATTTGCAAAGATATGCATCGATTTCAATGCATATTTGGCTGGTATTCTACCACGATAATGTTCTGATTTTTGAGCCTATAGGTCCTGTTTTCGTCCTTACCTCTTTTCTGATTTTTTCCATCCTCCTTTCCGTTGAGGCCGGTATTTCAACCAGCGAAGCGACTGAACGAACGCGATCTCGTCCAGAGGAACGGGTTTCTGAATGGCTGTTCAGTGGCCATGGCTACTGTTGGAAGTTATGACTTTTTCACGCGATAGTAGTCTTTCTTGAGGTTTGTATTTCATGCGATCCAAAACAAAAAGAATACTTTGGAGCACTTTTGTACAGACGTAGAGCAAGTCTAGGTTTGACCTTCCTTTATAGATTTGTCAGTCTTCAAGTTGTTGGGTGCTTTCCTTATCGAGCATTCATCAGCACTTATCACAAAATCGGCATCACCACGAATGTGCCAGAAATTTTCTTGATTATCATTCTTAACGTTCGCATAGTTAACAACTGGTTTTAAAAGCACCCTGTTCTTGACTTTCCTGTCTAGTTTAGTTTGCAGTTATGTGTTGATGAACTTTTACCGACGAAATGTCATGGACACTCATCCGGTCTGAGGTTCTCATCAGACGTTAGCATTTCGCCAGTCTCCACTGCTCTTCACAGTTACAGCGATCACTCCGTTTATTGTCACTTCGCAATTATTTCAACTGTTCCACTGATCGCTTTGCTTAGTTTTCCATAATTGTCTGCTGAGACGGATTAGTGCTTAAGCGCCTTCACGATAAATGTCGCTTTCTGCCGGGAATTTTCTTCGTATCGTTTGCCACTTTGGGATTGTTTAGCAGATTGATTAAGACTATCGCTTCATTTGTGAGTCCAACTTAAAGTTTCTGTCCATATTGGAATCATTATGGAAAGCAGCCATGCTGTAAAGAATTGCCCTGGTATTGATAATGATTAATTAATTATAATAATAGTGATAAGAGGATAAAGCGTTCGCCGCTGATCAATCTTTAGGGGATGTAAGGAGGTTAACTTCATTACGCATCATGTAGGTGACTGAATGCATATTTAGCTCATCGATAACACTGTGCTACAAGCTCGCCACTTATGTTTATAGAAGCCTCAACATTCATCCTCAACATTATATTAAATGTCCACACGTCCAAATTTTTTGTTGCTCCTTATGTTTAATGATTTCTTTTTTTCGCACGACCCCTATCACATTTATTGTGCGGATCCCATCACTTCTTGCGTTCGATTGTTTTCGTTGCATTTCTCCTTTACAATGGTTTTCGAATAATTCGCATGTTGTTTCAACTGCTCCTTGTCTTTATGAATGTCGTAGAGTGCTGGTCGAGTCAATTCTTCTTGCACTCCTGGAGATACCCCAGCTCAGGCGTTGTTCCCACGTCGATTGGAGCAGAACGTTAGGGAGGGAATCGAACTAGTGCCTTTGCTTCCTAATCAACAACATCACTAACCACTGCGAAACCCTTCCTGCATCCCCTTTAATAGTCATTATATGTAAAAACTGCGGAAACAGAAGAGATATACTTGCTGATGGCAAAAGATCGATAGAACTAGTTGAGAGACAAGCGAAACGAAGGACCCGCATGGTGTGGTGGTGAACGCGTTACTCCCCGGAAAAGACAATAACGCGTTCGTTCCCCACCGCATACCCCTGCTGTCCGGAGTTTTTCAAATATCTCAGCATCACTGAAGTTATATTTTGCAATACACCCTGCCGTTAAAAATAATAAGTTTAAACAGAGGAGATATAGCTGTTTTTTACGTTTGGATCTAACGAAGGTTGTCGTTTTGCTATTAAGTAGTGATTACAAAAGCTTATTCACATAAAACATCTACACTCGAGCGATCTAACCGAGCAAGCGGTTTTTCTTCTGATGTGTTTTGGCTCCTCTTTCTAACTCTTCTTTTTTTATTTTCGTGGAAGTCAGCGTCCTTGCTGCCTGCAAAAAGAATTGGTTGAAGTATTCGTTGTTCTGGTTGTATGTGAAAAAACAATCTTTAATATACCTTGAATTATTAGAGAACATAAGAAGAGCCCACCGATTTCACTCAGTGAAGAAGATCAAAGGTAGCTCCTTCATGTCGAATAATATTTGGTTGTCTCAAACGAGAGTTCAGATTGCTCGTTTTTCACTAGCACCTTGTTTTTTTTTTTCGTTAATTTCTACATTTGTGTAAACATCTGTTTATTTTGAAAAGTCTTGTGTTGTGTTAATAGGGTTGAGAAGTTATTTTTTGTAAAGCTATTAGTTAGGACTTAAAGGCTGAAGCTCCCGGCGTTGGTCAGTCTCTGAGGGATGTGCTATGTCCTAATCACCTTCATCAAGCGTCATAAATGAATTGAATGCAAATCTGACTATACATTGACTTCTGGTGACCTACCGATGTATCAAGTGAGTGCTGCTATCCTCCCATAGAGGTCTGCTACCAATTTGCTGAATTCCCGAGGGATGGGTGACTTGGTGAGCGCAAGGCGCGGGATCGAACGCATGTGTATTGCAGAGCACTTTTAAGCACCGCGCTACACACGCCTTCTCAATGGTTAGTTAAAACTGAAGGAGTGTAATTTGCTTAAGCCTAGTGGCTCTTATAAAGTTACATATGAAGAAAGAATCAACCACTAACCTAACGTACCGAAAGTTTGATAAATCTCCTTTTAGTAGCGATCCAAATGATCACATTTCTTCCTATGAAGAGACATTTAGCCGTTTTTAAAATTGTTCATACACCAGGTAACTCTAAGAAAGACTTTCGGCTCCTTAAGATGCCATCTGTACCTGGTGATAAAACTTCTAAATGTTTTCCATCTGATTTCTCTCGAGTAGAACGAAAAACTTCTGGAAATTCTCTCTGTTAACCGACTAGCGTTTTTTCATTCCTTTCCAAGCACGATTTACATTGCCGTTTGTTTTCATTGTTTGTTATTGATTTCTCTCAATTCCACATTCGTACTGGTCAACTTTTTACCAAGATTTTTTCATAACAGTCTTTTTTGTGACCGATTGACGTCACTGTCGAATCGAAATTTGTTCATTGCCACTTTCTAATTGACAGATTGTCAATTGTTAAATGATTCCTGACGGTCGCCCCACTGCCCTCGCTGGAATCACACTGACACTCTTCTACCGAACTATTTTTGATTGATTTCAGGAAAACGAAGCGGCTCAAACATTCGGCGGCAAAGTTTTCAATCCGGAGGCGTACTGTGAATTTTGCCAGGTAGGCTGTAATGTGACATATTTACACACTTTTCTTTCCTTTCTTTTCCGAAGAATTCAAAAGTGCAGTGGTTGCCTGAAATGCTTGGTGACGTTGATGGGGACAGCCAAAGTTTCTATTACACTTAGTATTTTCTTTATTAGGCTAATAAGAGTCTTGGCGTTACAGATTCGCAGTATTCTTCAGAAGCACCGGATGTAACCCTTGTGTTCATCTCTCAAGACTAGCAATTTCCATTGTCTTCTCTTATCTATCCGTATGAGGATGCCATGTTCTGTCATCATCGTTGTTCTCATTTGCTATACCGATTTTAAAAATTCGATTTCCATTTGCTCTTAGAAAAACGAAGAGTTCTTTTGTTGTTGCACCCCGGTCATGCTATGAAGTGCAGAGTTACGTATCCCAATTTTCATGCACATCAATGAAACTATTTTCTCAAGAACTTACTATCCCGATAGCGATTTCTTTTCGCGTTCTCTTTCGGTGTCACTGTTTCAATTTTCTTATCGGAGTCCAAAGAGTACATATAAGGCACGTGACATCGACGGAAAATCACCGACTTTCTAGTGACCAGTAATCACTTTGGTGTGGCGACGATGGTGGGACGAGGTGCTGCCGCAGACCGAATTGACCTCAGTTTCAGTTCACAGTGTCGATACTCACCATATGAAACAGGATTATTGATGGTTGATGCGTTCTTGCAAATCAAAGCACCACTTTCAATAAAAAACTCTACGTCTATTTTCAAATCGTCACTTCCGAATAGATCGTACTTGACAAATGATACCATTTAACTCAATATAAACGCGACTCCAATAAGTGTTTACAGAAACTTGCCTATTTTTTCCTTATTTTTATCACTCTCAGTTATGCACTCGAAATGATGAAATCATAGAAGGAAAGATAATAGACGGAAAAAGCTGATGATGAGAGTCTATGTATTTTACTTCTCGTTCTGGCAAAAGGCCAGCTTAAGCGACGAGACGCTTTAAGCGAGAAGTTCGGATATCAGCTGTAGAAGTAGAATCGGTAGTTGTTTTAGGGTTTACTTAGGGGAATACTGAACACTAGCATAATATGTCTTCCAGGTGCTTGAAATACGTCATCGGAGCTGTTCAAAGACTTTTTTCGAGAGAAACACTTTTCTATTCGAACTTGATTTTGAGAATTCACAACTATTAACAACCTGGGATTAATTTCAAGCACGGGAAGAAAAGTTTTTCTGGTTGGTAGTCGATATTCGTTGACTGAGATGTCGACTGGCTAGTCCTGCAAGTGGGTGTACGCCTTCAGTCTTCATGTAAGTACACTATTACATTGTGATGAAGTTGTCTTCAAAAACAATTCATGAGCGGTAGAATGGAAAAAACGCGTTATTTGTGAGAACAAAAACTGTCAGGGTTTGATAAGGGGACGACCGGCAGCAGTTAGTGATATTTCTGTTCGAGTTTCGGCACAAGCCGTCATACATTGCTCAGTTTGTTTCTTAAGTGAGCTTTTGTCACAGAAGTTTGTGCGAAACGATTCTTTTTATGAAGCCGCTACTACCAATAAGTCGGAGTAATTTCTAGTTAGACAATGCCAACAAGGATGGATATTTTGGAATTAAGTTACTACTCCTAAAAGAAAAGCTAACTGTATTTTTAAAAGGAGTTTTTTTCTTTATTCCTGCAAACCATTCCTTCTAATTAGAAGTTCTCATTCTAGGCTCTGATGTACTTTACGTTTTTTCTAACAAATATTCGCTTTCTAAATCATTGAAAAAGTGACAGGTTAAATGTTCGAGGAAGAATACGATGTTTTATGACAGAGATGATAGTGAATTTTCCATGGACTGTTTGCTACCTTTGTATTTTCTATCTTTGTAATTTTTCCGAAGATCTAAGGAATTTGTGTGATATTACTTGATACTTGATACTTGAGTGGCCCGTCTCCAATAGTTGTGCGGGCACCAGCATAATCTCCACTTTTTCGGAGATTTGCTTGTTAAGCCATTGTGGTTTCCTGGAATCCCGAGGTCAGCCTAGCTAAGGTCTGCTCCAGGTCTTCACCATCACAAGCAATCGCAGCCCTTGTGGATCGGAGGGAAACTTACCACCGTGCGACCAGTTTGATACCACGGCGGTGGTGGATACTGGTACTGTATGATACTGGGTTCGTAAAGTTTAGTTCAAATATTTTCGCCTACATGTTGCGGTTACGCAGTGTAAAACTGTGAGGCATATCCTCCAGAAAAAGCGTTAATTGTGTTTTTAGTGAGCAAAAACAGATGTGTACATATTTCAGCTTACTATTTTGTTATTCATTGTTTTCATTTTTGGGGAGTTGGTAGATTCAAAAGATTGTCATGTTTCCTCTCCCTCTCGATGTTCTTACGTTCATGGCGAAGCTCATTCATTCTGTCAGAAGTGGAAACTGGTGAATTTTGCACTGTGTGCACGTTTATCTATGGTTCATCTTCATTTCGAGCAATTGGAACTCATTTTTCGTTTCGCCTCGTTGCTCATTTCTGAACTTCTGTGGTCTACTCATCGTTTTGCCCTGGATTTCTATGGAACGCACGTCGAGTGTCATTCATTCGTGTCGCTTTGTCTCTGGGCCTGAGCACCTTGACTTGTTGCTTTCCTGAGTTTAATGGGGTCCGAACCACGACGACCTCGCCACGTGAAATTGCGCCCACGGGATACGGTAGTGTCGCCGGCAGCGATCCGTCTGCATTGGGCGTTGGTCAGGTGTGAATTGTCCTAGTCGCGCCAGAGGTAAGGCCTGTCGAGGTTCCTCGGGATATCACACAAGATAATAAAATATCGATGGAGGGAGACCAGGGCATTACTTAACAACAGTTGAATCAACGTAACTTCATTCAGTCCTCGGTTTGTTTTCTTTCCATAAGTCGCGTTGTTTCATTTAGTACAGGTCTGCGTCATCAACGTTAGAAGAAATACTAGTTTTTTATCGTAATCGAACTCTGTTTTTATGTTGAAAAATGTCAGGAATATGTTTTTATTCACCTATTGCTTAACAAATATTTGGTTTCAAGGATCAAATTTAAGGTAGTAGTGATTGCGTGGAAGTTTTTCTTGTAATCCACCGTTTTTACTGTAGTTGAAAGTGGCTGAATAGTGCAGACTTCCTATGATAAATAATAATAATAATAATAATGGAAGCTAAGTCTTTTACAAGTAGAACCGATGTCAATGGTAGCGCTGGCCGAACACAGCTCCCAATCGTTTTCTTTTTTGGAGCATTCGTCGTTCATGGTGGTAATCTGCTTCGAACGTGTGTTCACGTCTACGAGGCCCATATATAAGTTCGTAGTTATCGAAATGTCAAATTCTTAGTTGTGTCGTGAGCGGATTTGGATGGCTATAAATTCAATTGGGAAATAGCCATGCATATTTCAGGGATTTTGTTTACTTCTCATTAGGGCTTTGTGATTTGATACGTAGCGTCGATGTCGAGTCGCAATATCCTCAGCCCTCACATGGGCAAATTTCGGAACGAGCTCAGATTCCCGCATTGCTTCCAATTAATTCGCCATTTCGATCCTCATCGGGATTGCCCATGGAGACCATCCGTTATTTTTTTTGGACATCCTAATGTAGTGTCGCATAAATTTTTCGCAATATTTCTTCATTGTGGGTGACATAGTTGGAGGGAAACGGTTCTTTTTTCCGTAATTTCACAGCGGTAGTGATACCACCAAGCTTGTGATCCTTCTGGGGTCAGTAGGAGTACCAGATTTGTCTGGGAAAAGTTCGCCGTCTCAAACAAAGTAAGAAGCTTTAGCTCTACAATCTCGGAATACCAGGGAGAATCGAATCGACAGGCATTAAACGACATTAACAACGAAAAGAAAATCGCCAATCAGCAACCGAACCCATAGTCAAAAGTTAGAGGACCGTCGTGGGTGATGGTGGAAGTGAGGAAAAGAATCGAGAATGTAAGAGGTGCTGGGATTCGCACTGTAGATGTGTAGGATAGGTAGTGTAAAATCATTGTAAATAGAGAAGAAACTCTACTTACAGATTTCTTTCGGTTATCTTTCATCAGAAGTTCTCGTTGACTAAAAAAAAACCTCCTTCATCGTTGTCTTAGTGATAGATGCAAAATACAACTGCGAAAAATGTCGCTTCCGAACGGATCTCATTACTATCATTGTGTATGACACTCTTCTAATTTATTATTGGTTATTAATAGAAAACTAGCTGAGAGAGAGAGGCGAAACGAAGGATCCGCATGGTGTGGTGGTGAACGTGTTAGCCCCCGGAGAGAGTAATAGCGCGTTCATTCTCCAGCATAGACACCTGCGGTCCGGAGTTTTGCAAATATCTCAACGTCTTTGTGGTTGTATTCCTAGTTAGAACTGTCATAAAAATGAATGGTTCCGCTTTTTTTTATCTTTTGGAAAAGTTGTCAGTTTTGCTTTGTAATTTCCACATATAATTTTTTTCGTTCTCGTGTAAATTTAGAACGTTCCAATCATCTCGCATTCTTTTTTGTTAATTCGTATTATAGGTGAAATTCTACGAAGAGCAAATTGTGACCTGTCGAGTAATTCGTCAAACGTTTCCAAGACCCCTTGACAGTGTCATTTTCTGTGTGAATTGAACCGTCGAAAGACCGCGATCGTATTTTATGCTGCTATTTCGTAACACAATTTTTAGATCTTCATTGGAATTATTATTATTAGTAGTAGTGCTATTATTATTTGCTTCTATAGTTCTGTAAACTCTGAGTGAATAGATTTAAGTATTGGTATATAAGTATTCCAATACTGGAAACATAAACAGTTTTCCTCTTCATCTCCCTACATTGTATTCTATTGTGTGATTCCCAGCACTTCTTCTATTTGATTCGATTTCACAAATCCGCCATCGACAAAGGTCTTCGGATTTTTGCGTGTGAGTTCAGCTTCTGCTTGGGGATTTTTGGTCTCCGTTATGAATGTCGTTAAATGCTGCTCGAGCCGAATCTCTATGCTGTTCATGCAAGGGCACTCCTACATGGAGGAAGCGAGCTGGTCCCAGACACGTCTGGTACCATTTTCCCGACCTCAGAGGGGTTGAGGGTTTAGTTGGTCCGTCCGCACAGTGGGCGCCATCATTCCATTGCGCTATCCTCCAGTTAGTATAAAACAATAAATGTAAATATTATAAAGCGTCCCTACTGTTTCAACGGCGCTCTTTAAATGTTACTGTCAAATCTCGCCGAATCAGGTTATTTTACTCTTACTGCGAACTACTCCAAATTTTCTTGTTGCTTTGTAAGATTTCCAGTTAGGTTATTGTCGAGTTTTTTCATATCTCCATACCGTCCTTTCGACATATTCAAATTTAGTTTCTTTCTGGAAAGTTGAAAATTTATAGCTTATTGTTTAAAGTTATATTTTAAAGAGTTCTTTGAGCTGACTTGCTCATTCACTGAGAATCTTTATCGTCTGTAAAGGTTGATAAATGCGTGTAATTCGGGTGTGAAACAAAAAACTCGAAGAATTGTTCAGTCATTTTCTTGGGTTTGTGGTCTGCTCTGCTATGCTCGGTTGGGTTGTTAGTACAATAGGATGGGCCATAAAGTGGGCTTAGTTATACATTACGTACTTCACTGCGATGGTGTTTGCAAAACAGTAGTGAGACTAGAGGAAGAGTGGTTAATATAAAATTTTAGCGAACGTTTTGCGTCTTCAAGAACAAAGGATTATTTTGATAGGAAGATTTTCTGTTTGAGAACGACCACGAAAGACCTTTCCATCCAAAAGTTATCCTAACAATTTTGTTCTTTTCCATGTCCGCTACGAAGTTCTCCTCTGTGGACTTAAACATTACTATTAAGTTATCGATCTCCGAGATCGGTTTTGCTTTCAAAGGTTATTGAATTGGCCAGAGATTTGGTTTTTTTAGGTAGCATTTGGTTTTGAGATAGAACGTGGAACTCAAAGTGCAAAATAGATTGAACGCTAATTCATTTGGTTTGTTTGTTAAAGTCTAAAATTTTTGCTTTCTTCTTGTCTTCAAAAATTCGGATATCCTCATCACTGAGGTTGGACTTTATGGCTTTGTGGGTGATGCGCTATAGTAGTTTTTCTTTGTTTTATACTTGTCTAAAATGAATATCAGGCATGAATGTTTCGTTTATAAAGTAGCAAATTTGACAGGGTTAATGATTTTTGTACAAGTCTTTTGTTCTTCTCTTTCGGGCGAGTAACAATTTTCCAATCTCACCAGGCGGTAGAAGTCGGCTCTCTCAGGAGGTTCGAGAGCCGGTGAAGCATTCAGGTGCTGAGCTTTTAGCTTATTCGCATACCACGTATCATACTTTAGTTGAATAAATTTGGGATTTGTAGCTTAAATGTTCATTTTATTGTTGAATATTTGCCGAACACAGCTATACAAACCTTCGTCACACTTTTTTCTTTGGAAGACAGCACTTTGTCTTCCACTATATCAACGTTAGGAAATCTTGCTAGACGCTTGTATATGGTTACTTCTGCTAGTTTTTTTTTAATTTGTGGACCGCATTGTGTTTTCTGTTTAGCGCTGAGCGTCTCATACTCGATGATGCATGGCTCTATACGATAATTGGACAGGCATACACGACATCTGTTCCATTCGAAACTCAAATCCATTTTGATGTTTGTTATTTCTCAAGCAGAAGAGCAGTGAGGTTTCTTTGTCGCCTTCGTTCTCTCATTCTCGCTAGCTCATTGTAACAGATTGCCCAACGCCATGACTTCATCGCTGATGCGGTTACGTTTTTTTTCTTGTTTCTTCATAGTCTAAGCGAGGACGAGTTTTCCGCAGGCTCATCAAGTATAGTATAATCGTGCGTGAAGAGGAGTGAGGGACACTTTTATTCTGCTATTTATATTATCTCTATTCCATGTTCTGAAATCCATAAGCTTGTTCGCTGGCTTTGCCGACTGCTTGTATTTGTGATTACCGTGATGCACTTAGTTTTTAACTTATTTTCATTTGAAGAGAGGTTTCTTTTTGTTTTTTTTATAGAATACCTTTGATTGGCATACGTACCCCTTTGAAAATCTCTTCGTAAATTTTTAGGCAAACGCGCTATTGCAACGTGTCGTCGTTGTAGTAATAAATAACATCGCATTAGTTATTCTAGGTGATTATCTGGCCTCAAGTATTTTCAAATGTTTTGCCGATGTGCATCATGTCTGATCGTCTCCCTTTCATAAGTCAATGTGAGCGTCATAGCGATTTCAGAAGGAGTTCTGCAACAAGTACTATCTGGCCACACATCGTGCTGCTAAACACGGACACCGAAATCATATGCTTTCGTCGCAGGCTGGTGTAGATTTATCAGCGCTTGGACGTGCCGCTGACGCTGCACCGACTATGGACGTCCAGCAGTTCATGATAGGGCTCGAACAGGTCAGTCATTCTTCTTCGGAAATTTCGAGTTTTCATCAACATGTAGTGTAAGCACAATGATCTGACCAGAAGTTGTTGGAAAATGAACTTTCGGGTAGAACTCTTTCAGGGCTGTGCTGCGATGACCTGAACACTCCGGACTTGAGTGATTTGAAAATTTTCAAATCCGAATTTCCTACCTTCGGTTCTCTGATTTCTCACTTACATGTTAACTAATCTCCACTTAATTGCATTCGTCCATGTCGCGCATCAGAGCTGCTCCACTAATTCAAGGGACACATAGAGCATTGAACTTTTCTTATAGCACTTCTTTTCTGCCGGTTTTTTTTGTAAGAAGGTAGTCACGGTTAGCTTGTCAGTGTGCGGTTTCCTCTTAGCTGTGTTTCCCTGTGAAAATGTTGAATTTGTGCTGGGCTTGGAAGGCCTGAATGTGGAATATACTCACGCTATTATTGAAATTCTAATACCCGAGAACGTACATCGAACACTTTTAGACCCTAAACTGTTGTAGGGATAAGGAAATTTGCCATAAAAATACTTAAGAGCAAAACACTCAAAGTTTCAGTCTACCCTCACTGGAAACAACGCTCTACGCAGCCTTTATCTTTCTCAAATGGGCATGGGTGGCGGAAGCCCATCACCTTCTAGTGTGCCATCATCCGGATCCGCTTCAATCACTGGTGGAAGTCAGGATGCTGGACCAGAACCTTCTCCAACGGTACTGATGGCGACATTCACATATAATATAGAATTTAAATTCCTGATCGATACTTCTAAGTGCAACACTGAAAACTTTAAAATGAGAATAACTGTTCTGAAGAGGAAAAAAAATAAAAAAAACGCGATATGAAAGATAGATTAGAGAGCAATGCAACACTTTTTTCAGGCGACAACGCCCACGTCACAGTCGGACAACTCATCCGGGTTGCCGAATTGGTTTAGCGGACTTTTACCACCACAACTTCAACAGCAAGGGTGAGAGTGATTGAGAGCGGAAAAATATTCTGCGAAACATCTATGCACTTTTTTAGTCTGCCCTCAAATATGAGTACACTTTTGGAGCAGATGCAAGCGGTGCAGAATTTGCAGTTGTTTGGTGGAAATCTTGGCGGTAACATGGGTGCCCTAGCGGCTGCATTGTCGCAGAATCCGGCATCGTTTCTGACGAATACGCCGAATAAGGCAAGCCACTTTGATCAGTTCGATCCAGAAACGTGACAACAGATCAGAGTAATAATCAGTGGAATCGAAAATTATCCATTCATACCCCCAAGAGGTTTACAAAGTTAAAATAGCAAAATATCGGCTTTCAGATTGGATTTATTGGATTTTTGAATTACCTCCGAAAATTCGCTACGAATTTCTAAGGGGGAAAATTGCTATGGGATGATTGTGTAGGACGGAAGAGGTGTTCCATTATGTGAAATATTCAACTTGACATGATGACGCTCTTGTCCGTCTGAAATAGTTGTTGTGAACGCAGTGTTTCGTTGGAATTAGTGACCCACCATTCTCATTCTTCCCGTCATTTCGTGTGGGGAAGGCGTGCGTGTGTGTGTGTGTTTCGGCGAAATGTTTAAACTGGCGCTATTGATGATGTTTGAAAAAACGACTGACATATTACATTCACGCTGTGCAAATAATGTGCGCAACGAGCAAAAATTGTAAGGATAATTTATACAGCTGAAATGAATGCCCTCGATTTTAACCCTTCTCAAAAGATCACTGCAGTCCCATTGAGTTCGCATGTTTTGCGTTTAGGTGGAAGTTGAGCTTTTCGGTTGTTTCCTCGCTCAACATTGTTGCACTCAAAGAATACTTTTTTTCTTAATGTTCGCTGATTTGCTCCATCACATCGTGGAGGTTTCCTCAATTTATGAAGGAGAATCATATGTCGCTACATTCCATGAAAGATCTCTTAGATGAATTTAAACCATTAGGACTTGGCATCGTGACTACTGCTTGATCATTGTGTTAATTTTCTTTTTCAACCTTATTCAACCGCTTTTGGAAGCCTCTGCCGTCTTCTCATTCTCATTTGACCGATGGTGACCATCATTGCTTCTTGAGGTGCGCTGGGCAGCTGTGCCACACAGCTGAGTCTGATGGCGGTTCCAATTTCTCGGTCAGTGCCTTCTTGGTAGAAGTAGAGAATTTGTTTTGACGGTTGACGCAGACCCTCAGCCTGCATGTGCACAGTCAGTCAGTGCGAAGTCGAAAGTGCTTGCTTCATAATCGAAACGCAAACAACTGCTGTTTCGTTTTCACTTCGACGAGACAGAAAAGTTTGTTTATGAGAGAGTTTCATCCGGTTGTTCGGCTGAGATTTGCAGTTGGTGATGATTCAGCCACATTAAAATCGTTGTGTTTTTTGAAGTTATTGAGTAATGTCTGTGTCTAATGATTCCATTTATTGGCTGTTGGTAGGTATAGGTGCCTTGAAAAGGTTACTATGCGTTTCGGATACTGTTGAACTAGTTGGCAAGAAATGGCGTTACTTCTCAGAGTATACTTTTTTACGCTGGTCGTTGTTCTCATTCTTCTTGTAGTTCCTGTTCCTGAAGTGTTTTTTTTTCACTAGATTTTTCAAATAAGGAGTCCTTTCTTTCACAGTATCTTTAGTTTTCACAAAAATAATGGTCTTCTTCCTTTCGTGTTTACTTTTCCTTTCTGGCTAGGAAGTGCTATTGAGATTTGACGTTCGGCTCTACGATTTAGTTCATCTCCTCAAAGGAATCATTAGGGTTAACAGTGCTACAATGTGGCACACCATTCGTGTGGTTATTTGCTGATCCGACCAGTGCATTGTTAGTTTTCCTATCAGTCATCGTGCTTTGTCGCTATTGGTTTTTTTTCTGTTTGTTTCACGCAAATCGCGACGTTTAGTGTGATTTTCATTGAAATTCTTCTACCCATCGAATTCATGATTTCTTGGCTTGATATCGTTTAGCTATTATAATGTCATATGTGCTCTTATCAACTAGTGAAATGCTGAATGAAGTGGCTTAGCACGACTTAAGCATATTTATCACAACTGTTAGTGAATACGCAGACATGTGCTAAGAGGATAAAATGGAAAAACCTCTCACCGTTGAGCAATCCTTGAGGGGTGCACAATGCATTCTTCTCATGCTTCGTGGAGGTGATTAGATATATATCTGACCTGCAAATAGAATTGCAGTGACCTACGGATGCATCAGCTCAGTGCTGCTATCCTCCCAGGCAAGTGTCTTACCAATTTGCCGACCCCGGAGGGATAGGAATCTTTGAGAGATCGAGGCGTGGAAACGAACCAAAGCCCACTTGTTTATTTCAGGACACATTTAACCGCTGCTCTACAGCTACAAAATTTGGCAAGAGGTTTTAATCTCTTCCCGAGAACAGTTGCAGTTTTTCTCCTCATTTTATCGTTTGTTTTGAAATTCAAAATTTTTTGGGAGACCACTAAGAAGGGCAGTCCGAAAGTGCGGTTGTTGTGTTTTCCTTTATCATTGAATATGCGTTGAAAAGTCATGTCAACACTGGAAAACTAGACTTCCGTTGGTTCGTTTGTTTTTCATAGTCAGCGAGAACGTGATTTTTTATTTTAATCGATGTAGTAATAGTTCGGAGCTAATCACTTGGTTATTGATAAACTTTGGGTTACTGACATTGATTATTAGACAACGAAAACGATGGCGAAATATTTGCAAAGCTCCAGACCGCAGGTGTCTGCGGTGGGGAACGACCGCGCTTACCCTTCCTGGGTGCTAACGCGTTCACCACTACACTATGCGCCTCCTTCGTTTCACATGTCTCTTAGCTATTATTAAATAGTATATCGATTCGAACTTGTGCAATGTGAATTGAATGCTTTCATCTTTTTTTTTTTCATCTTCTTAACGAATTTTTGCCTGGATTTATTTGAGATTTGGACTGAAAGAAAATCGCTCATTGGAGAGTTGTTAGCTGTTTTTTTTAAATTAATTCTTCTTTCCTTTCTTCCTTTTTTCCTCTTTTCCTTTTCTCCTTTTTTATTTTCCTCTTTAATGACTGCAACACATTGTTCACTTTAGAGCAGAATTTTCTTCTCAACTAAATAATATCTCTAATTTGCAAAATATTTCCTAGTAAAAGTGACGATCAGTCCTTTTTTTCGTTCGGAACGAAACTTGCAGCTTATTCGGTTTTCGCTCCATAGTTCGAATTCATTGTAATTTTTCACTTTTGTCAACTTGAAAGTAGCAAAACTAGTTTGCCACGAAAAATTTACGCGCACTCACTGACAGTCGGCTGGTCACTTTTAACTCTCTAATGGCTGTAAAAATCGAATGTTTCTAGTGGAGGAATGAAATAGTGGACAGAAAAGCTAGCTAAGAGGTCGTATACTTTTTCTAAGTTCAAAATCATCTATGACTTAGCTACCCATTTAGTTATCGCTTTGGTGAATCTGTTATGGTAGCTCTACTGAAGAAATATGATGAGTTGGGGGTTGAGCTCAAACAAAAAGATGGTAGCATTTTTTGTATTAACAAATCTTTTATAAATTCGTCGTTTTCTTTCGCAGTAATCGCGAGATTGTTAAACATCATACGTCCATGCAATACCACACATACAACACAATCGTAGCTGACGTCTCGGCAGAATCGCCTTCTTCAGAGCCTCTTTTTTCCACCTGTCTTCCACCGAGGAAGAACAGCCGCTCACAGTCGCATATGGTTGACGACTGAGATTTCTTATATGTTCTTTCCCCCTTGCCTTATATGTTTCCCTACTATTATTGCTGGACTGAAAATGCGTTATCTCTTGTGAATGTGACCAGCTTACAGTTTTCACAATTTTTTTCCTTTTGAAAGATTTATATGAATAGATATGTTTCACTTTTATGATCATTCTCCTATCACCATGCTGTGGAAACACTAATTCGGACTTTTCCTCCTCTCCACCAGGAACGTGTTTATCGGCATCAATGGCTTCACTATATTTTTTATAACATTGTTTATTTGTTTTGATATGGCCATAGTAATTCAATTCTATGTTCAATATTGATTTAGAATGTGGAAATAGCAGGAACACTGCGGGTGTGTTTTATTCGATGAATGTGTCATTTAATGTCATGTTGAGATGAGCAACACCGATGGCGCTTCAACTAGATTCGCATAAGGATAGAGGGTTTTCAGAAATCACCGAGACCAACTTTGTCTGCTCAATAGGTGAATAGGTGAAGAAAAGGTTCATGAAATTACTGAAACGTCTGAATGCAGCGATAGTTTACTACTGAAACATTTTTGAACTCTGTGAAGGGTTTCTCCGAAGGTGTTGGAGTGCTGTATAGTGATCTTTTGAGTCTTACTTTTTTCTATTTCAGCTTCGCTCCGAGAAAAAGCAATCTTTCGTTGATGGTTCACCGTTGAACAACATGCCGAGCAGTCCCCAGCATGCGGTTAACATGCGACTCGGAGGTATTGTTTATAAAGATATAAAGATAGAGGACGAAAATTTGGGGTGATATTGTTTTGACCCAGGGTTAAAGGGGAAAGGTATTGACTATAAGTGTCAGATGAATAGGCATGCTATTAGGTTGTTCGGAAAGAAATGAACGTTTTACAATACTTATTGTTTTACTGTATTTTTTACCAACAAAATATTCTTTGTACCTTGCAGTGATCTATATTATTAGAAAGCTGATTTTATGCTCTTTCAAAACACGTCCTTATGTAGTTAAATTTTTTCCAATTTTGAGCTTTGCAATTTTAGATGTCGAAAACGAATTTTCGTCAAATTTTCTTTTGCAAGTTCAAACTCGGTCGTTGTGCAGCACAGACGGCTCAGAACATTAATGAAGTTTGGAGAAAAGGTGGTGTTGGTGAATCAACAGTACGAACATGATTCCGAAAATTCCGATCTGGTGATTTCGACCTCGAAGATAAGGAAGTGCGCAGACGTCCCAGTGAACTTGACGACGACGAATTGAAGGCAATAGTGGAAGCAAACACGCGAATTGTTTGAGAGCTCGCAGAACAACTTGGTGTAAGCACATGAACAATTTCCATTCATTTGAATCGCATAGGAAAGGCAAGAAACTCTACAACTGGATACCGCAAGAATTAAACGATAATTTAAAAAAAGTCGCTGTTTTGATATATCGTCTGCTGTTATTCTGTGCAGCAAAAACGACCCTTTTCTTGATGAAATTGTGATATGCGACGAGAGGTTCCATAGCACATTCCAAAGCCGAAATTGCACAAAAAAGCTTATGGTGACTGTTTGGTGACCTACAGCCGGACTAATTCTCCACAGCTTTTTGAATCCGGATGAAACGATTAGGGCAAAGAAATATTGCCAACAAATGGACGAAAATGCACCGTAAACTCCAATAGCATCGACCGGCATTAGTCAACAGAGAAGGACCAATCCTTCTCCACGACAACACCCGGCTTCACGTTGCGGAACCAGTGCTGCAGAAGTTGAACGATTTGGTCTACGAAACTTTGCCTCATCCACCATATACACCGGATCGCTCGCCTACTGAAAGCACCTTGACAACTTCCTGGTGGAGAAATCCTTCGCCAACCACGATGACGCAAAAAATGCCTTCAACGAATTCATCGCTTCCAGAATTCCAAAGTTTTAGGCAACTGGAGTAGATGAACTGGTTTCTTGTTGGCAAAAGTGTATAGATTCAAATGGTTTTTATTTCGATTAACAAGGCTTTGTTTGAGGCAAGTTGTGAACGCTCATTAATTTCTGAACACTCCAATAGATAATGCTGGTCAGGTGTGAGAATTCCATTAATTGGCTGGTAGAAACGCTGATATAGGTTGTTGTCGTGTGGTGAATTCCCGTTTTTTTTTACTGCGCACTTTCGATTTATCTACCTTGAGCCCACCTAGAGTTGTGTTCAACACCTGGTAATGAAAGTGGGAAATCGTTAGAATAAAAATTTAATAGTTCCCAAGATCGACTTTCTCTTAACCTCGGCATTGGAATATGAATGTGTCGTTTTCTTGCTCAGCAATCGCGAGGTTTTTAAACAGCATACATTTACTTCCATAAAAAAACACAATACAATACAACGCTAGCTGACGTTTCGGCAGTATCGCCTTCTTCAGAGCCGCTTTTTCGTGACTTCCAATGAGGAAGTTTAGAACAGCTGATTATAGTCGCATGTGGTTGACGACCTTAAAAATTTAATATTAAAAACAACTTGTCGCATGATCGTTCTACCAAGCATCTTCAGGTGCGTTTCCTTTCTCACTGGCTCCATCGACATCTACTGCCTCGCAAGCGTCGGTGATCATCAATCCGTCAGAATCGCGTGATGACGTTACGCCGCCAGCTGAAAAACGCTCCAAAACGGACGACGACGACGAGAATGCGACGAGGTGCGTGAAGTGAACAGTGGGAGCGAATTCCGCTAATCACTTGCTGAAGAGGGATGATAAGGACCGCCACAATCTCCACGATAATCTTTGGACAAAAACTGATGGTTTCATTATCATATGAGCAAATAGTTTTTAATTCGTTCCTTAATAGTACCTTAAAATTAGTAGTGATCAGTCAGTCGTGGTCTGCAGTGAAATCAGTATTACAATAATGTTGCTGAGATATTTGCAAAACTTCGGACTGCTGGTGTTTACGGTGGGGAGCGAACCCGCTATTACCTTCTCCAAGGGCTAATGCGTTCACCACCACACCATGCGAGTCCTTCATTTTGCCTTTCTCTCAGCCGCGTTATTAACCTATAGGCGCTATCAGCATTCACCCATCAATGGAATTGATCTGGGGAGCAAAATCGGCCTGAAGCCACTTAAGCTGAAGCTATGGCATAAATCACAATGTCGTGAATTTTTATTTACTGCCTACTAATTTCGCATAAAATTCCACTTATTACCCTGCCATTAAAAAATAGTAGGCAGTAAATAAAAATTGACGACATTGCAATCAGTAGTACTTTGTTTTTGGGTTTGCTCTATTTTTTATTGCCATACAAGGGATTTTCGCCGGTAATGCAATGTCTTGCACTGGTCGATCACATGTGATGTCCTACTGGAAGTTTTATGTCTAAGGAACGTTGATATACTTTGAGACGTTTGTAAATTGCTGAAATTTGCTGTAGTAAAACCAGCGGCACTGGCACTGATAACTTGATTGATGCTAGGAGATGATAACGCGCTCAGTTAAGCAGTTCTTGAGAGATAGGTGGTTTTATCTTAAGTTTGCAAGGGAACATTTCATTTTTTGCAGAGCGGTTTTGAGCAAGTTTCAGTAATTTTTCACTTAAATGAACTTCACTCGATTATCATCAAACTAGTTACTGTTTCAAATGTTGAGTAGAATCGAGACTGTAAAATGAAAATTGAATTCATTGGAGATGGTTAAACATCGGGAAGAAAAAAATTGATAATGTTTGTTTGAGAAGGAACAATGAACAATAGTGAAGATTTAAAGAGTTCGGATTGAATTCTGATGTTTAGAGATACGGGGTCATCGTTGTCGTTCAAATGTGGTGACTGTGACAAAGCATTCAAGAGTGCTGAATTTCTTGATCACCACAAACTCATGCAGCATAGTGGATTTTCTCAGCAGTAAGTTGTGCTAGGTTAAAAATATAACCTCTTCGGTGCTGTAAAACTCCTACATCAGAAAAGTTATGATAATAGATGAGGACAGAGTTGTGTACGGTATGCGTTAGGTATGGTTCCTCAGCATGAGTACGAGGTTTATTGAGTAGTCGTGACTCAAACCACCTCGTTGTCATGTGTAAGCAACGGACTACCCCTGCCTGCCAATTGTTTCCACTGTTTCCGTCATTTAAAAAAATGAGTCTAAATCCTAACCTGCTCGCTGTGGTGATCCTGAGTAGTCATGTTGTCTCTCTGCAAAACTCTTTGAGCTTTTTCTTGCTCAAATCACTTCGTGCAAGAGTACACTGTCATCCCAGGACCTTTGTTTTTGCTGTTGGCATGGTCACTTAGCCCTTGTAAGCCTAGTGTTTTATCCTGTAGTGTTGTCGTGCTTTTTACCTCACGTGGCATTGATTTACAGGTATAGCTATTCGTTTTTTTTTGCTCTTGTAAGTAAGGAAAAAGAAAGAAGAACGCGGTCCAAGAAAATTCCGCGAACTAGTGGAGTCCGTTTCTAGGTTTAGTTAAGCTCTTCTGCGACTTCTGCCTCATCCAAGGCTTTTCGACCTGGACTTTCCGCTCTTTGTTGCTAATTTCTAAGGGCGTTCTTGCTTCGATCGATTGTCATTGAAGAAACCACCGCTATTGAAGCGCTTCATCGTTTTTCACACATGCTCACAGCGTTATCTTCTTAGCCTTCACCTTTATTTTGTTAACGGAAGGAAATTACCAAGCGGAGGGTTGGTAGGTATCTCTTCAATAGAGGACCAAACACCACGTGCTAAATTGTTTGTGAAAGTCTGCTTAGTTAGAGTGGAAGGAATTGTGCAAAAAACGTATTGTTTGGTTCGGAAGCCACGGATCTCCCTCATATGAGGGATCTCGAGCCGGTTAGTCGCGAGGCAACGTGGCGCGTCCGCACGTAGCGGATAGGGAGATAATCGCGGACCAAAAGCGACCTGTACTTTCCTGCGACGCAGATGGATCCAGGAGATGGACTCCCGGTTTCTGCTGCGCTGATTTGGTTCATACTTTCTGTTTTTGCTAGGCGTATTCATGCATGCGTGTGTGGGTGCGTTCTTGCTCATGCGGATTGTATTCTACGAGTCAATTCGGCTAAAAGCCTGCAATCAAGTGACTGGGAAGTATATGGGAGGCGGTCATGGGTCGCCTCCAACAAATAAGCTCCATGTCCACTCTGGAAGAGCCTGGCAAACAACCCGTGAGTATACCCAGCCTCCACGTTAAGAGCCCAGCAAGCTATACATGGTAACCAACAATGCTAAACACAGTAAAAAAAAACGGGCCTCATTCCCCTCCCCATTCCCTCAAACTCCGAAAGAGCCCCCAATTTCGCAGCGTTGGGTACGGCGAGTACGGAGAGGCTGAGAAGACGCCGGCCTTTCAACGCCGTCTACGACACCAGAGAAGAACGGTTCCTCGGAACATGCGACAGTAGAGGAGTCGGCGGTGTCGGTGTTCTCGTCGACACGAGTTTGTCCATGAACATCGATTCATTCGAACAGTTTACAACCCGAATCGGACGTTTACGATTTAAAAGCTGTGGATCAATCCCGGTTTTGATAATCTTCGTCGTTTACGCGCTTACATCGCCGATCTATTACGAAGGAAAGCCGAAGCATTCTATATGGACTTGGAGAAGTTCTACAGAGAACACCATACATTCTTCATGGTCATCATTGGAGATTTCAACGCTAAGATTGGACCAAGAAGAATGTCTGAAGAACGTCACATTGGGACCCACGGATTAGAATGGAACGAACAGGGTGAGCGGCTATCTGAGCTTATCATGGCGACCAAGACAATCCATGGTAACTCGCAATTCCAGAAGCCCCAGCCTCAGCTCTGGACGTGGAAGTGTCCCAATGGAGAGTACCATAACGAAATAGACCACATAATAGTAAATAGAAGGTTTTGCCCAACCGATGTCGCTGTTGTTCCAAAATTCTATGCGGGATCAAACCATTGTCTCCTTCGTGCAAGATTTTATTTCTCGCGGAAAGGAGAAAAAGCCGCTAAATTCCAAAACCGAAGTCCCAGAACCACCGTAAACTGGGACTTATTCACTTCATTAGTCGGTTGTTGGGAAGATGCCGTTGTCGATAATATCGAGGAAGAATACGATCGGCTCATTCAACATATTCACGTTAGCGCTATGAAAGCTCAGAGTTCGAAAGTCACCAAGAGACGTTTGTCTCCAGAAACACTTGAGCTGAAAGGCCCACGTGGGATCCCACGAGCTGCAGGCAACCGCGAACTAACGTCGAAATGTGCCAAACAATGCAGACAGGCGATAAAAGAAGATCTTAAAGAGAGAAGAGCAGCAGTAATGGTCGAAGATGCAGAAGCTGGGAAAAGCATTCGCAAAGCCTACTGAAGGCTAACCAATTACATTACCAAGATTGTGTACTCCGACGCCTAGATGGAACAGTTATAGCGTCCAGAAAGGCAATGAAGAAAATCATTCACGAACACTACCTGGATCTCTTCGATAGCCACGTCCACCTTCCGTCATATGAAATAAAGGATGATGGATATGTTGTACCACCGGTTCTTCCTTCCGAAATCCGACATTTCATTTCGTCGGTGAAAAATCGAACAGCACCAGGTCGGGATAGGATAAGACCAGAACACCTGAAAAACCTTCCTCCAGTCCTCCTAAACACACTGGATCGTCTCCTCACATGTTGCATGTCTGAAGGCATTGCCCTACTCAGTGGAAGACCAGCAAGACCGTGTTATTGTTCAAGAAGGGTGACCTGCACGATATCGGAAACTATCGCCCAATCTGCCTACTGTCTGTCGTCTACAAACTTTTCACTTGAGTCATCGTAAACAGGATTGACAGAACACTAGACGAAGGTCAGCCATGTGAGCAAGCAGGGATTCGAAAAGGATTTAGTACTATGGACCACATCCACACGATAGCAAGACAAATTGAAGAATCGCTGGTGTACGAAAGACCGCTCTTTTCCACTTTCATCAATTTACAGAAGGCCTTTGATTCAGTTGGTGTAGAAGCAGTCTTGGAAGCCCTTGATTGTCAAGGAGTCCATACTCAGTGCATAAAGATTCTTCGTGAGCTTTACAAAAATTTCACAACCAAGATATCACCTTTCTACAACGATATTAACATTGACGTCAAAAGAGGAATTAGACAAGGCGATACTATCTCGCCAAAATTGTTTGCCACCACTCTCCAGAACGTCATGCGAACAATGGAGTGGGACAATATAGGAGTGGAAGTCGACTGCGGCAGTTACACATTTTCGCTTTCCCGGTGACATCGTCCTTATAACACCAAACATTAGCCAAGCAGAACGTATGCTCGACGACTTTGATAAAGCCTGTGGAAAGATTGGTCTTCGATTAAATCTCACAAAAATGATGTTCATGAAGAACGGATTGGTTTCGCATGCCCCATTAACGCTCAACGGAACGAATATCTCCAAACACTCCAGTTACGTCTGTCTTGGTCGGGAAATCAACATAATGGGCGAATTAGCTCCAGAGCTGAGCAGGAGAAATCGAGCAGCTTGGAGAGTTTTCAAGAGCATCGAGATTGTAATTAAGAGAACAAAGAACACCCGACTCGGTGCCCACCTTTTCGACTCGACTGTACTTTCTGCCCTAACGTATGCGTCAGAAACCTGGTCACTGCGTAAGCAGGGTGGAAGGTCACTCAGTGTTATCGAACGCGCAGTCGAAAGGACGATGCTAGAAGTATCCCGTTCCACACAAGTAAGGGATGGGATTCGAAGCTCCGATTTGCGTCAACGATTAAAAATCGAAGGTCCCATTCTGTACGCCAAGCAGTCGAAGATAAGGTCGGCCGGACACATAATGCGTATGAATGACAACCGATGGACAAGAGCCTTTAGTGACTAAATTCCTCGGGATGCCAAACGTACTGCAGGAAGACCACAGACCCGATGGTTAGAGTTCTTTGCAAAGAGCCTTGAAGAAAGATATGATGCTGAAGATTTACTGGAGCCCGCTCAAGTCACTCGACGATCAGCGGGACTACAAGTGATACAGGTGAATAGAACTGATTAACTGTCACATTTAACCTTGCGAAATTACATATACATATTATAATTAAGCCGAGCGTAGCGTTGTGGTTGGAGGTGTCCTGCAATGCATATTGAAAGAGACTCTCGTTCAATCATGCTCCCCATGTTCGCCGAGCTTAATCGGAAAAGCGGTACCAGATTTATCATGGGGAAGAGCAGTGCTGATTTGATTTGACCAGCCATGAAGATGCTATCCTTTATCCTTTGTAACAATCGTTTCAAATTTTTTACGAGAATAGAGATTGACGGTGTTGCAGGTTATTGTCCGGGTTGTTACCACAAGGCTTTCCGACGTTGCCGTTTATGCTTCCTGGTGGTATGACGCAGCAGTTCCAGGTGCCTGACATGGACTCTCTAGGCGCGATGAGTACGGTAAGCTCATGGTTGAGTGAAGACGATTGTTCAAATCAATGATGATCACCGTTCTTCCCATCGTAGATGTTTATCGGCCGTGTGATACTTTTAAATAATTCTATATTCACTCCTTAAGCGATGTATTAATTTGTAAATATTAAGAAATGTGGTTAAAAGTCAAAATGTCAACTTTTTACTTACTGCCTACTACAGTTTTTCGCAACACGGTAGTATGTGAGATACAACCACAATGGTGCTGAGTTGTTTGCAAAATTCTGGACCGCAGGTGTCTGCGGTGGAGATCGAACACACTATCATCCTTTCCGGGGGCTAACGCGTTCACCACCACACCACACGATGCGGGTTCTTCATTTCGCCCTTCTGTCGGCTAATTTGCTATGTAACAGTGCCATCAGCAATGACCCGTTTATGGGATTGATCTGGAGGGCCCAAATCGGCATCGAACCCAGTTAAGCTGGGGCTGTAGTCGAAATCACAGTGTTAACATCTTACCCTAGTAAAATTTTGCACAGCAGGGTATTATATAAAATACAATCCATATGAGAAGAGTTTTTTGCAGCCAAAACAATCGAATACGATGAAACGTCAGTACTCATCAAATGGCAAGAATTACTGTGATTTGTGCAATAAGGAGGTAGAATTTACTATAAAATCCTTTGAGATTGTCCGTTTCGAAATTGCTTCCAATCCAATCATATACACGGCTACTTATCACTGATTGTGTCATTTATCACTGTAGGTGTGTAACAAGTACTTTCTACGCACACATATGTTGAAAATGCACGGCATTGTGATTGACGAGAACAAGACGGTGATCGCTAATATTGATACACTGGAGAAGGAGCGTATGGGTACGCTTTCTTTCAGGTATAGCTGATTTCGCTCCCATACTTATTACGTCATGCCCACTTTTTCGTTATGTCGCTTATAAGAAGGCATTCAATTCCACAGAGTGCAGACGTTTGCTTTGCAGATGCGACATTTGTCATACGGAACACAAATCTCGGCATCTACTTCGACAACACAAACAGGATGTGCATGGAGTGGTGCCATTGTCGACTCCGTCGACTAGGAGTGAGATATTCTGTTATTAATGTTCAAATAGTATACTAATAGTATCAATATGTTAATGTTGTGTTATTACTGCTTACTTGGATGCTTGGATCGCCCGTCCTCACTGATTGTGAGGGCCCCAGCATGATTTCTAATTTTTCGAGGTTTTGCTGGTTCATCCATCTTGGTTTCCTGGAGTCCCGTGGTCAGCCAAGCTAAAGTCTGCCCCAGGTCGTCACGGCCCTAGATAGTCGCTGCCCCTGTGAGTCAGGGAGAGAGAGAGATTTTCCACCATGCGACCCTGATACCAGGACGGTGATGGGTCCTGGTATTGGTTTACTCATAGCTGGGCCTACTGGTGGAAACGCCGGACTCGTTCTAAGCTTGGGAGACCCCGCTGGGGTCTTGAATCCCTCGTTGTACATCACTGCCCGAGACCATGGAACACCTCCCAACCACGATGAGGCAGTTAACTTTTGGAAGGATTGTATTATTATTTGTTATGTATCTATTATTATAGGCGCTGTAATGCTTATATTCGTAGTCATGCTCTTTATTGATAAGGAAAATAGGACCGTATCAAAATTTATGCTGTTGTTTATTTCGAGCTGTGTATACTTCTCTAGACTTCACATCGAATCGATATTTGTGTAGAAAAATATGATCAAGCTCATTTGCCTCATTTGCCTCACCTATTTTCACTTTCTAGGCCATTGTCACCTTCTACCTCTTGTCACTTACTTCATGTTTGATTTTAAACAAGGTTTTTTCTTATCGTCGCCAATAGGGGTTCTCCAGGATGTCATAAAACATCAACTAAATTTTTGTTTTTCCTACTGAATATTTTTTTCTGAGAAATCTTCCGGTTTCACAAATGTCATAGTACAAAGAAGTAGGTCCTTATTATTCTTTTTGCATAGCTACTGCTTGATAATCTGAGGTGGATGGCAGTTACCGAAATATCTGACTGTAGTCTATGGAATGGAATATTAGATAACAGATAGATATTTTTCAGAACCGTCCGCATTGTCGAACGCGTCTGCTGCTGCAGCTGTCGTCAATGGGGACGAGAAGGTGGAGAAGTGCCCCTTGTGCGAGCGACGTCTAGCGGCTAACGCCCTCTCGGCTCACATTCAGAACGAGCACACCGGCAGTGGAGGCTTGTCGCTGTCGCAGCTCGCTCCGACCTCACCCAGCTTAGACTGCAAGTTCTGTCCGTCGATGTTCAAAGACCAGATGGAACTGCATTTGCATCAAATCAATCAACATACTGTAGAATTACTTCAGCAGACGCAGCATGCTGACTCGAAAAGTAAGATCAGTATGAAGTTGCTCTTAAAGATGATTTACGCTCTACTTAACGTCGTGAATTCTAAAAATAAGCTGTTTATTTTAACAATGTACAATATTTCGATTTCTCCATCTTCCTCTCGTATCAACTGCGTATGTTTCTCAAAGGTTCATCGGATTCCATTTTGGTTTTTGGGTTAGCGTTTATCTTGCAGTTGAAGTTTCTCCAACATGTTCCTACTACGAGGTTTTGAAACGTAAAGGAGCAGGCGCTGTATCCATTAATTGGTCATTCCCATGAAATTCTTCTACGTTCCTCCTCTGGATTTATCAGGCGAAGTTCTCATTTTAACCTCTAATTTCGTCATCTTTCAGAGTCGTCTTCGGACTCCGTTGCATCAGTTTTGCGTTGTATGCGATGTCAGTATACGACTCGCGATCCGCGGAACCTCGAAATGCACGTGGAACGACATGAGCGAATGAACGAAGCAACGAGGGAGTCGTGCTCTGAAATCAGCACAGATGCTGCTCTACGAGCCACAACCGAAGCTGCTTTGAAAATGATGGTTGCAAATCGAGTCAGTACAAGTAACAGTTTGAATTTCAACGTAATACTCTCGCGACGACGCCCTATCTCGGGTCTAGACGACGGCCAATTTTCAGCCTTTGTAGATTTTTTGTTTTTCTAGTTTTTTAATGGGTTGTAAACATGAGTGGTGTGTAAACTATTTTCTCTATCGTTATGCAACTATGAGTGGTAATTATTTACGCGACTGAGCTGACAAAGGGTGTATAAAAGTTTTATTCAGCTAACGTTTCGGTATATTCGCCTTCATCAGAGCCGCGTTGATTTTAGTCGGTGTCCCACAGCCGGTCGTTGTCACGATTAGCTCATCGTGCACCGCTTCGAATGGTTAAGTTCCCTGAGCGGCGTTCATCGGATTGTACTCGATGCGTTCATGAGTACCCGCATCGCTACAATGACCAGCTGTGGATCATGTACTCTGACCAACGCGGCTCTGAGGAAGGCGAAGATGCTGAAACGTTAACCAAGTAAAACTTTTATATCAAAATCGTAACGTTTCATTCGTGTAAAAAATTCAGTGAACATTGTTACTGAGACTTAATGAAAGGCGGGTTTTAAGATATTAGTGATATTTATGGCGCTAATTACTACGTGTTACAGTGGTCCACAATACAAACGCATTACTGTCAGGATTTGAAATGTTCTGCAACTTCTGGGTCTCTATTTCCGTAGTGCATTAAGACCCAAATTTCTGGTTAGTGAACTCGTTCGGGAAATGATTTCTTGTGTACCCGGATGGTGTGGTGGTGAAGTGCCCTACTCCCCGGTAAGGACAATAGCGCGTTCGTTCACCCCCCACATACACCTGCGGTCCGGAGTTTTGCAAATATCTCAGCATTATATACGAGATTTCTTGTACACTTCCAAGTACAGAATAAAGTTGATAAAAATATTGGAAAATAGTTCTGTGTAGTAAAATAAACCATTGGAAAGAAAACGAGACCTGCAGATCTCTCACCGGCCATCTCGGCAGAACCATTATGACACCAATAGGTGTTACTCGTCGCGAGAGTTTAAAAAAACTGTAATGAATAGCAGAATGATTGGCTAGCGAGTACTTCAGCACACTTTTTAGTACTCTCGCTCTTTGACTATCTTAAAAATAGATTAAAATATGGGTTGCAATCCGTAGTTATTGACGGATAGTTATTTTCAAATTAAAATCAGCCAATATAACTAATTGTCTAATATTCTAATTTACAGCTCCAAACGGAGGGTACGAAATGCTCGTTGTGTGATGTAAGATGTCCAGATGAGGCAACACTTGAAGCGCACTCTTCCCTTGCTCATAACGGCCTGAATCTGACGGTTAGAAAGGAGAAGAAGGATGAAAATGATGTAGAGACTGACAAGATCGCCAATGAACGGAATAGTCACACAGTTGGTTGTTTTTTTTAATAAGATTTATTTGTGACAGGTATTACGATCGGAATGTTCTGCACAGCTACTATTTCTGACAAATTCAGTGCTATTTGTAACTGCAAGGACTGCAGTCCATCCGAACTCTAGTTGATTAGGTCTATACGAGTCTTGAAATCAACGTTAAGAGTTTTCCCACGATTTCAGAGTGGCTCGATGTCACCTTCGGGTGAATCATTGCCAGAAGGTTTCGGTAAACCAGACAGTGGGTCTTGTGATGAAAAGCACGTCATGCAATCTTTCGTGCTTCGATGTACCGCCGACGCTTCAGGAGCTTTTTTATCGGAAATGATCGCTCATCTACCCGTACGAACTCTTGTTTCTCAACCCACACGGGTCTCCTTTGAACTGGTACCGCAACAGGTTTCCAGTGACTCGAATTCATTTTAAAATCTTACTTACCTCGGAGTTTTTTGACTTTACTCACCCACCTGTCCAGGAGTGCAATAGGGCCATGTCCCTTTAACTGAAACGAGTCCTTATCCAAAAATCCTCATCCTGATTGATTGATCAATATAATCATCGTAAATCATTGGGTCTATATATATTCATCAAAATAGAGAGATAGAAAGAGAAAGAGTAAGTACTCATGCGTCGTATGCTTATTTATGTATGGTGCTTTGTAGTTTTGTAGAAGAGTTTTTATGTACGTGCTTATATCTGTCATCTCAGATTACATGTTGCGAAGTATGTTGTTGTTTATTTCCACATAGATGAGGATAGTAGCAGCCACAGCAGTAGCAACTGTTATTTATTTTGATTGGCCAGAGATTTTCGTCATTGTTGTATTCTTTCCATTTCGCCAGAATCCTACTAAAGATCATTAGAACTAAAGAACATGAGCCATAATGTGTTATTATCCCAACGAACTGATCCTGCCATATTTGGTGTGTTGTAATTTCTCTTTAAACTTTATCGTCGCGTAACCATATCATCATATTTTAACCTCAGCTGAACTGGAACATCACTGTTTACCATCGACCGATTCACCTAGTTCTTAATACGTCGGTCGTGCCTGACTGCTTCTGGCACCCATAGAATAACTGCAACCGTCTTCCTCAAAAATGGGCCCATAACTATGTGCATGTTCGTCTATTATTTCGTTCGAATAGCTTTGGGTTTTTGTCTGACCCTTCAATCTATCCGTAAATAGTTTCGCTTATTTATTGAACCTTTTGCTTTCTACTTGTAGATATGATGAGATTATTTCTCGTTTGTGAATAATCGTTGGCGAAGTGACGATGTGTGCGTAGCCGCGTTCCTCATTTGTTTCGTTTCTGAAGAATATCAAAAGCGGCGCGTATTTAAAATTGTTTTTTTTAGTATTCATTGACGCGTCTATTCAATTACTCAAAATCATACATTTCTTCCTTCCATAGCTTGGCTATTTATTTTATCTTATATTTGTAAGGGTTTATGTCATTATTACAATAAATTGTTTATTGGAAAGGTATTTTTGCTTGACTTCCTTTTTTAGCATATTCTAAACGATGCTCCTAATTTTGTGTTGCGGGCACGTCAGACAGCGTGTGTTCTTCGACTGCTCGTACGTCGAGTCATATGTGACTCATGGCGGCCCAACGCTCGCCACTCCACGTATGAGACGTGGACCGTCCTCGCTAACAGCATCCTTTGTGTCTCTTTGTAAGTACAATAGGCTATTAGTTACTGTGTAATCTCACATCACACCGCACGTTCTAGCTCCTTTCATTTGTGATACTCTCGCTCTATGGGTACACTCCTTACAAGCAACGATGTGCCATCACGCGAGCTTCGAGCCATATGGGAAATTCAGCCAAGGAAGTTTTTCGTGCATTTCTCTGTGTAGGATGAGGCTTTTTACGGCCGATACTCGGTATAACGTCTACGTCAGTTAGGCCATTGAATGAATGCGAAATTGCGGCAAAGAAGCTCGTGGCAAAATTAACGCAAGGTTTCGAGTTTTTAATAGATTGGGAGTACTTCTTGCTAGCATTTACTATTGTTTGAATCGTGAATTGTCCCTAAGTAAATGGTCAGACCATCCGAGTCTGAAATCATTAAGGAGAGTGGTTTCCTTTTCTGGTCGCTATTGCGGGTACATGTAGAGGCAATAAGGCTTATTGGAAATCTTGAAAGACTCGTTTGTAATTTAATGTTTGTATGTCCGCTTTTTAACTTTTAACCGTTATTATATTATATTATATATATATATATATATATATATATATATATACAGCTGTCCAGGGCTTCCATGACTGCTTCTATCTCAGTTGAGTCAAAGACCTTCTTTATATCGATGAAAGTGAGATAGACCGGTCTTATGTACCGAAGGGACCATAATAACACATGCGATTGAGTATAGAGTTGACGTAGCTACTGTGGAAAATACTTACGGATATTGCTTACGGATGTCCGTTACTAAACCTGGTTTGCCTACATTCACTTAAGCCTGAAGCAAAGTGGCGCTACCGTAGTGGGCAGAGAGTTAAATGCGGACTAGAAGCGATTTCATGATTACATGAGAAGCAGGCTGATTCAAGGGAAATACTAGATAGAATCGCTGCTTTACCGACTTAGCACCCTTTCTTCAGTCCTACATCTTCATAGTCACCATTGCCACTAATTCTCCACTATATTTTATTTCGAGGAACAGTTCATGTCTGGTAGCAAAGGTAATGTATAACGTGCTGTTAGTCTGGTTCCAGCCACTCCGACAACATGAGATTGCAGCTTCTCTGCCTCCATCTCGTCCTTATCAAACAGTTGTCATTCGAGCATAAGTGCACTACAAACACCTTCTTGAAATCTATTCAGCCTAGAATGTACTTGCGAAGTCTTTAAAATATCTGTTCGTTTCTGAAGTTTGCTAGAATTTTCTAGTTCCCACCACTCAAGATGCTGACGAGAAGAACGCGGAACACTTTATATGAGGGCTTTCATCTTTAACGTTTTAAGCGATATGGTAGCAAAATGTATTCGAGAGGCTTTCGCCACAATAGGTCTACTGATATATTGATTTCCCAACAGAAATTTCGAACTACTCGGCCTCGGTGACTGGACTACAAGTGTGGACCATCTGTGTGTGGATTAAAATTCATTTGCCACAATAGGAAGAATAACCTTTCAGAGAGATTTTGTATCTTCAGATTTTGTATATTACATTTTATATTTTGCCAGCAAAGAGGAATAAAAGGAAGAGGGAAAAAAGCAAAGGACAAAGCAAGCACTATTAGGAAGACCAAGTGAGTATGTTGAACTCATGAAATTCTCTGGAAATCTATAAATTACCTTATAAGGGGCACCGTGTAACGCATTTCACTATTACAAGTGGTATGTATGTTTGAAGCTCAGGCTAAACAGGGGTATCAAATGCATTCCCAAATTGTATCCTATGTATTATAGACTCCCAAACAACATTTATGACACTTTTGCTACTTTAAGGCAGAAGCGCGGAAAAAGGAGAGCTAAGAAACATAACCAACTTTTAGACAAAATTATAAAAAGCTCTAAAAAGGCTCTCGGCGTTGATCAATCCCTGAGGGATGCGCTATGCAATCGAGTTCATGAAGCATCGTTGGGAGAAGAGTGAATGCATATCTGGCCTTTACAATGGCTTGTGGTGGCCTACGGATATATCGAGCCGGCGCTGCTATCCTCCCAGACAAGTCTGGTACCGATTTGCCGAGCTCGATGGGATGGAAGGCTTAACGGACCAGGGGCGTTTCTGGATTAGTTTTCAATATCTTTTCTCCTTTTCTTGATAAGCTAGCACGAGTCTGGTATAAAACTTCATTCGGTGGCTTTGTATGTTGCAAAAACAGACGGGTGTGGATAGTCGACTAAAATCATTCTCGCATGAAAGAAGAAGGAGGCGCAAAGACGTCGGCCGAATAAGTGTTGAATAACAACCTCGTGTTAATTTTTCAATGAAGGGATAAATAGAAATTGACCAGCCATACCGATGCTACATGAAAGTTAGTTTTCAAAGATATTCTTCAATGTATTATTTAAAGCTTTCAAATTCAAGAATATTTGTCAGATTCAACCTATGAGCTCTTGCGTTTACTCTTCGCACAGCTCCGTCAGTGAAGTCAGCGAGATTGGCGTAAATCTGCTAGTGTGCTGAAGTTTCAAATGTCGCCCAGCACGTTTTGTGAGCACTAAGTGTTTAAGCAGTGAACAGAGGATTTCGCAAGAATTCTTTACATTACTCTGCTCCTTTCCTACACTAAGAATAAAACAGATTTAATCAGAGATCTCCAATTCATCAGACGTTAACACCTTCAACTTCCTTTAAGCTCTCTCGCGGTTGTATGGGATACATCTGCAAGTGCGTCCTAGCAAGGATTTACCTAACGACAAAAACTTTTCCATTATCCATCGCCACTGGAGCGCTTGTTGCGCACTCGTTACAGGTCCCCTTCAACGCTCACATTGTCTTTGGTCCGACTCTGCACCTTGACTCACGAAACCCTCCATCCCTCCGCCTTCCACGAAAAACTACAACTTGTCTGGGACGATAGCGGCACAGACTTTATACATTGGTAAACCACCGAAAGTCTTTGCGTAGGCCAGATATTTATTGGGTCGTTTCTATGGTGCTACGAATGGGGTCAAGTCCACGGTTCGTCCCTCAGCGATTGATCAATGGCGAGCGCATTTACTCTTTCATCCTTTAATATCACTCTCATCAAAACAATTCTATATTGTGTAGGTGTGTGAACAGACATTGACACAAGTCGAATGACGCCAATAATCACAGATAATTGCCGACCATCAGAAGTGGCGGTGTCATGCGTAGTCCATCAGCCTCGCCTCAACTGCCTGCCATACTCGAGCTATGCCGCTGTCCGAGCTTGAACAAGTGGGTTTCCTTAGTGATTTCGGGATGAATTTCAGTAATACTAAACTTCAAAATAAATTAAATAGTGGTGGAAAACTGAATAAGAATATTTCATAGACGTTTCATGGCATCAACTGTTTTCTATGGCAGCCTCAATATTTGATAATACCCGAAACATGGCTTAAAGGAGGTATTTTTTCCGAAATTCTAAGTATTACTGGGAAAGGCTTCTTAGTTAAAACTATTAAGAGTCTGACACTCAACAGTTATCTCTTACGGCCATTTCTTTATTAGATGAAAGCCTGGCACAAACCTATTGACAGATAATTTATCCTCATTGCGTGAAATTGGGAAATTTTTTAATCACTTTTTTGAATAAAATGTCATTACTATCTGGAAGATGGAAGCTCTCAATGCATATCCTTCTTTATTCGTTCACTTTTGAAATTATTCCTCCAGTCATTTACATACAGCCCCTAATTTCTGTTTTCGATTCTCTTCCTATTTTTTTCACTTTTGTCTCTCTGCCACTGAAGAAATCAACATTTGGCCTCAACGATTCATGAAAACAAACTATTCAGAAATGGACTGGAATGGATTTCTACATCGCTGCCGAGGAGATGCGACGTTTGAAGGGTGAGCCGAACGAAGAGGAGAAGCTCATCTTATACGGTCTGTACAAACAGGCCATACATGGCGATATTCCAGCCGAAGATTGTTATGGTAGGAAACGGTTAACATCGAAAGAATCTCTGTCAACCTATACCATTCTATTATCCATATTTATCCGTATGTTGTTGCTAACCCGTCAAATATTTTTGCGGAAACAATCAAACATTTCAGCAAATTCGTATCATAGATACTCACTCATTTCTGCAGGTTCACAATGTTTTTAACTCATATTACTGAACGCTGAGGAGTATGACGCGATACATTTGTGAATTCAACGTGGAGACTACATCGATGCCTTCGGACGTCCTTTCTAAATTTTCTCGATTAACCAAATACAGCCATCGTCTATACAGTAGGCCCCGGAAATTATCCCTTTAAATATTTAAAGTATCAATCGTAGGCAAGTTTGGTGTCAATTCAACACCATGAAGAGATGAGGAGTCTGACTGGCCCATAAGAAAGAACGATGCTGCCATCGTTCATATGAAACACAAAATAAAGTATAACAGTACAACTTCATCGTTTAATGAAAGCACTACATTTCCTGAAATGGAAGCATTACTCTGTTCTTCAAAATATCTGACAAAGAATCTTCCAAGTTGTTGTTATTTAAGATGTTTCCATTATAATAAGTCTTCGATTTCCAGAAGTTCCGACGGATAATGAGATTGCCATCAAGAAGTACAACTCCTGGGCTGCTAGACGAGGTAGCCCTCTAGTTCTTTGAGCTTTCCCTTTAATTAAGTGAAATAGTGTGCTAATTTCAATAAGCTAGTGTTTTCTTCTTGAACAAATGCGATGCTGTTGACATTTATTTAATACTGGTTGAGGATTTTGAGGACTTCTTCAGAGTCTGGAAAGGTCGAATTTTCTTGCAATCTACTCAAGGAAACGCTTTCATAATGCAAGCAGAAAAACACAATACATAAATTTCATTGCACTAATTTCGTTGGAAGAATACTTTATAACGATAGAACGTTGAGCGCTGTATAACAAGGGCTAAAACAAAAGAAATCTGTCGTATAATTTGAGACGAGTAACCTCTACACTGATCTTTCGAAGTTCTGTTATGCATAGTTTCCAGATTTCTACAACGTTGAAAAATGGTTTTCTCAGGCCAAAGCAAAGAATCGGCTCGTGCCGAGTACGTCGCGTTTGCTGAGGAGATGATCCGAAAATATCATCGCAACATCGTCAGGTGCAAATGGAACAGCGAAGTATGGAGCGTTGATTATTGATCTTTTAGTAATTTTTCAAAGAGAAAATGTTCCAATAAACGTCCTTTCGATTTGTTCATCACAAATTCTTTCAAATATCAAAAAAGGGCGGGTAGCACAGTGGCAATGATCTCTGTCATCATGAGCATGGTGCTAGTCCAACCAAGCCTCTCATCCCTCCGGAGTCGGGAAATTGGTCCCGGACTAGTCTGGGAAAAAAATCACTCTCTGCAATCCAAATGAGAACACTCCAGCCCGTCTATCTCAGGATTCGAGGGCGAATTGCTCGATCAGCATTCTATGACATGAGATGAAAATCCTCAAGCAGCAACCGAAGTCACAAGTAAAAGCTGGAAGATCTTCGTGGGCAGTGGATGCGAGGAGACGAATCGTTTCCTTTACTAAGTTGGCACTCTGGCTCGTGCTTGTGCTGGGATCCGCACGTATACGTGAAGATGAGTCGAATAAAAAAATAGAAAAGCTTTTTCAAATAACCACGTACAATTTTCATAGCGTTTCAATAGGAAGGAACTAATGCCATTATGCTCTTGTTCTTGACTTTCTATGAGAAGAATAGCTTGAACATATACATAGAACGTTCATTGGAATGAAGTGCTGAAAGGTGTGTTACGAATGAAGTGCAAGAGTTCCTGGAACGAGGGCAAACTGTGGTAGGAATAAATTAGGCTGTAGACAACAACATTTCCACCGCCAGTTTCTTATTGTGTAAGCTCTCAATATCACCACAACGTTGCTGAGATATTTGCAAAACTCTGGACCGCAGGTGTCTGCGATGGGGAGCGAACGCGCTATTGTCCTTTCCGGAGAGTAAAGCGTTCACCACCACACCATGCGGGTCCTTTGTTTCGCCTGTCTCTCAGCTATTTCTATCGATCTTTCGAGAATCTCTCAATATCCTCCTTCTTCAGGGTTAATAGTGATCCTCAGTCTTCAACTGTGATGTACAAAGAAGTTCACTCCATGATAAGGCCAACAATATTGCGAAAGATATCTGCATTTGCATAAACTCCATTCCAGCAGGAATTCCAGCAAACTGTAAGCTGGCGTGGCAGCATCCTTTAAGCTAGGCGTTGCTAACTACCATCAAAAATGGCGAAAATAAAAAACTGAAGTGCGTTGTTTTCCCGCATCTATCGAATGAATGGTGCTTAGTGAGGAGTTTTAATGTGTTTTAGGGATGAATGAAGTTTACCAGTGCCATTTGAGCAGTGAATAAAAGAATTATAGATGCCACAAGGAAAGCTTTCAATAATATTGGTCTCCCATCCAAAAATCATCTCTCTGAGTACATTGATAATTTTCTCGATACCCCCTTATATTCCTACTGTTCTTTCATATGAACAACTGAGTGGGACGTTCTCTCTTTTGCTATCGTTTTAGTATATAGAAATTCTTCAAGCAAAGTCGAACGAGGTTTCTAGCATTCAGCTTTTCTCATGTCCCAGTACCACGCTAGCTCCCTTCTTTTTAGCTAAGTTCATGAAGATCAAACAACCTCCTTAAAAAAGGAATATTTTTTCTTGAGGAAACTCCGATTGCCCTTTAGATCCTCGCAAGGTCCACAAGTATTATTGAGTTCGCGCAAGTATCGTCGTTCTCGGCTTAGTTGCGCCACGAATCGGCCTAACGACGTACGAACACACCCGATTATCCGGATCATAGTTGAAATCGCGAAGAACGTGGCATTTTCGCTGTTACGCTAAAAATTTATGGTTTAAAGTACACGACGTTCAGCAAACTCTGTAATGAGATACCACTGCCATCGAAATTCACTGAAAGAGCCCATATGAATTTAAGCGGTACGACGGTCGGTGAGTTGTAAGTTAATTCTGCTTTGGTTGAAGGTAAGGCACTTGTCAATTTATTCACTGCAGGAGTGCAAATCACTTCATCGATTGACGGTAGTGGTTGAGCACGTGAATTGCCTGAGCACTTCCCAACATTTTCTATTCCTGGCACAACAGCTTACCCTGGACCTTATCGACAATCATAAGTCATTTGATAATGAATCATTTATGTACGGTCTATCCAATGGTGATGATGTCACACCAATGCTCATATCGGCGAAACCGTAGCCGGTAGCCAGAGCAGCCCGGTGTATAAAGTGCACAGAACAGTTTGATGCTTTCTCTCTTTTTTTCATAGCTCTGAAATAGTTAATTAAGGTGTTTTTACATCTTCTGTCATAAATTTATTGCATAAATTAACAGAACCGTACGTTGAAGATTTTAAGAAATTAAAGGATCCAATAAAGGAAAATCGTCCGAAACGTTTACCGCCTCATCGTGGTTGGGAGGTGTTCCTGGGCGTCGGACTGCAACCTGCAGCGGGGGAATTCATCCCCTGGCAGGGTTTCCCAAGCTGAGAAGGAGTCCGGTATTTTTATCAGGAAGCCTAGTTAAGAGTAAACCAATACCAGGATCCATCAGCGTCCTGGTATCAAAGTCGCATGGTGGTAAATCTCCCTCTGATCCACAAAAGCTGTGACTGCCTGTGGTGATGAAGACCTAACTTTGACCAGGCTGACCTCGGGGTTCTAGGGAATCACAATGGATTAACCAAAAAATCTTCGAAAATGGAGATTATTCTAAGGCCCGCACAACCAGTGAGGACGGGTCGTTCAAGTAAGTATGTAATAAATGTAAATAAAAGACAAATCACAGAGAAAGCGCTTTTGAAGTCATCTGAGTAAACGTTGTATAAAAACAAAGCTTCTTCATTGGAGGATTATCCTATTACTGTTCTTCTGTCCAAATCAATTCAAGTGATTTTTGGCCACCATTGCACCTACAATGAAACTTTATAACATAGAAAAATATACCTATTGTAAAGTATTTATTCAACATTTCTTCATAGGACTGGACGTGATGTTATTCCGAACTACGTCTGTCTGCTCGTCGGTTATGCTGTCTCACCTTCAGAACCACTACGGTTATTCTATAGATGTATATTAATAGCATATAGATCCATTTAATGGGTAAATCCATCATAATCCTAATAGCGGATAGAATACTGTAGCCGTAGTGATGGAAGAGAAGCACTGAGAAAAACACTACAGAGAAGATTTCATGCGTGGCAAACACGCTGTATAGATAACTCGTAGAGAATTTCTTCTACATGGTTATAGTAACTAAAAATTTTTTCCAACAAACACTATTTACGAAGTTCCATTCCTTGGAGCTGGGCAAAAACTTGTCTTGTCTGGTAAAAAAAATTACTGTCTGCAATCCAATTGGGAACGCTCCAGCCGTCTATCTTAGGACTCCAGTGAGAATTGCCCGACCACCATTTTGCAACACCCAAGATAAAATGGAAATCGTCAAGCAGCAACGGAAACTACGTGTAAAAGTTAGAAGATCTTCGTAGACAATTGATGCGAAAAAACGAGCCGAATGTGAGAAGCGCTGGGTTCCGCAGAGTAGACGTGAAGACGGATCAAATAAAATAAAATGAAAAAAGACAAGTGAAGACTGCTTCCTTTACCAAGTTGGCACGCTGGCTCATGCTTATATCCCACAAATCTTCTAAGAAGAAACTAAACATAGAATTATCGAAGATTTTCAGAGCGCTTTTTTGAAAAGGTCATAAATTTTAAGTTATGCTGATACTGACTACATTCTTCCTAGCGAAGAATAAAAACGGGAATCTACTACGCCATTCAGGTGGGTTACAATGAAGCGTAGAAAGCTGTTCCTCTAAGAATCAAGTTAAACACAGGCACAGCGGATGACACTTTTTGCATTTCTTCAATTCTGCATGTCAATTTTACAGCGCGTAATTGCATTCATTCCCTCGGTGAATCCATCATAAGAATATTCATGTGGCTGTGAAACATTTAAGTAAAGCTGATTAACGAAATCGTCCGTCGTTGTTCCTAGTATAAGCAGCTTGTTCTGTTCCCCTTTTCACCAGAGCAACAAAATCTGCACCAGTAGGAAAGAGCAGCAATGATCAACAAGCAAAATTATCCTCCATAGTGACGAAGGATGTATTTTTTTATCTTCTCATTCCCAATAAAACCGTTAGCTGAATATAAGTGATTATTTTGAGATGAATATTCTCTGATTTTTATGGCTTCATTTCGACACAGGATTGTTCTCGGGTGCCGTAGTACTCCACACAGTAGAGGTTTATTCTCATGGCTTGAGAGTCATGCTGATTTAGCCAATCCAAACCTCAGTTTTATGTGAATCTTTGCCAGCAACCATCGCCATATTTAAATAGATGGTGAAAAACCAGGGTAGCACCAAAAAGGAACACGGTCTGTCGATGAATATAGGACAGTTTCGATGCACTGGGTGATGAGATCTTGCGAAGAGATCGGCCGACAAAACACCATTGTTAGGCCATCGAATTTTGTGTTGCAACGAGTTCAAACTTTTGATAAATATCATTTCTTAGTTGTTGGAAACGAAATTTCATTTGACCTCGACATGAATAGTCAATATATTGCTCTACTAATGAGCTTACACGAGAATGATATAAAAATTTTTGTTGTGGCCAACGTTTCTGTGTTCTTCAGAGCTGCAATGATTACAGTCAAGCACCCACAGTTCTTCCTTCTTCCGATGTGTGTCTTTGTTTTCCAACAAGTCGAATTCAACTGAGCAGATCGCCATTCGTATCAAGTAATCAATTCTCTGTATATATATATACATATATATATATATATATATATATATATAATGAAGAGCGCATGTGGCCTAGTGGTTGGAGGCACTTTGCAACACACACATGGGATCGATCCGCCTTCTGAACATTGCGAAGAAGTCGTTTTTGAAAGGATTAGTTAAAATTATAAATCCCACCTAAACTGCCCTCCACCAGAGTACTGTAATCTCGTTAATCGACGGCTAATTTGAGCGAGCACAAGGAGACTCTCCCACCCGTCCACCCGTCCCTATCGTAAGCCATGACTAACTGGTGGCCTGAGCTCACTCTACGAATCTGAGGATGGTCACATATTCTATACGACACTTTCAATTTTTTTCTGTTTTTGAGGTGAAGTACCAACGACTGCGGCACCGATCTGTTCTGTTGCGTAGGTTAACCAATGGTTAAATTTCCTGAAATGCTGACATCGAGCGGTTTTCTAAAAAAAACATTGCATGTTAGAGCCACGGAAAAACTTCAATTGTGGAAGAATCAATGATAATCGACTTTTCGAGTGTTGAGATTAATTTCCAAGTTCTTTGCTATGGTCATACTCATGCATATTTACCAACTAGGTTATCCATCATGCGATCCATTTTCTTTCCAGGCGTTTCACTTCTTGTAGCAACTTCTTCTGTGCTGTCGCTAAGTAAAGCCGGCAACTTCATCGTGATAGTTTATGCTCAGTGCCGTTGGAGAGTTACATTCTATACATCACAATTATTGAAGTCTCTAAGAAAAACTTCCACTGCTTACATCTGTTCAAAAAAATGGACACTGTGGAGTCCTCGCCGTCATTTGGACCGAAGGGTGTCGATGCTACAATATCTATATTGGTCGTCATAGGTTAGTAGCTTGGACGGGAGTGTCGGGTCATTTGCCATGGGTGTCATGATAATACCCAGATTATTTTCCTAGGGAAGAAATTAAGTGTCGTACTAAATCAATTACAATCTTCAGATTCGTAGAGCGAGCTCACGACACAAATTAGTTATGGCTCACGATAGGGACGAATGGAGAGTCTCCTGGTGCTCGCTTAATTTACCTATCGATTAACGAAATTACAATATTCTGGCGAAGGGTATTTTATTTACGATTTGCAATTCTAACTAATCCTTTCAAAAACGACTTTTTGCAACGTCCGAAAAGCGCTCCGAATGTTTCATGGAGACGGTGCGAGTGGCAGGTAAAGCAACCGAATGTAGGGGCCGGAATTTTTGGACTTGAAAATGACGCAATTCTAATTTTAAAAGATTACACTTTGAAAATACCTGGAGTTAAGACATGTGCATGATTTTCATATCTGTTTTACGATTAGTGCATTAGTGGACTGCTACGTCTGTTAGCGACGGCACATCTTTTTAATTGGTTTTCACCTAGGATATACACCGGAATGCAAGCACACTCTTGAACAAGCACCCAAACGATGGGCAGACGTTTTCGTGGCTAACCCAGACCATCCGCGTTCGCAAATGGGACGATATCAGGACTGTGAAATGGGCTTCGCCAATGTCATCATGTTCAAAGCGGACTATGACTGTGGATAATGGTTGTGCAAGAAATGAATGAAAATTCCACTAGAGCACGCGTTATCACTGAAGGCGAGCCATCCGAGTATCCAATTATGTAAATCTCATGTTGCAGAGAACGAGGTCTCAGAATAAAGCGTAACCTACGGAGCGAATCGCTCTTCGTGACGGATTCAGCTTTTTTGAACACTGACTTCCATAGCTTGGGACGTTCTGCCTACTCATATCTCAACTTATTATAAACATAACGAGTCTTACTAGTCTACTTAGGTTTTCCGCAGTTTCCATGAATATCAATGGGTTAGAGAGCCTAACATTACTTTGAAAGCAGTCGTACATTTCTGGTTCTTTTTCATGAAGCTGATATTTATTTGTTAGGAAAAGCAATTGTCAACGTAAACATGGACATTGTTCAGCAAATGTCGTTTTTCTATGCATGATTCTTCCTGCAAAATAGCTGTTGCTTACAGCATCCATAGCTCTCTACCACCCTTGTACTACTATTCTGCGAAGTGCTGACGAACCCACTGGAAGTGAAAATTTACAAAACAACGTCATCTTATACAATTATATACCTTCTCTACCTACCTATATCCATTTGTGTGGTACGACAGTTTGCTCTGTGGAGACTGAAGAGTTTTAACCAATGTACTCTTACGAATAGCGTCATCATACTTTCCAATGACATCGTTGAATCACAAGGTAATAAAAAGGTCATCAGTTCTCGATCCATAGTAGAAAAACTCGGAAAAAAGTGATTATTTGTGAAATTGTCTATATTAGATCGATCTTCATTTTGAAATATAAGTAATAAGTAAATATATAATATGAATTAAAAATAAAATCAATATAAGTAACAGTAATATAAATAAATAATAGGACGAGTTTTCCTGCACTGATCGGAAGCAGCGGCATGGGCTCACGAATGGCGTTAACCACTCAGTGGAAGATGTGTATTAAGAAATGAACAATATATGGCATTCAAACTCTTGGTGTAAACACATAGGCGCTTGTGTAATTGTCCATCAAGTTGCGTAATTAGTAGCAGTGTTTTAGCTTGAGGGGAACGAAATGCAATGCAACGATTAGTCAGACTGTTGGGCCGGTATGTGCTCAAGTACATCCTCGATTTATTCAGAAGCGCTTGAAAAAGCAGATTGTCTGCTGCACATTCTTGAAGAACTAGACATTGGCTTGATCATCAGCTATTTTGAGCAATTCGTTGTTTAAAATCCGTGCTTAGTGTTCTTTATAGAAATGGAATACGAATTTAGTAACACATCTGTGGATAAGCTTGATGAGAGGTCGATGTCTCAACCTTTAAAACGATGGAAAGAGGTAAAGTAGTTGCAGGTGTAACCAATCGACAGAACACAGTGAACAAAAGTTACGGCACTGTGATTTCGATTATAGCTTGCTTGAGAGAATCAAATTCCAATTTGTTTTTCTCGGATCATTTCCGTTGACGGGTGTTTACTGATAGAATTGATATATTTAATAAATGGCTAAGAGAAAGCAGAGCAAAGGCCTCAACTGATGTGTAGGTTAGCACGTGAACATTAGGATTGCTCATATCTCAGCGTCCTTGTGCATGAATTATATACCTTACTCTGATATTAAAAAACAATAGACAGCAAATAAAGGTTAGAACGTTTAGCGTTCTTGGAGACAGTTAATTGGGAAATACTATAAAACCTGATCATATTTCTCTACACCTTTCTGATGAAATTTGGAATGAAACAGGTGAGAATGTCATTCTGAGCATTTTTTCCCATCAACACCATTGTGGAAGCCCTCACTTCATGAATTGGAATTTTAAAAATTCACAGCAAATCACAATGATAGCTGTTTATTTGCTGCCTAACAGAATTTTTTACGGCATGATACCACGTGAAAAGCAACCGTAACAGTTATAGATAATTAGTTGACAGACAGGCGAAACGAAGGTCCTGCACGGTGTGGTGGTGAACGCGTTAGCCCCGTTAGAACCTGGAAAGGTTAGTAACGCATTCGTTCCTCACAGCAGACACCTGTGTCCTGTGTTTTGCAAGTATCTTAGCGTCATTACCACAAATCGTTTATCAAAGCCATTCTATCTGCTTGAACCATAACCGGGGTTTCTTCAGGAATCTGAGAACAACATTACTACTAACTACTTAATGCACTGGGCATTTAGTTTGCCGAATAAATCTGTTCAAGCACTTAATATCTTTAAAAACAAGTGCATTACTGATGTGCAACATCAAAGCAACCTAAAACAACCCAAAGACACAACTTTGAATGAAACTTGAAGCAAGTGGAAACTTTGTTTCGTTGGAAACGGATCGATACTAGGTAGATCTGCTTTGACTATTAAATAGCTGTTTAACCACCGTCCGTAACTTTGATAAGAATGAAATACTTTTCTTTACAACCTTCATTATTACAGGTCTCGTCATTGACAAATTTAGTTTTTAGTAAACGACACTAGTCAAGGTCCAAAAGAGAAGAACTTCAAGTAGAACGTGGAAGAATAACGGCAAGAAAAAGGATTGAACGAATATCGATTAGCAATTATACAATAGGTATGGACTTTTTTTACTCCTTTACGTATTTCTGAGTAATACTGTAATATTTCACTTTACTCCGAGATGCTTATACATTTTTATAAGAGCATGCCTATATTTACTGGAATTCCACTAATTAAATGTGAACAAATCACACTTTGCTTAATTCAAGGTAGAATTTCGATACCGTCTGGTTGTATTTTGGCAATTTGGCCTGAAAATGAAAGACGCAGATAAAGTCCTGAAAACAGTCCCACTTTGTACTCACGATAGCTTTATACTAGATCATGAAAGCTTTTTGAATGTGAAAAACTGTTCAGGTCTTCTTCATCCTGGAAAGAAGCTCGACCACAACAAGCTGTTCCCATGTTGGTCATGACAAAAAGAGTTATAGATTAATTATATCATGTAATGTGTTAACAAAGGCTTTTGGATTGCGGTAGCAGCTAGCTCGAACAGGTCGACATTTTTCGTGAGCTATCAAATTTGTGCTCTTATTAAGTCGTCATAGAAGCTGTTGACATAATCATTGTTGCTTTTTTGTTTCCTAATCGTTATCGTATTGATTAATTGTCTCACCCTGATATAATCGAGGACAGTAGAGTAGATAAAGAAGTACTGTAACTCATTGTGTATAGATAACGCTCGCTGTTTACGTATGCTTAATGCGACCTCCTTCACCTGAAAACAAATTGCGAATATCCTTCTTATCATTCAGTTAATCGTCTATAAATTGGTTATAGATTTCTTGACAACGGGCATTAGCCTAGCAAAGAGGAACGAAAACAGGAAGGAGCTCGAAACAGCGCAATTAAATAAAAAATACCTTTGAAGTTAATTGGAACCAAGCATATTATGACAGGGATATTTTGAGCAGCACTGTATACAATATTAAAGGATCAAAGAGAAGGAGAACAAAGTTTAACGACTGCATTTCCTAGATCACCTCTAACGAGTCCTATAGAATGAAACGTTTAAAATTTAACAGGGGAGCAAGAGTGGGGGTATATTCAAATTAAAATTTATGGTCTTTCGGGAAGACGTCGAGACTAAAAGAAGCGCAAAAAAGCTCATAGAAGCCGTTAATTCCGTCACAGTAGCAGCCGCCGACTTCATATAACTTCATTCCGTATCTTTAAAGATGAGATAATTCGAGCAGAGCTTTCATGGAAAGTTCAACAAAATTATAACTTGAGATCCAGCCGTTTAAGCATTTCCATATCAAATGTCATAACTAGTCGAGTCTACTTGACTATATAATATGATTTAGAGGCATTCCGTTACACCTTCATCATATTTCTTCAGCCTCCACTCACCACCCTCTTAGTTATTGGTGGGCATAAGGTATAGTTTTCTTTCTCAGAGTCCTTCTTCTATCTATAACCATTATTTTCTTACCTTTCCTTCAAATCCCTTGAAAAGCCGGTTGCAAACGGCATCGATTGCTACTAAAGTACCTGTTCGACCGATACCAGCGCTACAGAGCAACGTTACCGGTCCTGGCTAAATAAAATACCATACAATCACACTTTTAAAATCACTTCAGCAAATCCCTATGTTTTAAAGTAAAGCTCAGGGTTACAAAACAAAATATTCGCTACTTGAAATCAGCAAATTCATTAAACACTCTGATGTCGAAACTGTAGGATTACATAGAGTTGCTATAATGAGCGGCATTTTGTGGGCATGGCTCACAGTGCACAGCAACATAACACATCAAACTGCTTTGCTTTTACCCATTATACTTATAGAAAGCTTTACTTCAGGCATACCTAACTTATAAGTAAAACTCAAAGATAAAAATGAAGTACAGCCGCAATGATGTTGATATGTTTGCAAAACTGGTGACCGCAGGTGTCTGATGTCTGGGGAGATAGCAGCACTGGCTCGATACATCGGTAGGCCACCACGAGTCATTAAAAGGCGAGATATGCATTCAATCACCTCCAAACGATGCTTAATGAAGTTGAAGAATGCATGGCGCATCTCTCAGGGATTGATCAACGCCAAGATTTTTTTTATCCTTTTAACTCGTTCACCACCACATCACGAGGGCCTTTCGTTTCACCTTTCTCTCACCCGTGTTTAGAAGGAAGACGAAATGTTGAAAAAAACGAGGTACTTAAATTTTGTGCATTTTTGGAAAAAACAACAGGTATCTTCAATCACCTCTAATGACTGAGTCCATCTAAGTAGTCGTAAAACCATTCGACCACTGGGCGGAACTGCCTAAATGGTCAAAAGTTGCACGGATGAGAAAACCGGGGTTGGTTCCAGTTATTCAGTCAAAGAACACTTAGTTGCCAAAATCTAGCCTATCGTTTATAATGGAACAAAAACTAGGGTCATACTAGGCAATTTTGGTAAGTATGGGAGAAAAGTGAGTCAAGGATCGTACTTTTCTCGGCCACATAGTGCAATGAGCCAATTTTGTAAGTATTGAGTTTGAACAACCATCAGGCAGCACTTCAAGCGTGTAGACATCGTACTGGTCAAGATGGTCGATCTGAAAGAGACGGCCGTGAACCGATGTATGCACGTAGATGCATTGAGGACAACAGAATTTCCTGCAATGAACGGTCTTCGTCAGATAAACATTCTTCCCACCATCATTGTGACTACACTACAGTATCTGTCTGTGAGTGCTTCACGTACTCTTTTGTTATTGACGAACATTTTCCCGTAGTATTTGTATCCACCGGCGTCAGTTGGCCAGAATTCTTCGCATGATTGTGTCCCATCCTCGTAAAAATTACAAAGCATGATCACGCCAGAGCATTGTTGCTAAAGTGGACAAGTTAAAAGATGATGATTTAATGCTAATAAAATGGGCATACAATAATGGAGAAACAAGATAGATAGATGAGACATAAGTTTGAAGGCAAATGCAGATATTTATGAGGCAACGAAAAAAAAGTTGAGTAAAATTGTAAAATTTAACAAAGATAAAACGTTCGGCGACCATTTCTCACTCAGAGCTGTTCTCCGCAATCGAATCTATTAAACATCCTAGAAGCGAGTGAAGGAATATGTAGCCCACGGGGCTATAGGTCTATACAATGACATAATGTATGGAGACCTAATGATGTACGAAATCGGTGTTATTCTCTCAGTCGATTCTGGTACCAAACTGTCAAACTAAGAAAGTTGGAGGACATATATTCACATCCGTACTGTTTTGTACTGAACCTGTCGCACAGTATAATCGCGTCTTCATGCTCTCAAAGCAAGAGAACTAATGGTAGATTCGTCTACAAACGATGATGTACTCAACTGACCATCTGGTAACCTCTGCTAAACTCTGCTTAGAAAAGTCCACATTTAGTGATTCAATGAATTTCTATTGCCCGCTCACCATTCCTGACTTAATTTCGAAAATTTGAAAAGAAATATTTTTCTAGAAGGAGTTCATTGCCCATGATGTTTGATATATTCCTGGCCAAGCCGTCGATTTTCAAGAGTTTATTGAGTTTATAGTCAACAGTCTATACTTCGAAATCGGTGAGCACGGCATACTCGCTTCCTAGTGATAATTAAAGGAAATGCTCGCGTGACTAAATGAATGTGTCATTGGGGTGTGAGGTGAAGTAATGGGTTTGCGCTGGTGGCTCAAGAGACCGAAGATGGATGAATCAAACACGAATCTGCCGAGGAAGAAGTAAATGAAACCGGTCAACGTAAGGCGAATTTTCCCTAGCCTGATGTTACAAAATTGTAGGAAGCAAGCCACTCCCATAGCGCAAAATTAACCACTGTTTCTATGGTTACGAATTTTACAAGCCTATTTTGTAATCACATCCTTCCAACCGCCAAATTCTGGTCGTTACCTGCTCAATGAATTAAATGCCAGTGATAATATTCGTGTTGACGAGAACTTTAACAGAGCGTGGTTACTGAGTACTTCATGTTCCGTGGAGTAGTTCGTCTCTGGTAACCACGTATTGATATCGGTTATGTTTTCGTTATCTCGATGAAATGGTCTTTAATATTCTTAGTTTGCATCATACGATTCTCACTGAAGGTCTACGATACGAAATGCGTTGCAAGTACAGATCGTCAACATAATCCTTCAAAAATTAGGAAGCGTAAACTACTTTTCTGAATTCAACATTTCTCCGTCTTCCTCTCCTTAACGATAGTACTGAGGGTATTTATAAGCGAGATATGCCAATGTTTAGTTTGTCCAAGCACACTGTGGGTGATGAGTATGCCCACTAGTAGCTTGAACTGATCCCAGAGTAGACGTAGAGCTTATTTGTTGGAGACCACTCTGAATACAGTGCAGTGCAATACATACATACAAAAGCATAGCCACGTATGTATGGTGGAACGCATGTGTCACTTCGATGCAACACTGTTGTAGCTCATTTCCTGGGTCCACTTACACTCGTGGCAATAGCACCGTCATTTTGCTTCTCATAATATCACCTGTAGGAGGTTTGAGTAGCAAGGCGATTAATTAGCCCAAGACCACCTGCTGGAAGACACCCACGATTTATATAATGCGGAGACAGGTCTTCATAAGTAGTGTCATAGTACTAATGAAAGATATTATCATTTTCTCTACTAGAGGAGCTATTTTTCATAAAGACAAATTACGCAATAAATGAACCAGCACATATAACCACGAACAATGTGTACACAGGATTGGCTTGCCTATAAAGACAACCAATGAAACTGACTTGAAAAACCATCCTCCAGAAATCTTCGACGGTGTTGCTCTTTGGTCCTTGCGTTAAGATAAATTCTCGGTCCAACTAAAATTTTCAGCTCCACCACCGCAATACTCTCGCATTGTATGAGCAAGTTAACGGGATCTGCTCGAAAACAGTAATAAATATACGCCAACCTTATCCATCTTCACTCTATTTGCATGTATATAGTCATTATCGCAGCCCTCGCTCGGTTGAAGGACTATCCGTGTCTCGTCGAGGCATGGAATTTCCTAAATTCTTCACTTTACTTTTGGTTTCGTAACAGGTTCCACAAGTTTGAAACCACTGAAATGTCTAAATAACCGGATATCTATTTAAATGTGGTGAAGCCTCGAATTTATTATATGTTCCTGGCTTGGGCTTGAAATCGAGAACAACGCGACATTCCTTACGTAGGCCATCAACGCCAGCTATAATGAATGAGTAAATAGGCAAACAAATAAATAAATGTCTCAGTGACAGCGCTTCTTTTACAAGTCGGAAGTATAGTGATGGATCGGTAGACGCAAGATCATCACCGGATACTAACTTATGAGTTTTTATAAGTACAAAACGGGGCATGTTGGTAAGTCAACTTTTAGTTGAGAGATAACCGATGATTTAGTTTAGAGATAACTGATACTTCCGACTTGTAAATAAGTGTGTCACATAAAACAGTCTCTTATATTTTTCCGCTTTTAAGGACAAGGTCCCTAGGGTAGCTGTGCCGTAATAGCATAGAAATATCTGTTGTTAGCATGTTAGCACTGTGAATATGAGGCATTATTGACTACGACTCGCAACTATCACGAATGCAGTTCTCAGTTAGTCTATCGCAGATTTCTACCAGTATCGACGTGCTAAATAAAATCCACATATATTAGGGCGAATTCATGCTAGTGTGCATGATTACGGTTATCTATGCCGAGGATATAAATCCTCCTTAGACTAATTACTACATATGTTAAGGGTAATGTTAGGCTTCAGTCCCTCATTCGTTACAGATACACGCACCAGATAACCTTGACCACTAACGGCTCGAAATCCTTCATATGAGGGAGGCTTCTAGATATGTTAAAATTATCCATCCAGAAAAAATGCCTTGGCTATGTAAGCCGCATATTCGCATATTTCTAACAGACTTTCTTCTTATATACAAACCTGTCTCTGTAGTATATTTCACAAATTCTTCCACAACTTTTTCGACATCTAGCATAACATTTGGAGTCTGGCGCCTTACTTTTGTGTCCTCAACAATAACAGATGTACATAGACCAGGTCGGAAGCCACTGTTAGCCAATTACACGCTTTTCCCTTTCCAATTTAATTTCAGAAATTTCAGTCAAATTTAATTTCAGTCAGTACGAAGATCAGTTTATCTGGAAATAACAAGTAAAGATGCTCAACTTTGACTTTTAGTCTGATGGCTAAGTAACGATGAGTCGAAATGATAAACGAATTTTCAAAGCTCTCAGACTCGAGTATCAGCATCACTCTGTACTGATCAACATAGCTGTATTTGTGCAATTTACGGAGATATTGAGATTACACAAATAACCAGAGGCATACCCGCTTTCTTTTCTCCTGCTGTGTCGAGGCCTCAACAGTTTCAGGAGCTTTTTGAGACTGCGTTTTTTCCTGAAGAGTACGTTTGAAACGGTTGAAAAACGCATAAATTAAATGCATGGGTCACTGGCAGAGATTAGTTCAGATCGAACTGAGAGCACAAAGTGTCATGGTTGCTGTAACGCTACTACTACTACTACTACTACTACTACTACTTGAATTCTATTCATTGCTTGACACTTGGTACTTAAATGGCCCGTCCCCACTAGTTGTGCGGGCCCAGCATAACCTCCATTTTTCGGAGATATGTTGGTTAAGCCACTATGGTGCTCTGGAATCTCTAGGTCAGCCTGGCCAACTGTCCCAGGTCTTCGACACCATAGGCAGTCGCAGCTCTTGTGGATCATAGAAAAATTTGCCACTATGCGACTTTGATACCAAAGCGGTGGTGAACCCTGGTATTCTATTCCATCATAATTCGCTGTTTTTCTTCAATAAGCAGATACGAGGTTGGTGCCAACCTCGTATCTGCTTATTGAAGAAGAACGGCGAATTATCAATCAGTGCTGAAGTTAATAGAAGGTTAGTCTTGGGAATTACTACATTTCAGCATAATTAAGAGTTTCATCGTTCCCAAACAACCACCGTCTATGGGGTGGTCTGGTTCATGCACGGTCATCTATGCGAGCTTTGCTTTCTTTCCAGTTGTGTCCAGCAGTTCTTGGTAACGGAAATCAACGAGAGAAAACCAACGCCACCAAATATGCAGCTGTAATCCACCAAATTGAGTATAATGTTACACCTATGAAGATGTGCTAACAGCTCGTGTTTACTAAATTTACAAATTAAGAAGACGAAAACGGTAGTGTGGGAAAGAAAACAACATGAAAGGTAACAGAATCTAGGGACAAAGTCTAATTCCACAAAGGCGACATTCTGTTAAAACAAAATAGGCCTATGTTCAGAAGCTCATGCTGTAATATCTTATTGTTGAAATCACCGAGATCAAATACGAGTGTCTCGAAATAATCCGTGGAAGGAGAGGCCGCCCCTCCATAGCAATTTTGGAAAATCAAATCTTTCCTTTGATGAAACACACTACTAAGAATTCGGAATAACCGGAGTTAATACGAAGCTAATTCAATTCACTGACCAGTTATTTCTTTTTTAGGTTTTACAAGATGAAACACATGTTCCCGTTTAAGAAAAAGAGCGAGAGATGAGACCCTGACAATCACACTTGCAGAAAAGGAAGACGACTTCAAGAATACCTTGAAAACCGACTTCCATTAATCTTCGGTAACAAGAGTTAATAATTTTTTACATGACTGAGCTAACATGAAGCTGGTATAAACTTTTGTTCGGCTAGCGTTCTCGCACATTCGCTTTCCTCAGAGTCGCGTCGATCTGAGTCGATGGCCCCAGCTAGTCGTTTTCACGACGCGGGTTTTCATACTCCTATTGAGTCGAATACAGTGATGAGAACACATCTCAAATGGTTAACTTCATTTAGCGGTCCCTCTTATACAGGATGGTTGTTAATCGTTTCCCACCTCTAGTATGATCTCAATACATCCTATGCTAGGCAGCAATCAACTGACATCTATGCTGTATAAATGGTACGCCGAGTGAAGTTGACCACCGGAGCGGTGTTCCCTTCGCTGAATTCGATTCGGTGGGAGTGCGAACACCCATATCGCGGCAACGAGCAGCCTAGGACCATCGACGTCGACTCAGATTAACGCGGCTCAAAAGAGGGAGAAGGCGTGAAAACGTTAGCTGAAGAAACGCTTGCACCAACTTCGTATTAGCTCAATCATTAAGGATAAAGGATAAAGCTCTCGACGTTGATCAATTCCTGAGGGATGCGCCATGCATTAGACTTCATTAATCATCGCTTGGAGGTGATTGAATGCATATCTGGCCTTTGCAATGACTCGCGCTGGTCTACCGATGTATCGAGCCACTGCTGCTATCCTCCCAGACAAGTCTGGTACCAATTTGCCGACCTCGGAGGGGTGAAAGGCTTGGTGGGCCAGGAGCGCGGGGATCAATTTCACCTGTGTGTTGCAGGGCTCCTCTGACCACTGCCACACACGCCCTTAGCTAAACCATGTATAAAATGTTCAATTTCAAGAATAGTGCAAACGATTGAAATGATATTGTGCTTACATTTGCAAGTAAAAAGCTTTCACATAGTTATTGATAAAAGATAACAGTTCAAGTGCTGTGAAAAATCGTCGGAGTTAACCAATTTGATGGACGCCATTGAGAATTGTGAGTTTTGAATGTTCTACGTCGTTCATAGAATCTGATTGATTGTTCTACAGTGAGGATAACTACGTCATCGGCAATTGAACGTTTTACTTAAGAGAATGTCTAACGCAATAGAAAGGACCATTTCTTGTCGGATATGAATCTCAGGAGGAAACACGCTAGTAACAGAAATAAACACATTGTCGCTATTTAGAAGCACCTCATTTCATACTTTTAGATGAAAGGGTTAATGTTTTTTTGTTCAATATTTACGAAAATCAGCAATAAATTTCCACATGTAACTGTCACTGACCAAATGTTTTTATCAACAAGAAACCTAGGACATATAAGTGACATTGTATCGTCAGCTTCTTGTAGTTCTACCTTTACTGTTCTACTGTTCTCATATAATCTCTAAAGCATCAGAAGGTTCAAGAAACCAGAAAGGCATTGAGGACAACTCTAGTCAACATTTGTCATTAGCGCCTCATAAAATAGCTCAGCGCGACATGTGGCATCTATCAGAATCTACGGAACGAGGAATTGAGGATACCTGTACGTCATCGCTGGGAGGCACTTTTGGCCGTCTTCCCTGAAACATCTGTTATAGTTAGGGAAGAAGTGGATATGTAAAGTGGAAAAGCTTACTTTTCTGGTGATTTTCTTCGTACTTTCATCAGCTATAGTTTTATCAACTGTCGTAATCTCTTTAGAATCACGCTTTGTTTCTCGCTTCTGACGCTTCGATTTCTTCTTAACGTTATCAAAATATCTTCGTATAAATACAACTTCTGTGCATGATACTGACATAATAGATTATTACGAACGGATATACACAAAAAAACAAAAAACCATGCAAGGAGTATTGTAGTGGTAGTGTTTGCCGTTCATTACGTGCCGTTGACAGCGCAACCATTTCAGTCGCTTGTTCGACCGGCACTGGACCCACCAAGCAAGCCACCTTTCCGGAGGTGGAAAATTAGTACCAAACTTATCGGAGACAATCTCACTTTCCAGAGTCCGTATGGGAACGCTTTAGCATGGTTATCCTTCAGTTCCAAGAAGAATCGACTTGTTCAGCATTCAACCACATTCGTGATTAACATAAGAAAAAAGGCAGAAGCAGTAGCCGAAGCCACACGCAAAAAAAACTAGAAGGACCCTCGTGGATGGCACGTGCGCAAGAAACGAGTCGAGTGCTAGGAGCGCCGGGAGCCTCATGGCGTAAATCATGTGATAATTGGTCTTGTAATGGTGATAAAATAATATGAAGAAACAATAACGTGGATACTTTTCAGAGCTATCTGCAAGCTGAAGCCTACAACGAGCTTCTTATTCAACGACATTGTACGATTTAACTCACCCTATTCATAACCAGACCCTTTCAGATAATGCTAAAATTGTGAGTGTTACACACTGCATTGCACAACAAGAATGCGGTTGGTAATGATAGTAGGATTCAATCTATTGATAAGGGTAAGCGGTGAACTCATGATATCTACTTCAGCTTGAGGAACGTTATCCTTCTAACCAGTTAGTTACGTAGGTTAAGTAGGCATAATATCTGTACATTATGGTAGCAAATTTAAGACTCAGTTGTCGCTTCACATTAATTTCGGCTAAGAAAAGCAGAATGTAAAACTCCTCATAGTTCAGAATTTGCTGATAGAATTATCACCGCGAGAAACTCTAAAGCTGAAGAAATACCAGATGAGCGATAGTGCTGAAAATGCAGTAAATGAACGCTGCAATGGGCACCTCCCACTTTCAGTGGGAAACAATGGCTTGTTTATTTTGTCTATTTTAATTCTATTTTATTTGACCCATATTCACGTCTACTGTGCGGATCCCATCACTTCTCAAATTTAACTCGTTACCTCTGTCCACGATGATCTTCCAGCTTTTACGCGTGGTTTCCGTTGTTGCTTGAGGATTTCCATTTCATCTCGAATGTCGTAGAATGCTGGTCGAAAGTCCTGAGATAGCCTGGCTGGAGCGTTCCCAATTGAACTGCAGAGAGTGATTTTCTCCCAGCCAAGTTTGGTACCAATTTCCCGACGCCGGGGGATGAGAGGTTCGTTGACCCAGAGCGGAATCGAATAAGCACTATGCTCATGATGACGAGAGTCTCTATCACTATGCTCTCCGCCCCTATGGCTTGTTTAACGAATGGATTCGCGATTAGCGGATAAACGAAATAACGAAAAGTTTTGCAATGATGAAAACACTGAGTGAAGAGCTAACCATAGCACATAGTTCGTAACTTTGGCTTTCAATTTTTCATTGCCAATTCATCGTGGGCATTTTTTCATCCTCATATATTTTATTCCAAATTGGAGCAGCCCATTTTATCTCAATGAACTTGTCCGAGTCATTCCCAACTCAGCAATTTACAAAATTTTTTATGCCACTTGAACCAGTTGACTATTTTAAGCCGTTGACTTGAGGATTTGTTAAATTCAAATGTTTCATGGTTAAACTTTATCATGAAGATTTTCGATAAAGAAAGATTTCTTGATAAGTAGAACACAGTAGGTAATCTTAACCCTTTTATTTACTGCCTTTTTCTTTTTAATAGCAGGGTATGCTGCGAAATATAAGTTGTATATAGTGCTGAGATATTTGCAAAACTCCGTACCGTAGGTGTATGCGGTGGGGAACGAACGCGCGCTACTCCCCGGAAAGGACAATAGCGCGCGTTCGTTCCCCACCGCATACACTTACGGTACGGAGTTTTGCAAATATGTCAGCATTATATACAGTAGGTAATGTTGATGCAACACAGAAGCCAGTGAAAACTCTGCTGGTATCAATTTAACTCACTGCATCATATGATTCATGAGCTAAAAGGGCACAGAGGTGAGGCGCCTTCTGAAAACAGTTTTCTCACGCGTGGCCTCCAGATTTCCACAAATATCAACCAAACACATCGCACATTTTCACAATGATTAGGACAACTCCTAAGTGAAACTCATGAAAGGATAAAGAGGATAAAGCTCTCTGCGTTGATCAATCCCTGAGAGATGCGCATACATTCGACTTCATTGACTATTGTTGGAGGTGACTGAATGCACATCTGGCCTTTACAACTCGCCTCGCCGTGGCCTACCGATGTATGGAGCCAGTTCTGCTATTATTCCAGACAAGTTTGATGCCAATTTGCCTACCTCGGAGGGATGGAAGCCTTGGTGGGCCTTAGGCGCGGAGATCGATTCCACTTGTGTGTCGCAGTGGCGCCTCTAACCACTGCGCCACACGCACTCCAGTGAAACATACAGCGAATAAATTTGTTCAAGCTTGTTGGAAAAAATTGTGTAACGATTGGAATTTGTCGAATAGTATTCAAAACCCGAAACCTAGAACATCTTAATTACGATCGCTCAGAATATAGCGGGCCACAAGGTTTATCCCATAACAGAAAATGATAGTAGGCTTCAAAGAGGAATGCCATTTCATTTTTACTAAGCACTGACCAAAAGGGGTGGGGAATGCTGAGACGACCATATTTACAGGTACTTTGCAAGCACTCATAGAAGGAACTCCATCGCAACTTTTTTGGAATTTTCTGGACTTTCTTTGCAACATTACGAATATGTGAAACTGTTCACTTAAACGCTGTTTACAAAGGAAAATCATGATTCCGATCTTTTAAATCTCAGTGGGACCTGGAGTTCAATGAACAGCATCCAATCGGCGGCTCAAAGTTCGCAACGTTCGGTAACGGTCGATACGTGTTTATACTGGGAAATAAGCAAGTACGTGAATTCGAAAAGGAAAACAGAAAACTAAAGTCTGCTAATCGTGGTCGAAACGTTACTGTGTGCTGAGCCCACCACAAATTCATTATTCATTTTAATAAGCCTCAAAGGTGAGAACATCGTACATTAGGTCATTAACTGCACACTATTACGTCTTACGTCTTTCCATATTTAATGTCCGACTTCAATCTACACACACATGAGATCGATCCCTACGCCCGTGACTCACCACGCCATCGATCCCTCCGGGTTCGGCAAAATGTGGTGCCAGACATGTCTGGGAGGATAGCAGCACTGGATCGATACATCGGTACGCCACTGTGAGTCATTGTAAAGACCAAGTATGCATTCAATCGCCTCCAAGCGATGCTTAATGAAGTTGAATGCATGACGCGTTCTTCAGGAATTGATCAACGCCGAGAGCTTTGTCCTTTATACTTAAAATGAGTATTGCAATAATGTATAATTGCAGCAATAGAGAAAAAAACTACTGCGCATACAAGAAAATTGAAATCACAAGTGGAATATTAATTTAGGAAACATCGAGTCAATATCGTGAAGTGATTTCATAGCACTTCCCAACGGTTCACCGCCTCATCGTAGCTGGGAGGTGTTCCTGGGTATCGGAGTGCGATGTACAGCGAGGGGATTCGTCCCCCGACAGGGTTTCCCAAGCTGAGAATGAGTTCCGCGTTTCCATCAGGAAACCTAGCTAAGAGTAAATCAATATCAGGATGCGCCGCCGTCCTGGTATCAAAGTCGCATACTGGCAAATCTCCCTCTGATCCACAAAGGCTGCGACTGCCCGTGGTGGTGAAGACCTGGGGCAGACTTTGGCCAGGCTGACCTCGGGATTCCAGGGAACCATGTCTTAACCAGCAAATCCCCGATAAATGGTGATTATGCTGGGGCCCGCACAACCAGTGAGGACGGGCCATTCAAGTGTCAAGTGTCAAGTGATTTCATAGCAAATACTAAGTCGTTTACAAAGGTAGCCGTTGTTTTTCCTTTGTCAAAACAGTCAGTATCAATTTATCATCACTTACAATAATTTGAAATTCTGTTACTCACCGACTGACTCTGCTCCTCAACAATGATCTGCATTCGTCTGTCCCGCCTCCGAGCCATCAACTGGGTTTCTCCAGCTACAGCAAAGCGAAGAGAATCACGGATTGTACTAGAAAAAAACAAGTTTATTTCCTTAAGGCAAATTTGGACAGCATTCCATCACATCAAATTCGCTTCATTTCAGGATTTTGGTTGAATTAACACGTGGAATATCCTTATTCACACAAGTTTACTCACGCATGCATATATCAATGTGATTAGGTGTACATGAAAGCCTTAATACAGTGTAAAACAGTGAATACAGAAATGCTATTCCATAAGGCCGCCTGCAACTCGAGGAAAGCAATCGAACTTAACTTCCTATCCACAACCTGGGACGTTTGTAGCACATTGGTTAGAGCTGCGCTGCAACATATATTTGCCGTTGGCTCGATCCCGAGACCTTGGCTGATAAGCTCTCCATTTTTGCTGACTCCGTTTGGTAGGTAGGTCAATAGCCTCTTGCAAGTTATTGCGTAAGCCAAATGCGATCACATCTACGATGCCTTCGAATGCATGCTGTAGCGGAGTGGTGTAAGATCAGCGCCGAACGCTTGAATCCCTCAACCGCCACCAGTGGATGCTACACGCAGGCTTGCAACTAACCAACTAAAAGTGTGTCAGATGGGGAAGGCCCCATAAAAAGAATATTGGTGACGTTTTCTTTAAGCGGAAATCATATTCGACAAAATGAATTCGACAAAACCCCCGGTAACCCAAACTATCATGAAAATTCACATTGTAGACTAATCGCGATGAGAGAATACATTATTCACAATTCGATCTAGAATGCATAGATCTGTTTCTAAGTGTGAAAACACGTTACTCTATAGATGGGCTTCAGGTGGGTACTTTTAAATTTTGGCTGGTAGATGGTATTTTTAGTTTTACAATTCGTACGAATATAAATGGCTTAAAAGCACTAGCTTAATCCATATTCTAAGCAGATTACAAGTGAAATTGGGATCTTTTCTCTTGCTTAGTGGTTCGAGGATTAAAATATATCTCCTCATACACTTTGACGGATTTCTCCTGAGCACAACTTTGTTTGTCGTACCAAATTTTCATCTAAAGTCAAAATCTAGAATGACATTATGAACTGGGGCGAAACATCATCAGCAAATCTTTCCCAAAAAGAATGCGCAAAGAACAAAAAGCACCCAATGAAGAAATCGTTTCTAATGAACGGTACTTCCGCACTTCTTGATAGCCATTACATTTCACTCATGAAACATGCGAAAATTGTAGAGTACTAACCAAATACATCGTGATGATTCTTATAAAACTAGTATTCTTTAGGATGTCGGATTCGTCCTAGGTTTCTACGCGATATCACCGAGGGCAATAGTTATAGTGGATTACTCGGAGCAGAACGCAGTTATCAAACAGACCGGCGTCATTGTAAGTCATTCACTCTGCCCAATTCCATACCTCACTTACAGTTAAACAAGTACGAAGTGCTATGAAAACAGAATCCTTGGAGATCATCAAACGCTTAGGGATTAAAATAAAGCTGCTCATAACTACTTAAACTCATTTTGGCTCTCCACATTACTTACAACAACTCGTATTCATTTTTCTATTTGATGTGACTAAAGGGACGACGAATGGAAACTGAAGCTCCAAATAACCACTCTTTATCTTTTGATTTCCTGATTCGTTCATAAAATCCTTCACAACTTTCCACATTCGCTTTTCACACACTATTCGAATGATGCACTTCCACTCTATTTGACGGTGCGACAAAGAACACCCAGATCACGCCAAGAGCGCATTATCGCACGTTATCTAATGTTATCAACTTTTTCATTATGCCTATCGAAAACTTGCACTTGCGTTTTATCGTATTTGATTATTGAACAACGGTGAACGTCAAAATTGCAATGGATTGTGGCTTCCTCTATTGCCGAATGTTCGCCGTCGAAAAAGCTGAATAAGGTTGATAACAGTGACTACGATAGGCCAACTATGCGACCATGAACTCCGCATTTTGTAGATATGTGTTGCTTCCAGAGATTCAGTGCCACGCCCGGGCATTTCACACCTCCAACGCTTAGTTTTCAGCTCGACGAAAGCTCGTACACTGGCGCACATTTCGTCGAACGCACGTACTGCGCGTCGACGACCATTGCGTTCTTCTTCGTTCACTGCGTCATCGGCCAGTTCGAATGCGTTGTGTTCGCACCACCGAATAACAGTAGAAATCTGAATAGTTCGTGTCTTTTTTTTAATATTTCGATCATATGTAGGTATATAATGAAAGGTTTTGGCAAGAACATCTGGAGAGATGAGCATATTTCGCGTGTCGACCCAAATCTTTTAGCTTTGATTTCAGTAGCTTCGCGTGTGGAAAGCACAAATGCATGTTGTATTCATTTATAAAATGTTTCCGGTTAAGAATAGCCTGACTCCAAAAGTACATCCAACATTTTTGGAATTTCGTTGAGTAATTGAAATCTCTATTTAAAACAAATCTCTTTCTATACCATTTTAAAGTTATAAACTCTAGAACTCCGATATACTTTTATGTTTCTATGGACACGAAAAATCCTCGCTTGAATGAAGAATCGCACGTGTTTGACCCCAGTTTCCATCTGGAATGTCTTCTTCTCAAATAATTCACTGCTTTCCTGATGAGCAGAGACGAGATTCTTCACAAGATTTATTCACCACAATATTGGTTGGATTTTGGCGGTTTAGCTTTCTTCAGAGCCTAGAAAGGTTAGATTGACACGCAGTCTACTCAATCAAACACGTCCACAGCCTCATCAGGAAAAGTTTGATGTATATATTTTCATTCGCATACTAAGCAGCTTCTTAAATATTCACCGATCTATTCTTTTAAGTCTTCTAGTTATTTAATGGACACCGGCCGCACAGGGTCTAACATGAGTTGGGAATGTGCCTGACACTTGTCAGAAAAAATTACCCTGTGCTATGGCACAAGGTCACACGTGATCACAAAGCACTCTTCCTTACGATTCATTTTTGCATTGTGGAACTTATCTAAAACACTTGTAGAGTTTTTTGCGTAGATGTTTTAGATTTATGTGCGAGAATGCTGTCTGTTACTTCGAAATCTTCTCCGTTGTCTTTGCATTCTATCCGTGTCTAGCGAAGTGTTTTGTTCCACTTTTTTCCTTTTTTTCTCCAACCAGATGCTCCTTATGGAATCCGAAACAGCTATAAACATGTATGGCTTCTCAATTCGGCAGCTCAGAGCCCTCTTTAAGTAGTGCCTTAACTGCTCACTCCTTAGATGGTCTCCGAAATAAATATTTCGCATAAATAAGAGGGTTGGCAATGGAACAGTGATTGGCATCAAGCCTTGGCATTGCATTTACTTCTAGAATAGAAGCTTCAGTAGTCGATCATTGACAACTACTTCATTGTAGATATATAGATAACTGCTTTGTTATTTGTTCCACATAAGAGGAGATGGACAAATATTCTGAGCTATTGAACAAAAAGTCAAAACACATTAAGCTTACCCGAGAAGAACTGAAACGAAAATGGCTTCAATTTTTGAACGTTCAAGTCAACCTATCCAAAAGGCCGTACAATGCAAAGGTACTATCAAAAGCCAAGTAACAAAAATATAGTCGTTATTACCTCTCCTTTCACCGTTCACACACAAAATGCGCGCTTCTGAGAAACGTGTTTCAAAGAGCCGCCATTGTTGGCACAATGAGAGAGTAGGAGTAGGAATCTCTGAACTTCTTAAGGAATGCAGCCATTTCTAAAGGCTAGGAAACGGTCGTAGCTCCTCGGGATTGGTTAGAAAAAAACAAGGTCCCTAAACAATAAGTCCAGCGAAAATAAGTTCCCATTCATCCTACCCTTCATCGCCAGCGAAACAAGTACAGCTCCAACGTATTCGTTAAAAAGGACGATTTAGATAAATCGGTAACAGCGGTTGAAATACCACGGAGCACTTTAAGACGCAAGCTAGTTCGTAATCGATTGTATGATCGCCTATGCGAAACGCAAAATTTCATATTTTGTACTAACGATAGAGAGGCGATTGCATGAGTTTGGTTACGGTATACGGAATCTCTTGTAAATCACACGAGGAAGAATACACTGACGAAACGGATAGAGCATTTTGTGCCCATATGAAACTGCACCTAATTCGGATACGTAAGGCCATAAGAAATACTACACTTGGCGCCCATAGAGTGCAAAAACATGACGGAGAATCTTAGCCTTTTTATTTACTGCCTATTCTTTTCAACGTAGGGTATGTTGCGAAATATAACTACCATAATGCTGAGATATTTGCAAAACTCCAGACCGCTGGTGTCTGCAGTGGGGAACGAACGCGCTATTGTCCTTTCCGGGGAGTAACGCGTTCACCACCACACCATGCGGGTCCTTCGTTTTGCCGTTGATGGGTGATTGCTGATGGCAAAAGATCGATAGAACTAGCTGAGAGATAGGGCAAATGATGGACCCGCATGATGTGGTGGTGAAAGCGTTGCTCCCCGGAAAGGACAATAGCGCGTTCGTTCCCCATCGCAGACACCTGCGGTCCAGAGTTTTGCAAATATCTCAGCATCATTGATAGTTACGGTATTTTGATATGTATGCGGAACACAAAAATCAGGTGAGAAACGTGGTCACAGATTTTATCGTGACTAAAGGACAACCGTATCCAATTTCTTGATTTTGCCAGCATAAATTCTGAATCAGGGGTCAGCTATTACGAAGATAAGATATTCACGCAGTTGATCGAACATTATGCTGGATCAGAAATATATTCGGATTGTGCAGTGATCTTTCCTAGCCGTGATTTACATGTGATAAGATGATATAGAATTTTTTTCAGTCCCACCTTCGGCTAGTAAATCGCTTCCCAAAATTTGCATCTAGTACCTGAAGGTGTACACCAAATGACACTTTCTCCTGTTCAGGAATGGATGGAGCTGGCCACGTGGTCGGAAACACCCTGCAATACACATGGGATCGACACCTGCGCCCTAGGCTCACCAAAGTCTCCACCTCTTCGGGGTCGGCAAATTTCTACCAGACTTGTCAGGGGGATAGCACCAATGGCTCGATATATTGGTAGGCCACCGCAATTCATTGTAAAGGCCAGATATGCATTTGCCCCCAACAATGCTTAATGAAGTTCAATGCATGTGCGCATCCTCTAGGGATTGATCAACGCCGAGTGTTTTACTCTTTTTTTATCCTTTAAGGATCTTTCTTCTTCTTCTTTTTAATCTTTTTACTCGTGAACCAGAGTATCCAAAAGCGAGACTTTGATACGGTTCCTTTAGCAGTCATCCTTAACGGCTCTTAGAAAAACTATCATACCGGTAGCTATGAAGATAAATTATATTATTTGACTATCCATGTTAGCACTCAACAAACAATTTCCTGATCAGTTCTCCAGTACCATTATTGACAGCGAAATTAACGAAGTCGTTCCTCAAAATTGCTCAAAGTTGACTGCTAAATACATTTTGCTAAACATCTGTCCTTGTATAGAGATATAAAAGTCACGTACGTATATATATATACATATATATATATATATATATATATATGCATATATTCGGAGTTCTTACGATGTGCATAAACAATGCAATCACCCGTCAACGAGATTGATCACGGGAGCCCAAATCGGCATTGAACCCAGTTCAGCTGAGGCTATAGTTATAACCATAATCTTAACCTTTTTATTTACAGCCTATTCTTTTTAATGGCAGGTATGTTGCAAAATATAACGGAGAATATTTCGACGCGTTCCTCGCACAGGAATCTAAGGCAACTGCGCGAAAAATTCTTGAAATACTTCCAATAAATTCCAAAAATGCAAAGATGAATCGCAAGAAGGAATGTCTTATGATCACATGTGACCGTATGCCATACCTCAGGCTGATTCTTTCTGACCGGAGCCAGACACATTCCTAATCTATGTAAGACCTTGTGTGGCCGGTATCTACTAAATAACTGAAAGACTTAAAAGGAACAAAGCTGTAAGTGTTCCAGAGAAGCTGTTTACTATGCAAATGAAAATTTATGCATTAAAGTTTTTCTGCTAAGGTTATGCTAAAGCACTGAAACGTCACCTAGTGTTGCGCTGAATAAACCTTGTTGCTAACAACCTCGTGTCTGTGAAAACAGTGAATTATTTGGTTAACATGTATTCTTTCTTGATAAGCTTGCACGAGGTTGATAAATATATTTATTTTCGGCTAACGTTTCGACGTCTTCGTCTTCCTCAGAGCCGGTGATCCGAGTCGATGGTCCATGCTTGTTGTTCGCCTCGACGTTGCGTCTTCGCCTTCCTGTCGAGCCAGATCTTCCTCAGCGAGCCATCTTCTCGAATGAGGCATCCCCACTCAGTGATGCTCTTTTATACACGATGCTGATGGTGGATATATAATGACAATGTCCGGTGGTAACAACTTGTATTTCTTCCGGACATACATCATTGCGCACATCGTGCAGAGGTCGGTGTGTTATCAGCTAGCACAAAGCGTAGTAATATTTCGAAACCGACCTTCCCTAAACCTCGGTGTGACAAATCAATATGTATTCTTTCTTGATAAGCTTGCACGAGGTTGATAAATATATTTATTTTCGGCTAACGTTTCGACGTCTTCGTCTTCCTCAGAGCCGGTGATCCGAGTCGATGGTCCATGCTTGTTGTTCGCCTCGACGTTGCGTCTTCGCCTTCCTGTCGAGCCAGATCTTCCTCAGCGAGCCATCTTCTCGAATGAGTCATCCCCACTCCACTATTTGGTTAACGTCGAGGTTACTAAAAAGTTGGTTTTGGGTGCTTTGTTTGTTCTATAAAATTTCCTTCCCTTAAAGTCCGGCAACAACTATGCTTGGAGTCTCACCAAGGCAGCTATCGGATCGGCATTTATGAATCATGGAGAAATCTGCTAACTTGCGAATGAGCTTCTTCCTGGATAGCGATGTTAAAATTCAGATAAAACGAGCATGATAGTCGATTTCGTTTCAACTACTTAGGATTGATGAGCTGTCTGCACGATTATCGTATCATCAGAAGTCTGATTTGTAGGAGAACCCGAACTACTATACCCGCTTATTTAAAAATTAGGACCGTTTGAAACAGCATCCTTTTAAATGAACGATCAAAATTGAAGTAATAGCCAAAGTAGATCTTCAGCCAATCATCAAAAACGAACACAGGGACACGTGCATTTGTATAGCCTAGAAGGTTCATGGTTACTCTTTAGAAAATTAATAGAAATAAAGTCTATGTGCCGCACCTCTTCTTGCAATTTGTAATATATTTAGTAAGTACGTCTTATTCATAGCGAGTAACAGAATTCAAACAAAATCACCTAGGAGGCTCCACATTCTGCTGCCATCTAATACCGAAACTGCCTTGGTCAAAGGATTCAGATCGTAATCGCTCGTCGCTTGTTCAAAATGTAAATGAATATGTTTCTCTTTTCAACATTGAGCGAAAAGTACTGCGCACTCATAGGAGATCATCTACCTTTAATAAACAGCACTTTGTTCCAATCACTGAAGCTAAGCAGAACTTATAACCTATTTATAAGCAATATAACAGTAAGCAATGCTAAAAATGCGAAAGTTATTCATTTAATCACCTAACATTGCGCACTATCTATGCTGAAACTTGTGCAAAACCCAGAACTTCAGGTACGCTTCGAATCCACGATTACCTTTTCCGGTGGCTAACGTCTTATCCACCGCACAAACTGTGGCCTTTGCTTTCTCTTTCTCTCAGGCAATTTTCTACCCCAACGGTGCTATCAGCAATCACCCACCAAGAGTTTGTTCCCAATTTATTCCTTAGAAAAGGTAATCGCTTGTTCGAAGCGCATCCGGGTTTCCCTCATATCTCATCATCTTCATAGTTGCATTCCACATAATACCGTTCCACGAAAAAAGAATAGACGATAAATAAAAGTAGAAACATTGTGCGCCATATTTGCAAATAATAGTGATTGCATTAAGTAAAGAAGTGCTTATCGCCTTGAAGCACAGTTTTTTAACTCTATTTATTCATAGGACTCCAAATTCAGGGCACCGTCCAAGGATCACTAAGTAGCACTGGATAGCCTTCTAGAGCAACAATTTGCAAGTTACTGTCATAGAGCTATTATAGTTGCACACGAGTCCTTAACACTCTCGCCACGAATCACACCCGTAGATGTCATAATGGTTTTACGGGAGTGGCCAATAATTAGGCGTCGTCCATTCCGCAACAAACTCGAGATTAGGCTTCGGCGCGAGATTGTTAAAATGCATCCATTTTGACTAACCATCTTGATTGGAGTACGCCTTTTGCTGTTATTAGAAAGAAACACTGCAGCTGGACGAAGTTGGCAAGAGGGTTTCAAGGTTGTCGTAGCTGTTGAGCTCTTGTCATGTAAGCGGTGCTACAAAACTGGAAACAAAAAAATAGTCTAATGGTACTCAATACGACCTGTAAAGCGGGTGCGGAGTATGGTAGTCGAATCCAACTAATTCACAACTTGCAACCCAATTTCGTAGAGTAGAACCGAGCTGTCGCTTACAGAAGCCGGACTCTAAGCTGTTTCGGTCTCCTTTTCTTCATGGCAACGTGAGAGTTTGCGAAGTTATTCTGTGGAGTGGTTGACACTAGATATCTGATCTAGCTCCAGCAAATCGCTCGCCTTGCGAATCCCCATAAGATAGAGAATCTTATTTTTAGAAGTGTTTCTCTGTTGAGCTGGCAGTTCTTTGTGGTTGAGAGTCCAGAAGGAACGGCTTATATTGTTTGCGTAACTGACCGAGGTTCTCATCTCCAGTCACAATCTTTCTTAGAGATTTATATGTGTAGAGGAAACAGCGAAGTTGGGACATTCCATTTCCACGTATCAATCATTGCTAAGTAGAATATGAGACGTTGCGGTAGCCTGTCAAGTTGACAGTGATGTGAGTGAAGCCAAGCCCCTTCTCAAAATCGTTTACTTGGAGTCTGAGCTTAGATCTACTACCCGAAGAGTGTGTGTTCGTAGCCAAGTACCAAGTCAATGCCAAGTAAAAGCAGATGATCATATAGCATGATGGCTCGAATTTATCGATCGATCACTTCGATTCTCCCTAATTTTTCCTTTAGGCCCATATCCTTTCAATACACCTTTGATATAGATTGTCCGGGAACATACTTTTACAAAAAATCAAAAAGGTGCAAGCTGTTCTAACGGGGCTTCGGACAGAGGGAAAGGATGTGTTGTAAGTAGTACCTGAAAGGTATGATACCCGAGCAGAATGAGAGTGGAAACTGCCTACAGGATGTTCGACCTCTTCAGCTCTGTAACCGTTGCTTCTTAAAAATATTAGACAAATATCAGCGGGCTATATAAGCAATTCCATGACTAGGATGTTATTACGCCGACGGCTTTCATCATGAAAACATAATCGATAAAACCCAACTATTGCCTCGAAACAATGACGGAAGTCCTAGTGTATAACATTTTGTTTAATTTTGGCCTTTAAAATGTCTTACTCTTCTCTCTGCTCTTAGTCTCTGATTTTCAGATTAACGGCCAACTTCTAGCTCAACGTGGCACTTCGATATCTCGGTGGGAATCACCTCAATTTATAAATGAAGCTGAGCTTGCGTTCTTTCTGGACCGTGGGCAAGGAATATGTCCCGACCCTTTCGCTATCGTCGTTATTAACATAAAGTATCTATTTCTATGGGCATTCATTTTCTTTCTTAGCAGTCAAAAGTGATACCAGTCTAGTATTACCGCCTTGTCATAGTTTGAGGGCATTCACCGATGTCGAACTACGATATTCATTGATAGCTCATTCTTAAGTGGGTTCACTCAGGCTGACGAGGAGTTCGAGACATCGACCCATATCCCACTTAAGGAGCAAACCTACCCCACGTCAGAGCCCAGTGAGCTAACTCAGACCGTATTCTCGCCATTAACAGAAAAAAAATAAGACACACCAAAACAATGAGAGTCTTTATGTCTCTTGAGCCAACGGAGAGTGCCGAACAGTTTCTGTGCATGACAAGGACGATTGAGTCTATTTATACATCCTCGAGTTATTCGATGGTTAACGGGACATAATAATCGCGGAAGCAATAAATGATACACTAAATGATCATGCAACACTAAATGATAACATAGTCAATATCTCTAGTTTCCCGAAACTTGGCGCAACGAAATATCAGGTGTTAAGCGTTTTACACAACAGTTTCCGAGAATCCCTTGGAAAAATTTAACAGTGGTCATTTTTCTTCCACAATTCCCGTTCTAGACACCAAAATCTTGCCCGCGAAAAAAGCACTAAGAATTCTTCCTAGTGAAGTGCGAGTTAAGATCAAGGGCAGTGAGAAAAACACACCTCAAGAATCACTGGAATCTAAAGCCGAATCCCTTCGAACTTGAAGTCGGTAATCCTTCCACTTTTCACATCCCATATGTCAACACCTCTTCAAAAGGGAAGAGTTTCTGGTCCTGGTTCACTATCTTGTCAAAGAAGAATGATTGGAAAAATCATCAAAGCCACTGTCCAACTACTTGTTGAAATTCTTCAGGATTCTGACAGGAATTCTGTCGCATGAACCGCGTCCAAACTGCAGCTACCGTCACATGGGTCTGCCACTAGAACTTTGTTCTGGTTTTCGTCGACTGTGAAAAGCGCTTACCAGCCTCGAAGCATGCTGCCCTTGGAGTACGGAGAGGATGGTCATCGAGTCCTCTAAAAATTCGCTGATGCCCTTGTTTACCATGAGGAAGAGATGAACAATTCTAGTTGACTGCTATTGCAGCTACAGAAAACGGATTTCTTCAATCGGTCGTCTGGCGTCATCGTTCCGAAACAGTGAAACTCTCTCGGCAAAGGTGTTTACCGCCAAATTACAGCAGAAAATAGCTCGACATTGACTAAAATCGTTTTTTCTTCAAAGAAGTACCAAAAAGACTTAGATTATAATCGAGGAGCTCATCGAAGCGGGAGCAAGAAGAAGACTGCGGATAAATGCAATAATAATCCAGCTGGCGTGACCCGAAACAACGAATATAGGTAGTTCGTTAATTATAGCGGCGAGACATGGGTTGTCTTCGGAAATCTCAAAGAATCTAGCGGTGAACTGACAGTTGGTGAAAGTATGTTCTCGTCTTGCGATTATAGCCGGTGGTATCTATCTGAAAGTTGGGTTAACCCTTTAATCACATGATCGCGTCAAGAGGTATGCGCATCGCTCATAGAATACTTGAACGAATTCATTTGAGATATAACCACCATATACGACATGAAGCAATAATGCAAAGTTCAGATTCTGAAAATTATTTAATCTTCGCAATTTAGGAGACTAAAGTTGGAGGGCGAAGGGTAGGTAATCAGGTATGATAACGAGAATTGTTGCCGAGAGATTGACGAAAAGCTGAAAAGAATTCATGTATCACGCTAAACACTATCCTTGAAAAAACTGTTCGAACTAGCCGGAGCTTTTGAATCTTTCAATAAACAGATAACGTTTCTTCTATAGATGTAGCATAAAGAATGTACTCCACAAGGCATGCGTAGGGCACTGGGCACGGAATATCGCTAGGAAGATTTTGGAACCAAATTTATGAGCCTCACACAAAAAAGCAAAAGCCTAAGCGCGCAAAATCTTCAGGTATTTTGGGTAAACTCCAAAAGCCCATATATATGAACAAATGGGAGAAATGACTTGTAATCTCGCTCTATATCTTCGGCTTGTTTTTAGATCTGAATTAGACCCTTTCCTTATCCGTGTAAACTCAGTGCTATGATTCCCCTAAATAAGTGAAAACATTTTAAAAAACGGCTCTGGAAAGGACGAAATCCTACGAAACGTTAGCCTTTATATATTAAATATTGCGTTAACATTCTCATATTTGCTTACAAGAAAATGATAACGTATTGGTTAACGTTGAGACTAATAGAAAGTCGGTCGTGGAAAGCGAAATTAGGAGGAAGGAAAGAATTTTCAGATGTTAGTTTACAGTGTTATGATAGATCATAATGTGCTGCCTAGGAGTTCCATGGAATTGAGTGGCAATCGGTGAGACTTCTATTGCTGTGGATTCTAGCTACCACTACTTTGCGCTAGAAGTCGTAAAGGAGGTGGATTTCGTAAATAAATACGAGATTGCAGTAGTTATCCATTTGGCACTCTCACCTGCAAATCATCGAGTAACTCGAGATGTTGAAAGTAGCAAATTTTCCACTTTCATCTGCTCAAGATCTCAGACTATGCGACGGTGTCGGTAATCTCTAGTCATCGAAAAATTATCCTAACATTACCCTATAGATAGGAACTTTGAAATGATGATAGCTTCTCTATCTAAATCACGTAAGGCATCGGCGATATAGTGAACTTTTGAAGACAGCGAGGCGAACGAAAAGTCACAACAGCTAGTTATTTCGAAGCTCACAATCCGTATAAAATTTGGTTGGAAACCTCCAATATATCATAATATTATAATGAGTTGAGAAGTGCGGTTATCGTTGAGGGTACAGCTCGCGCATTTTTCAGTAATGAGAATTGGCGTCTGGTCGTATGTGTGGCTGATACGATCACAGGCTTTCCACGAGATGTCTATGATCAGTTGCCCATTGACAGTAAAGCATCACACTGCGCCAGCGGACAGGTAACACCCACTGTGTCATTTGCAGCACATCCAACGAATTTGTTCTGGTAAGACAACGCTACTTTGTTAGCTAAGTAAACTCTAAAAAACATTCGGATCTCTTCATATAACGCATAATTGCTCGGTGAAAGTTGTGTCATATAGAGTTGTTGAAGCAAACTTCTAAAAAACTCATTGCTGAGAAATATAAATCTCTTGGCATTTGCACTTATGTAAAAATCGGAAGGTCAGTGACTTTACATTTGGTTTGTTCACTTCTAATGCTAATTCGTTTAAAAGATAAAAGATTACCCTATCTTGATATGCTTCACTACAATATTGTGTTGACTCAATTTATTGGCCAATGTACTACCTATGTATATGGCACTATTCATTCCTAAATAACCTGTCAATCATCGTTGCGCTGATCGACGAGTGACTCGAGCGGGCGCCAGTAAATCTTCCATTTTTCCCTGTCGGGTGCAAGAGTAGCCCAGGAGGTTCTGTTCGCTCTAGGGACTCGTCGAGCATCATATTTTTCTTCACGGCTCTTTGTGAAGAACTCTGACCATCGGGTCGGTGGACTTCCTGCAGTACGCTTGACATCACGAGGAATCCAGTAACTAACGGCTCTTGTCCATCGGTTTTCATACGCATTACGTATCCGACCACCTTATCTTCGACCAGAACGGCATCTTTGATTTTTGATCGTCGACGCAAATCGGAGCCTCGGATCCCATCTCTTACTTGTGTGGAACGGGATACTTCCAGCATCGTCCCTTCGACTGCGCGCTCAATAACGCTGAGTGATCTTTCATCCTGCTTACACAGGTACCAGGTTTCTGATGCATACGTTAGGACAGAAAGTAAAGTCGAGTCGAAAATGTGGGCACCGAGTCGGGTGTTCTTTGTTCTCTTAACTACATCCTCGATGCTCTTGAAAGCTCCCCAAGCCGCTCGTTTCCTTCTGCTCAGTTCTGGAGCTAAGTCGTTCATTATGCTGATTTCCAGACCAAGACAGACGTAACTGGAGTGTTTGGAGATATTCGTTCCATTGAGCGTGAATGGGACATGCGAAACCAGTCCGTTTTTCATAAACATCGTTTTTGTGGGATCTAGTCGAGGGCCAATCTTTCCACAGGCTTTGTCAAAGTCGTCAAGCATACGGTCCGCTTGGCCAATGTTTCGTGTGATAAGAACGATGTCATCAGCAAAGCGAAGATGGTGTAACTGTCGACCGTCGGTTTTCACTCCCATATTATCCCATTCTAATGTTCGCATGACGTTCTGGAGAGTGGCGGCAAACAATTTTGGCTAGATGGTATCGCATTGTCTAACTCCTCTCTTGACGTCAATGATAATATTGTTGTAGAATAGTGATATCTTCGTTGTGAAATTTTCGCACAGCTCACGAAGATTCTTTATTTGCTGAGTAGGGACTCCTTGACTATCAACGGCTTCCATGAGTGCTTCTGTCTCAACTGAATCAAAGGCCTTCTGTAAATTGATGAAAGTGAGACAGAGCGGTCTTTTGTACTCTCGCGATACTTCAATGAGCCTTGTTACCGTGTGGATGTGACCCAACGTACTAAATCCTTTTCGAAACCCTGCTTGGTCGCATGGCTGTCCTTCGCCCAGTGTTCTGTCGGTCCTGTTTAGGATGACTCGAGTGAAAAGTTTGTAGACGACAAACAGCAAACAGATTGGGCGATAGTTGTCGATATCGTGTAGGTCACCCTTCTTGAACAATAACACGGTCTTTCTGGTCTTCCACTGAGTAGGGACCTTGCATTCAGACAGGTAACGTGTGAAGAGTCGAGCCAGTGTGTTTACGAAGACTGGCGGAAGGTTCTTCAGGTGTTCTGGTCCTATCCTGTCCGGACCAGATGCTGTTCAATTTTTCACCGACGAAATGCATGTCGGATTTCAGAAGAGAGAACCGGTGGTACAGCATGTCCATCCTCCTTTATTTCATTTGACGGAAGGTGGACGTGGCTATCGAAGAGATCAGAGTAGTGTTCGTGAATGATTTTCTCCATTGCCTTTCTGGACGCTGTAGCTGTTCCGTCTGGGGAGTGCAATCATTTTGGTCATGTAATTGGTGAAGCTTCGGTGGGCTTTGCGAATGCTTTTCCCAGTCTCTGCATCTTCGACCACTACTGCTGCTCTTCTCTCTTTAAGATCTTCTTTTATCGCCTGTCTGCATTGTTTTGCACATTTGGACGTTAGTTTGCGGTTGCCTGCAGCTCGTGCGATTCCACGTTGGCGTATCAGCTCGAGTGTTTCTAGAGACAAACGTCTCTTGGTGACTTTCGAACTCCAAGCTTTCATCGCGTTAATGTGAAGATGTTGAATGAGCCGATCGTATTCTTCGTCGATCTTATCGACAACGACATTTTCCCAACATCCGACTAATGAATAGAATAAGTTCCAGTTTGCGATGGTTCTGGGACTTCGGTTTTTGAATTTAGCGGCTTTTTCTCCTTTCCGCGAGAAATAGAATCTTGCATGAAGGAGACAATGGTCTGATCCCGTATAGAATTTTGGGACACCAGCGACGTCGGTTAAGCAAAACCTGTTTAGCATTATATGGTCTTTCTCGTGATGGTACTATCCATTGGGAGACTCCCATGTCCAGCGTTGAGGTTAGGGCTTTTGGAATTGCGAGTTACCATGGATGGTTTTGGTCGCCATGATAAACTCAGACAGCCGCTCACCCTGTTCGTTCCATTTTAACCTGTGGGTCCCAATATCACTTTCTTCAGACGTTCTTCTTAGGCCAATTTTGGCGTTGAAGTCTCCAACGATGACCTTGAAGAATGTATGGTCTTCTCTGTAGAACTTCTCCAAGTCCATATAGAACGCTCCAACTTTTCTTCGTCATAGTTCGGCGATGTGGGCGCGTAAACGACGAAGAATGTCAAAGCCGGAATTTATCCACACCTTTTTAGTCGTAAACGTCCGATGCGAGTTGCAAGCTGTTCGAATGAATCGATGTTCATGGACAAATTCGTGTTGACGATAACGTCGACGCAGCCGCCTCCTCTACTGTCGCATGTTCCGAGGAACAGTTCTTCTCCGGTGTCATAGACGGCGTTGAATGGATGGCGCCGTCTCATCTCGGACAGGATGATGGCGTCATACCTTATCCTTCTTGCCTGCATGAGCAAGTCTTCTATCGAGCACTCGGATGCAAGTGTACGGGTATTGTAGTTACAGATCGTCACCATAGTTCTTTGAAGTCCAGACAGCTTCCATAGGCCCTGAGATGTTAGCAGCCTCTCCGTACTGATCCTACCCAACGCTGCGAAATTGGGAACTCTTTCGGAGTCAGGCAAATGAGGCCCGTTTTTTTCACTGTTTAGCATTTTTGACAGATAGCTAGCTTAAAAGATAAAAACACTGTCCATTCTTCAGGAGCATTCTTCAGGAGTTGGCAAACTGGTGCCTCACTTGTCTGGTAGGATATCAGCATTGGCTCGATACATCGATAGGTCACCGCGAGTCATGGTATTGGCTAAATATGCATCCAGTCGCCTCCAACGATGCCTTAATGAAGTCGACGAATGCATGGCGCATCCCTCAGAGATTGATCAACGATGAGAGATTTATCTTTATCGTTTTTTAATAGTAGTTGATCTTTAAACGACAATGACGCAAAGACTGTGATTCCAATCAAAAAGGTGGAACAAACGACTGAGAAGAAGACGAACGACTAGTGCGCTTTCGTATTTATGCTGGTTTTGAATTAAACATTATGAAAGACTACTATGATTCTATCAATTGCCTACGATGGTTAGCGTCGCCTTATTGCGATCAGCTCGCCTATTTCGAACGTAATGTTCATGTTCCCAGCATACAATTCTATGTAAACTAGAAACTACAGGTATTGAAGGCTTAATGAAAATAGGAACCTTCCCAACACTAGCTGTCAAAGAACATGTGAACGTTAAATTTCAGATAGCATTACTAACCACTTATGGTCGCCCAACTGACAGCTACCATGCGCACTTGGCACGACTCCTACAACAATGGAGCCGCTACGCATGGCGCGCTTTCTACTTTTCGGCTGAGTACTGTAACTGGTTCGTTTTCCAACAATGTCTGATTAGCACAAAAGAATGAAGACAATTAGGAATATGCTGCTAGATAACCGAGCAAGTTCACAATTTTATCAATTGAGTTCATTTTCACAGATTAACGGGGCTCTGTTGCAGGGTTTCCTCTGTGTTTCTTCACATTGCCTTAGCGATGACGTCACTGAGAAGTCGCTTAATGTACAACCCAGCTGCAAAGTTAGTTATCGTATAGTCATGTTCATAGCACTAATAGAAACACCTACGGTCGCATTCCTGAGGCGCTGATAGGTATATAAAATTTTCTAGAGTCCAGGATAACACCCAATATCCGCCTAAATAGCACCTTTTGTGCTTCACAACACTCGAACAGAACCAAACACCAAATATTTAATGAAGATAGTGTAATGAAAACTCGATGAAAAAATGCATATAAACACTTTAAATCTGACGTTAAATAATATGCACTAAGCTATCAAAACACCTGCATGTAAGCAAATTTTTATTTTTCATTCTACATGATCCCACGGAGGTGTGGGTAACGCCGTGGTAATCGTGCCAATCATCACGAGAACCGCCCTGGTTCGACAAAGGTCCAAATTCATCAAGCTACTCATCCGTCCAAGGTCGGTAAGACTACCACAAATGTCTGGGAAAATTTACTCTGCAATCCAAGAAGGAACGCTCTATCTCAGGACTCCAGTGAGAATCGACTCGACCAGCATTCAATGACATTCACGACGAAAGAAATATCCTCAAGCAGCCGAACGCCAAACCCACAAGTGGAAAGTTGTAAGATCTTTGCGTTTTGATGGTTGCAAGGAAACGAAACGAATGCAAAAAGTGTCGCAATTCGTATAGTAGATGTGAAAGACCGGTGCTGCCTGATCGCACATCACATGATCACAGCACATCTTCCATTCGGTTATTTTCCCGAATTTTCATTATCCACGTGCTCGAGGATTCTCGTCCTATTTATAATTGTTATTGAATGCTGATGGAGTTGATTCTTCCTAGAATGCTAAGGTAGCCGTGGTAAGGAGTGTTGCCATATTCTCTGTGGATCGGAGGAAACGCTCACGAAGGACGTCTGGCATTAATTTGCTGAACACAAAAGGATGGAAGGATTGGTTGGCCCTGGAGAGGTCGAACCAGACAAGTATTACTGAACGTCATCGCTACAACTGCGATAACCACGCATAAACAATAACACATCCATACCCAAATAAACTTTCGTACGTGCTACATTCGAGATCGCATGCAGCGCTCTGCTTAGAGGTGCTCTGCAATGAAACCATGAATCGTTGGTCATCTGCGCTTACGAAGCCGTCCATCCTTCCGTAAGTTGGTAGAAAAGGTAAAAACTGGCCTAGAGAAAGGCAAAGCAATGATCTCAATGGATGTGAGATCCGAGTTTTGCAAATATCTCAGCATCATAGTGGTTATATTTCACATTATGCACTGTCTCGAAAAATGTCGTGAAAAATCGTCGTGAAAAATAATAATAGGCAGCAAATAGAAAATTAACTAAGTTGATACATTGGTGAGCCAATACAACTATGTCATTGTATAAGCCAGGTACGCATTCCATCCACTCGTCGATACTTGACGAAGTCCAGTTCATCGGATATCCCTCACCATAGGTGTCATCAAGACCGGGAGATATCCTCTTTTACTTACGTAACATCTGTTACGTTGCTCACCTAGCGACAAAACGCAAAGTTTCCACACTTGGGATTCGCTTCTGAGATGGGCCAGAGCTGATGACTGGTTTCTGCTCTTCAAGGGATTCAAATCCTGTCGGGCCACTCTCCGGCATTTGTCAGTCAGGCGCGCAATGGGGCGGTTTGACTAATATTTTCTGCACGCAATAATCTTCGGCCGTTGAACATGCTTGAAACTTCTCTTTACTAACTGCATACAAAGAAGTATTTCAGTACTGTTCAGTATATAATGCACTTCAAAATATTCAAATCATTTTGCTCCTGCTTCTTCAGACCCAATTTCAATAGTTTCACTCATAGTTTAGAGCTCAAATAAACCTGGAGCCGAAGAGTAAGGCACGGAACCGAACATCCTCCTTTCCTCATTACTTCCTCCTTGCACCTATAGGCGCTCAAACAACTCACTTCTTGTTCACCTTCGAAAGCAGGTCACTTGTCATGAAGGCCAGATGCACATTACTAGAACAATCAGGGATGTTCATTTTATAAATCATTAATATGAAGTTGGCAATAAATTTGCTCCATACGTTGTCGCAATCATGTAGAATTTGATCTGTTTGACAACTAATTAATGCTATAAGAACTATACTACCAGCTAAGCAAAGATATTGCTTCAATCCACGATCGGATTTCGATATCATTCCATCCCCATTTTCGCATGCACAGAAGAGTATGTAGACCAACATGTTCATTATTTCGTGCATTTGAAGAAAGCATTGTCGAAATAGACGGGTGGATAGCACAGTGGTAGTGATGTCCGTCATCATAAGCATAGTGCTAGTTCGATTCCGCCTCAGGCCAACCGAGTCTCGCATCCCTCCATGGTCGGGAAATTCGTGCCGGACTTCTCTGGGAAAGAATCATTTTCTGCAATCCAACTGGGAACGCTCCAGTCCGGATATCACAGCACTCCAGAGAGAATTGATTGACCAGCACTCTACGACAACCAAGATGAAAATCCTCAAGTAGCAACCGAAGCCACACGTAGAAATTCGGAAGATCTTCATGGACAATGGATGCGAGAAAACGAATTGGATGTGAGACGTGCTGGGATCTGCATAGTAGACGTGAAGACGGACCAAATAAAATAGAAAAATTGTCGAAATAAGCTTTGAAGACTTAAAGATTTGAAACCATTACATTAGTTTGCTCTCTGTCAAATTTTTTTTTTATAACTCGACATCATGTATGGTGCGAATCCCAGTACTTCCTTCATTCGATACGTTTGCTCGCACTCGTCATCCATGAAAGCCTTCGAATTTTCTTAGCACAAAGTGGTTATTGCATGAGGATTTCGTCTTCCTTGTAAATGTCGCTGAATTCTGGTGGAGTCGAATCTTCCTGCAAATTTGGGACAGCCGTACTAGGGTGTTTTCACGTGGACTCGAGTAACTTAGTTGGTCAAAGACCAGGCCGCTATCAATCTACGAACGGAATTACAACAAGCCCGATGGGCAAGGGTCGAGGGTCGAGCCAGACTTTGCTCATGATGAACGTAATCACGACCATTGCGCTACCAGCTCCTTTACCTATGAAATTTTATTGAATAATGGAAGATACACCCATGAGTTTAAAGATGGAGCTAATTAATGAACTTCTGCGATGTATCAGTGGAACAAGTAAAATAACAGAACTGGTTCATCAATGCTTTAAGGCTTTAGTATAACTGGGAAGTACGTAAGACGACCATATTTGAGATATGTTGACGTTCACATAAAGCTTAAACGAATATGAACCACAATAATTATAGAACTTCAATGACGCTGAGATACTTGCAAAATTCCGGACCGCAGGTGTCTGCGGTGGAGAACGAACGCGCTATTATCCTTTCCGGGAGTAACGCATTCACCACCACACCATGCGGGTCCCTCTCTTCGCCTGTCTCTCAGTTAGTTCTATCGATCTTTTGCCATCAGCAGTCACCCGTCAACGGGATTGATTGAGAACCGATTTGGCCTGCCCAGATCGATCCCGTTGACGGGTGATTGCTGATGGCAGAAGATCGATAGAACTAGCTGAGAGACAGGCGAAACGAAGGACCCGCATGATGTGGTGGCGAACGCGTTACTCCCCGGAAAGGATAATAGCGCGTTCGTCCTCCACCGCAGACACCTGCGGTCCGGAGTTTTGCAAATATCTCAGCATCATTGGAGTTATATTTCATAATATATAGTCTGCCAATAAAAATAGTAGGCAGTAGATAATAAATTTTAAAAAATGAAAGAGTCTCGACACTCTCACATAGTTTACTACAAATCCAACAAATAAAAATATTTAGCTTTAACTATCAGCTTGCAGAAAAATGGCTAATACTAGTCCTCCTTGACATTCTGTCAATAGCAGAATAGTCAAGTTTGAAAGCCAAAAGTCTTTCCTTCTCGTGTAGAGTAGCTCTAAACACCATTCCTTCTTAACTCTTTGATAGAAACACACATGCCTTTCAGGAAGTCTAAATTATTTAATCTTTACTATATTAAGGAATTCATTAGGCGCATGTGGCGTAGTAGTCGGAGGAGCCCTGCAGTACACAAGCGATGCGCCCCTACTCCACAGGTCCACATTCTTCCATTCCTCCGGGGTCAGCAAACTGGTACCAAGCTTGTCTGGGAGGATAGCAGCACTGGTATGCCACTGCGAGTCATTGCAAGAGCTGGATATGCTTTCAATCACCTCCAACGATGCTTAATGACGCCGAATGCATGGCGCATTCCCCAGCGATCGATTAACGCCGAGAGCTTTATCCTTTATTCTTTTATATGCCGAAAGATGCATAATGGTCATGCTTCCAGGATAGGCTTACTGGACACAAATAACTGGCGATGGATTGAGGTGTACTGCGTTAATGACTATTATTTCACAAATATCCTCATGTTCGACAACGGCCAAACGCTCATACATCAAACGGTAAGTTTTAATGCGTGTAGCAATGGTAAAATCTACAAAGTTGCAATAGTCCGTACTGTAAGCCTAGTAAAAGCACATGGTTGTAAAATTATAGGACAAGAGCTGGAACGTTGAGCACTATGAAGTCGTCCGAAATCCATTCGTCGTGTTACCTCTAAGGACGAACGCTGAACTCAAGTCACGCTCACATACCTACAGTGTTAAACGCGAAGTAATTCTGAAGTGGCTGCACTAACTCACTACGAAAATGAAGTCATCATACAAAGTGGCTGTTCCACCTCACTACTTGGCAAATAATCATGATCGATCGAGAATGGAACGCTGAAAGTCATGATATTACCTTTATCTACTTACAAGCGAAAAACCAAGGAGCCTACAGATCTTCTGCTACCACTTTCTCATGGTCACCAATTGTAGTGACGCGAGAACAACCATGATGACTCCAAAACTTGCGTTTAATAAACCTTCAGTCCTAACCTAGGCTGTGGTTTCGTAAAAAGATGAGACTGACATAACGTGAATGAGCGTCTCTGGACAACTCATCCTCTTCCAAAAGTCTTTTTATTAATAGAGCTCTGCAAAAATTCGTGGTTATGCATAACCTCAAGAATTTTCCAACAAAAAAAATGGGAAGAAACTCCGCGTAAGCAATGGTTTCGTTCAAATTTTTCCTTGGGTGCTAGATCTACCTATGGACTATGAACTACCAGTGGTATGCAAGTGTACCAAATTATGATTGTATACCACTACTTATCACAAACATGATAACTTATAGCCCAGACGCTTTATTTCATTGAAAAACCCGTTCTCCACTTAGGAACATGAAAACACTGCATTCGATCCTATCGCAAACCAGAGATGTCCAATAAGTTGCTTGCTGACGGGAGACGGAATGCACTGCTTTTCGTTCAGGGTAATCATGAATGAGTCACTTGGCTAGAATTATTGTTGATACACTGGATATGATCATATAACAGTACCTAAAGCCGAGCCAGATGGTCAGTCCCAATTGCTACATAGCAGCCCGAAGAAATCAACACTGCCGCGAATGAATAGTGATCGTAACAAGCCCACCTTCTCTACGAAAGTACTCTTCTCCATGTCATAAAATTGCCCTATAAGCAATGGGAACTTTGAACCGTTATACCGTACCCCACATATCGCATAAGCTCGTACACAGCGCCTTTGGAATTACTGCAATCTACATGGCCAAACACCTCCATAACCAAACAGAGAGAATGCTGAACCAAAATTTCAATCACAATGAACACAGAGTTTTTGCACACTCATCACTTTCTATGAGTCTTCCATTAAATATGTCACGTGAAGACCAACCGCACAGAATTCACATGGAATCGTAATGTGCCCATCTCATCAAAATAAACTCTTGAGGCATTCTGGATTAATTCCAAGACTCCGAAAATGAACCGCAGCGAGGAATGCCTCATTATAACGAATGATACTGGGCAGTATATAAGCCTGTTATTCTGATGAGATGGACACATTACGATTCCATGTGAGCTCTGTGCGGTTGGTCTCCAGGTGACATAATTAGTGTAAACTCATAGAAAGCAGTGAGTGTGTAAAGACTCTGTGTTTAATGTGATTGAAATTTTAGCTCAGTACTTTCTCTGTTTGGTTATGGAGGTGTTTAGCCGTGTAGATTGCAGTCAACTTGACCTTTCTAGGCCCTGAGGAAGGCGAAATCCGCCGAAACGCCAGCTTATGCGTAAATAAAGAAATAAATCACACACCCCGTGTTTCCTAAGCAGAAGTAGAAAGAATTATTCAATCAATGCCGAGGTTAACAGAAAGTCGGTCGTGGGAGTTACAGCTCTGAAACATCACTTTCGCAACAAGATTTCAATGAGTTGAGAAAAATAAAGGTCTCTTCGCCATTTCTCATTCAACTTGTGCTAGTTGCGTAGATTTACATAGAATTCTAAGATAGCCGCAGGTTACAGTTGACAGGATAGTCAAATATTTTTGAAAATATTCTCAGAAACCTGCTTCTTATGTCCCAGCAGTAAGAAGAACCAACCGGACTATCTGAGGCGCGCCATAGATGAATAAATATCGTTAAAAGCGTCTACTCGAATTAGTTAATGGTAAAAGGTAATATGAGGGACACAGCTTATTTTATAACAAACAAATAACTTACGCATGAAAAAATAAAGACAACGCAAATGAGAAGAGAGCCGAGCTTTACACTTGATATCTACAAAGGCAGTTATCAATAGCTACAATGGTGCTGTGGTTATTGTGCTGTATTTTCAAACCCCAGAGTTTTATTGAAGCGCTACATGCGTATTCACCTGAGCAGTTCATTCATTTCTATGTAGGAGACAGTACTGAACGAGTAAGAACAAAATTTATCGACCAATCCGTTGCACTACCCAGTCCTGTTGACACAAAGGACACCGGTTATTCTGTCTTACCCACTGACTCATACAACAGTTGTGAAAAGCATGGTTACATTCTCCCCAGACCACAACGCAATCCGCCGTCGACGATTCAGCCTGGCATCGAAGACATTCCTCCATCAACTGGACTCGACAAATGGCACAAGTGTCGCAGTCAACATCCCAAGCCCATGTGGCCAAGGCGTTCCATTTCTGAAACAAAGGAGAATAATAGTATAAATTCCCTAAATGGTCCTTTCTTTGAACCTTATACTATCTGCTATTTCTAGTCTGCGCATAAAACTGTTCACAAAGTCATTTAAACACCAACTGTGGTTAAGTACGAACGCCAATCTTTTACGCCATTTTAAAGCGTCCATAGAACATACAGTGTGAAGACTTAGGCTAGACAGCAAATGCCTTCCATACATGAACGCATCTCCAATCCAGCGATCACTGGCGAAACGCAGAATCAACTGGTGGGGTCAGCCATTCCACGGCGGACCGCACACAATGTTTCCACGTTGCCTGTCGAAAAAAACATTTACGTGCTAAATTATCTTAACCTTTTCTTATTTACTGCCTACTATAATTTTTAACGGCAGAGTATGATGTGAAATACAACTAAGATAATGCTGAGATATTGGCAGAACTCCGAACCGCAGGTGTTTGCGGTGGAGAACGAACGCGCTATTATCCTTTCCGGGGAGTATACATAAAGAGATAAAGGATAAAGCTCCCGGCGTTGATCAATCCTTGATGGATGCGACATGCATTCGACTTCATTAAACATTGTTTGGAGATTGCTGAATGCATATATGGCTTTTATAGTGACTCGTGATGGCCTGCCGATGTATCAAGTCAGTGCTACTATCATCCCAGACCAGTGTGCTACCAATTTACCGACCCCGGAGGGATGGAGGGCTGGGTGAGCGTGGGGAGTGGGGCGTGGGGATCGGTCCCATGTATATCGCACGGCGCCGCCAACCACTGCGCCACACTTATATATAACACACGAAGTACAAACCACTTACTATCAATTACACAACGAGCACGATAATAACATTAAACAAACAGCAAGGCAATGAAGTCTCACCTTAAGCACAAATGGTCTTGATGCAGTTGGTTGTAGGGCGGTACTGACAGTGTTCACAGAGCGCAGAGAGTCCTGTAGCGATACCATTTCTACGTCTGGTGGATCCGTTGTCGAAGGTCCCGACATAATCCCACTAAAACAGCTTGCGAATTAACCGTATGCAGTCCTCAGCTGCTCTAGATGGACGCGAAAATGTTCGAAATGTACACAAGGAATGAGATATCTAGACTTGTTAGTGTCTATTTAGAAATATAAAATAGCCAAAGCGTTGGCTACAAAACGCCGTACTTTGCGCAACTAATCGCACGCTCCAATCGAACACTTCGTACTCTGAGAGTTCAATCAGAGCGCGTTCTGGACAAAATTTGCGACAGTTTATTCACTGTCTTCGCTCGCCCTTGAACTTTTCCCATTTTAAGGGTCCTCTGTTATCTTGGTTGAAGCGTTTTTTCTGTTATGTTTGGTCTAGGCTTAGGATTGTTAACACAACTATATTATTTTATGTGGAGGAAACTTGTTACACTTTCGCTTTATACGTTTCATTGCTTGAGATGATGGAAGGTGGTGCAACACCAATGCCTGGAGTAACATCTGGCCCAAAATCGACAAGTATGATCTACATCTGCGGAGGTTCGTAGTCGTCTGGTTTTGCCCTTATTTTATGCAGTTCATACCCGGAACGCAATGAACTCCATCGTCTAGATTGGAGTTTTTATTTGGACTCTGTTGTGTTTAGCGTTACTATGGAATATGATCGTTTTCAGAATGTCACTACGAGAACGAAATCCGTCCGAAGGATGCCATTCGTTGTCGAGAATGTGGCTATCGAATCTTATACAAGAAGAGAAGCAGAAAACGTGAGTGTATCTTTTGGTTTTTGGGTTCTTCTATTGGTCTCGAATCTTTAACATCTTTTTATCTCTTCTTCTTGTTTTCTTTATTTCTTTCCTTTCTACCCATCGGCTTCTAACAGTCAGCAATTTAGTGATGGTCTATGACGCTCGATGATTGGGATTTTCGGCTGCGCATTCAATGGCTTTCGTTTTTTCCTCTATTTCTTTTGGTTTTTATTTTCGTTGTTGGCATTACTTCAGTTCATACATTTGACTAAGAGACGTTGTTTGATTGCTGAGCTTACCCTTATAGTTTGGATTCTATACCATCCTTTATGTGGAATAAATGAAATGAATAAAACTGTCAAGTTAGTCGTCATCTTCTTCTTACTGCGTATTCATGTGAGATAGTCGTGGGCAGATACGATGTACAATTTTAGAGCAAAATACTACGAGGAATTAAACCTCATTTCAGGGTTACTATGTACATATCCGACCTACCATGTCAATTTACGTCTTCCAAGCGCTTCCAGTGGAAATTTACTTCTTCTTGGCACTCATACAAAACCCATAACATTTGTCATTTAAAAGCATGTCACATCTACTGTGCGCACGTTTTTTTAAAATATAAATCCTTGTCTTTAAACTATAACGTGACATAGTCTCAAACCAATGCTGTTCGGTGTCCAAGTGTCATGTTTAGCAACAGGTTCGTCTTCGACGAATGCTTACCTAAACACTTGTTCGACATGCTCATTCAGGATACAACAGCAAGACAACCATGAATATAGGATTCTGCTCTCATTACATATTTTTTCCGTTTATTTTCTCCCAATGAGACTTTTCATCCCATCGATAGTTATGCACGTTGTAGAAAGCTTGGTGGACTAAAAACCTTTTTCTATAACTAGTAATTTCGAAAAATCCTTTTCTTCGGAGGAGTCTGTTTGCTTAATTTGAATACTGTAGCGGGTTGCAGCATTGTTGCTTCACTAGCACACTGAAGTTCGGGACCTATAGCACCTTGTCACTGTGATAAGGTCGTAACTCATTAAGGAGACTTCTACGTATGTATTTGTTGTATGCGGGAGAATTATGCACTAAATACCTTGTCATCAGTTTATACAGTCCACCTCTGAGAGGACTACGTGTCCTCAACTCATATTCACACCGAATTTCTCTGAAGGTCTAAATGTTGCTCTGAGGAACATTTGTTTTATAGGCTGACTACTGATAGCGCGCATAGGTCAGTAGTATGGCTGAGAGACAAGCGAAACGAAAGACTTGCATGGTGTGGTGGTGAACTGGTTTGCCTCCTGAAAGGGTAATAGTGTGTTCGGTCCCTCTCTCTGACACCAGCGGTCCAAACTTTTGCAAATGTCTCAGCAGCATTATGGTTATATTTCACATAATACCCAGCCATTAAAAAATAATGGGCAGTAAATAAAAACTGACGATATTGTGGTTTATTATACACTTTGCAATTCTTAATGGTAAAACTTTTGCATACTGTTAAAAAATAAAAAAGTAAAGCTCTCAGCGTTCATCAATCCCTGAGGGATGCGCCATGCCTTCCACTTCATTAAGCATCGTTGGAGGTGACCGAATGCATATCTGGCCTTTACAATGACTCGCTGTGTCCTACTGATATATCAGACCAGTGCTGGCTGAAATCCTCCCAAACAAGTCTGGTACCAATTTGCCGACCTCGGAGGGATGCAAGGCTTGGTTAGCCTTGGGCGAGAGATTCAATCCCATATGTATTGTAGGGCGTCTCTTACCACTACGCTACACGCGCCCAGTTGCATACTGTTATACTTACAATAATCACAGTCCGCGACCTTTTCAAAATAAGCTTTTTGCTGTTCAAGATAGACTTCTTAAACACAGTGTAATTACCGTTTACAGCCATTAGAATTCTGTAAGCTTTACAATTTACAACCAACAAACTCTTCTTCAATTCTTATGGCATGTTTGGTAAATGGTTATAGAACTTTGTAATCTATTCTGATCCCAGCTCGGCTAAATGCCATCGGCCTATCAAACCTGTGCTTTAAACTTCTCCAATAGGTCTCCAGTACTGCCAGTTTGACAATTCCCAGGTTATCTCTCCAAAAGCCAGATCTGCATATCCTAAGCATCTGAGATCTCCACTTATGTCTCATACTTTTTTTGTGTATATATGTTGATCTCTACTAGATGAAATATCGCCCATAAATAATTCATAAAAAAATAGTCCTGAAAATGGTAACTTTTTATTTACTGCCTATTACAATTTTTCACGACAGGGTATGATGTGAAATACAACAACACTGATGATTTACAAAATTAGGGCCCCAGGCCAGATCGAACCGCGACTACCCTTTCCCGCGGCTGATATGTTACGTACGGAACCACGAGGCCCTTACTTTGCATTTCTCTCAGCCACTTTTTTATCTAACTCCGCCATCAGCAGAAACTCGCCAGTGGGGTTGATCTAGCGAGCAAGAATTGGCATTGAACCTAGTTAAGATGAGGCTGTAGTCGAAATCACAATGTTCACTTTTTATTTATTGCCTATTATTATTTTTCATGCCAGGGTATGATGTGGAATACAATCACTGTGATGCCGAGATATTTGCAAAACTTGAACCCCTAAGTGGTTGTACTAGTTCCATGCGTCGATGTATTGAATCCAACGGTCACTTGGCACCACATTGTCCGATCACTCACCCACTGCATAATTACTGGCTACTCTCTCATCAGTCATTTCTACCCATATCTTACGAAACGCTCCAGATTCTTGGTCGACGTGTAGCACAAAAAGTTCCATTAGTTCGTCCTTTATTAGTCGTCAATCAGAAGTGGAACTTAATTCGCCTGCTGCACACATGAGCCAAGCTTATACAGCCCTATTTCCAACCACTGACTGATTGTACATTCATTTTCAATCATTATTATAATTCCTAACTATTGTTTAACATAGGCAGGTGCAAAAAAGGGAAAAAACACCAGAATGAACTTTGAATATCTTACAAGTCGGGTGCAGGAAACGGAGTGGTTAGAAGTCCTTTGGAGGCGCGACTACCTATAGTGAAGACCTGAGAACATCCTAGCACAGCTATCACAAGAGAATGTAATTGACCATCATTCAGGACTATTAATGAAGCAGATCAGATTCTCAACTGGCAGCTGAATCCACAATGAAATTGGAAAACCGTCGTAGATGAAAGATGCGAGATCTAATGAAATGAAAAATTGCAAGTATCCGCACGTGTGATCTCGCGTCATGTGAATAAAAGACGATAAATGGACAAAGACCATCATGGTTAAAAAAAAAGGATAAAAGTTGCCAGGATCGACTTTCTCTTAACCTCGGCATTGGAATATGAATGTGTCGTTTTCTTGTTCAGCAATCGCAAGGTTTTTAAAAAGCATACATTTACTTCCATAGAAAAACACAATACAATACAACGCTAGCTGACGTCTCGGCAGTATCGCCTTCTTCAGAGCCTGGAAAGGTATGCTGATATACAATCTACTAGGCCAAACGCTTCAGTAACACTTACAAAAAGACGAAAGACTCTTTGGTAATTACATGATCAACAACTTCTCGAAAAAACCCACCGCTTTTTCGTGACTTCCAATGAGGAAGTTTAGAACAGCTGATTATAGTCGCGTGTGGTTGACGACTGCACCATCCCACATCAAAAATCGATGCGAACGTACGGGATCAGGTCGCGTATGACCTCCGGGCATTGGGTTTTTTCATTGGGAAAAAGCGGTGGGTTTTTTCGAGAAGTTGTTGATCATGTAATTACCAAAGAGTCTTTCGTCTTTTTGTAAGTGTTACTGAAGCGTTTGGCCCAGTAGATTGTATATCAGCATACCCTTCCAGGCTCTGAAGAAGGCGATACTGCCGAAACGTCAGCTAGCGTTGTATTGTATTGTGTTTTTATGGAAGTAAATGTATGCTGTTTAAAAACCTCGCGATTGCTGAACAAGAAAACGACACATTCATATGACACTTCCTCAAGGTGTTTTCCAATTCACCGCATGCAAATTCGTATGTGCCGACATTTCTATAAATTACTTGGATACTCCAACCGCCCATTTTCACTGGTTCTGCAGTCTACAGTCTAAAGCCCACTTTCTCGAAGCCTTGCTGGTTTAGCCATTGAAGTTCTCTGTAGCCCCAAAGTCCAAAGTCTGCCTCAGGTCGTCACCACCACAGGCATTCACACCCCTCGTGAATCAGAGAGAGATTTGCTACCATGCGACGAGCTGGACACTATGATGGTGGTACTAATTTACTTTTAGCTGGGCTTTACTGGACTCTTTCTGTTTGGGTGCCCTGCTGGTAATATGAATCGCTCCGTTTACATCTCAGCCGGACACCTAGAACACCTCCCACCAACGATGAGGCGGTAAACCGGTGGTAGGCATCCCCAAATTCACACCTACCATTTCTGTAACATTGTACAAAATTCCCAACTACATAACGGCAATACCGTTATACTCGCTATGTAAATACCACAGCGAATTTGTTAACACCACAGTGAAGTAAAAAGATTTATTACAATTGTAACAGCAGTATAATTTATGCCGACATAGGAAGCGCCGACCGGGGGAGCGTGATCAGCGCACGTATGGCGACTAGATGGTATAATAGTGGGCATGCAGCGGTCAGACAGGAATTACAATGGTGATTGGACAATAACGCTTAACGACTATTGTAATGACGCGTAATAATGAAAGAGAGTTCAGTGAGATGAAGGGGAGAAATAAAGGCCGCCGCGGCCATTTGTACCCGACATGAAAGATCAGAGACAATGCACGACGGGAAACGGGAGGGATTGAACATGATGCCACAATACATCTAATGCACAATGTCTATGAATTACAGGGAGGAGGATATAAACATATGGTTTCGAGATCGTGACGCGATCGTTTTTATGATGATTTCGATAGCGTCACGAGCTTTTCATCTAGGAATGCGCTATAAACACAGTGCGATGAAGTGCCGAGAATGGTGAACAGAGGTTGTGAATACACACATGACGTACTCAGAGCCTGACTGATCGAGCACGAAACACATCACACGACGTCCCGACGACTGCTCCTTTTTGCGAGGTGCTACGACGCTGGACGAGGCGCTGACGCACTCATAGAGGACGCAGTCGCTCCACCACCACCACCTCCAAACATTGCCGGCAGCTTCGGCCGCTCTTCCAATTCTTTGTATTCTAGTTTCAGCTCTTTTGGTATCTAAAATAATGTTTTAATAAAGCAAACTAACAACAGGAGTAAGGAAAGTAAACCATTTTGCATTTAGTTAAGTTACCTGTTCGATCCAATGTTAAAGAAGGGATCTGTCTTTTTATCTTTTTTCGAGCACCTTATGTGATACATCGAGGATACCAACGATTTTCTATAAGTTTCTGCAGAACATTTCAAATGTCATAATTGGTTATAATGCTTCCATCGTAGGCGCACTCCCATGACAATTGCCTATTCAAAAATCCAATGAATCTACTGAATTCCTGTTTTCTTCGCAAAGTAAATTGTGTGGAGCAAGCAGTGCAGTGTTTTATATGTGGCTAACCACTATCAAACATCGAAGGAGAGACTTTGTGTTGTCTGAAGGCGAGAATTGATCCACGTACTTGTTTTATCACTCTATTCTTCCTACACGACCAATAAAATTGGTTCACTTCATAAAATGTGAAAACGCAAAATCTGACACACGGTACTAAAGGAGCAATGGGTTGGGGGCATCACAAATAAAAAAAAAAGCATTGCAATCTGTATAAATTCACAACAAAAAATGTACAAAACAATCAAAACAATCATACCTTACGCCACTGAAGTGGGTCAAAGACATTGTACTGTCCTTTCTCATAAGATCCAGTTTGCTCTTTAACACCACCATACTGTGATCGCGTTAACCAGTTACCATCGGTCTTATGGAATCGCCAATCACGCTGATACCTGAACACTCTTTCCATGCCTTTCAAAAACAAAAGGCTGTTTTTTCGCTATTCACTGTTTAAGAAAATCGCGAGAAACGAAATTATTTCAACATATTTCCTTCTCGAATCCTTCTTTTCCCATAAAATTCCTTTTTCTTTTGCATTTCTACTCTTCTTTAGCTAAGCAGCTTTTTTAAAACAAAATCTTCACTTGGCCTTCACCTACACAAACAGTTATTCACACATTACAATTGATAAAAATAGTGAAGTGTTCGTTCTTCTTCAGAGGCTAAAAACTAACTTCTTCCTTAAACACTGCCATACAGAGTACCACTGGTGAACGTAATAACATGTCACCTTTGTACAAATACAAATATGTGATTTCCATAGTGGGTCCTCCTTTATTGTAGAGATCACCTGCATCACTTTTCGTCCCGTTGATAGTAAAGTGATTTGAGTCGGTTCCATTCGCTTTAGGGATTCGTTGAGCATCCTATCTTTTTATCAGAGTTCTCCTGAAGAACTCTGACCATCGGGTCGGTGGTCTTTCTACAGTATGTTTTGCATCACGATCAATGCAGTCACTAACGGCTACTGTCCATCAGTTTTGATTCAAATGTCCGGCTCACCCTATATTTAACAGTTTGGCGTACAGAACGGCATCTTTGATTTCTGATCTCTGACGTAGGTCGGAGCTTCGGATCCTTTCCCTAACTTGTGTGACACGGAATGCTTGTAGCACCATCCTTTCGACGGCACGTTCAGTAACGCTGAGTGATCCTTCATACTACTTACATAGCGGCCAGGCAGGCACAATCGTGCAGTCGAAAAAGTGGGCATGGAGTCGGGTGTTCTTTGTACTCCTCACTGTATCCTCGATGATCTTGAAAGCTCCCCAAGCCACTCGTTTACTACCGCTGAGCTTTGGAGTGGAGTCGTTCTTTATACTGATTTCCAGACATCGATAAACGTAGCTAGAGCAATCCGAGACAATCGTGTCATCCAGCGTGATTAAAGCATACGAAACCAATCCTTAATCATGGACATCACTTTTTTTATATTTAGCAGAAAATCAATCAAACACCCTTGATGCTCCTGAAAGTTCCCCAAGGCGCTCGTTTCCTTCTGCTCAGCTCTGGAGCTAAGTCGTTCACTATGTTGAATTCCCGACCAAGACAGACGTAACTGGAGTGTTCGGAGATATTCACTCCGCTAAGTGTGAATGGGGCATGCGAAAGCAATCCGTTCTTCATAAACATCGATTTTGTGAGATTTAGTCGAAGACCAATCTTTCCACAGTCGTTATCAACGTAGCCAAGCATTCACTCCGCCCGGCTAATGCTTAGTGTCATAAGATTGATGTCATCAGCAAAGCTAAGACGGTGTAATAGCCGAACAATGATTTGCACTCCCATGTTGTTCCATTCCAGCTGTCGCATGACGTTCTCGAAGACAGCAGTAAATAGTTTTGACGAGATAGTATCGCTTTACCTAACCCTGCTTTGACGCATACTTTGACGTCGATGCTAATATCGTCAAAAATTGGTGAAACTTTTATATACCTCGCGAGGAATCTTTACATTCTGGTAGGGACGCCCTGACTGTCTTCTATCTCAACTGAGTCAAAAGCTTTACTTAACTTGATGGAGGTGAGATTGAGCGGACTGCCGCATTCTCGCAATACTTCAATGGGTCTTGTTAACGTGTGTATGGGGTCCATCGTACTGAATCCCTATCGAAATTCTGCTGGCTCACATGGCTGTCCATCGTCGTGTTCTGTCAATCGTGTCTGGGATGACTCGAGTGGAAATTCATAGACGACAAACAGCAATCAGATTAGGCGACAGTTGTCGAAGCCATGGAGGTCACCGTTTTTGAATAATAACAGTTTTGGTGGTCTTCTAATGAATGGAAGCCTCCCATTCTGATAGGTAACGTGAGAAGAACCGAACCAGTGTTTATTGTTGGCGGAATGTTCTGAAGATATTCAGGTCTTCTCCTGTGAAGACCAGATGTTGTTCGATTCTTCACCGATGAAATGGCACGTTGGGTTACGAAAGGGAAAACCGATTGGACGATATATCCATGCTCCTTTATTTCACATGAAGGCAATAGAACTAGACTATTGAAGAAATCTAAGAAATAATCGTCCATTGCCTTTCTGAAAGCTAAAACTGTTCCGTCAGGGTGTTGGAGTATAACCATCTTGCTTATGTAATTGGCGAAATTTCAGTACGCTTGGTGAATACCATGAATGGTCTCGGTCATTATGATAACTTCAAAAAGCCGCTCACCCTGCCCATTTCCAATATAATCCGAGGATTTCAATGTGATGTTCTTTAGACGTTGTTGTGAGTCCAATCTTAGTGTTAAAATCTCAAATTATAACCAATGATGTAGAACGTACGACCTTTCTTGAAGAACATCAAGTCGATATATATAGAGCTCTTCGACTTCGCCTTCGTCATATCTCGACATCCGTGTGTAGACAAGGAAGATTGTTAAAGCCGATATTGATCCACATCTCTTCAATCGTAAACGGGCGATTCGGGTTGTTAGTTGTTCGAATGAATCAATATTCATGGCCTAGTTCGTGTTGACCAGAACGCCGACACATCGCCGACTGTCGCATGTTTCGAGAAACAATTCTTCTCAGGTTACATAGACGCCATCAAATGAGTGGTATGTTGCCGTCTCAGCCAATCCGATGACGTCACATCTTATCGTTGCAATGCATCATCACGTCCTCTAGGGAGCATCCAGGTACAAGTGAGAGTAAATTGCAAGTATAAATCGCCAACTGAGTCCTTCGAGATTCAGAGACTTGAATGGCTTTGAAACTGTGCAGCCTTCCCATATTCGTCCTACCCAACGCTGCCGTATCGGTACCTATTTCGGGGTCAGAAAAATGAGGCCTGTTTATTTTACTGTGTCTAACGTTTAATACCCACATATAGCTTGCCGAGTCCTGAACGTGTGGGTTGGGTATACTTACAGGCAGCTTGCCAGCCTTTCCCAGAGTAAACGGGGAGCTTGTTTGCTGACAGTAACTTCTTACTGCCTCCCTTATAGTTTTCTGTTGCGATTAACCCCTATCCACCATTTGGAGACAGGCCACGTTGCCTCGCGACTAAGCGGCATGAGATTCCCTCTGTGAAGGAGATCCTTCTTCTTTATGGATGTCATAGTGTTGGTCGAGTCGACTCCCCTTGCAGTCTTGAAGACAACCCAGTTAACATATTCCTACGTGGACAGGAGGAAAGTGTTAGGAACAGAGTGGAACTAGCGTTTTGCTTCCTGATGAACTGCATTAATAACCTCTCCGCTACCATTTCCTATTCCACAACTAAAGGAAATCAAAGAAGTTAAATAAAAGTGAAAATATCAGGAAATTAAAGAGGTATAAATAGAAAACGTCAACTAATTAAAGAGACATAAGTATAAGTGTGTCACGAAATGATTGCAAACTGATTCTGTTCTTGAATACCTACCATTAGCAACGAGACACCAGTGTTCAGTGTAAAGAAGGATGCTGAATATGTCAGTAAAAAAGGTAGTTCAACTTTTTGCAACACAGCAGTTAGAAAATGCTTTACAAATTAAGGGTTGACTTCGTGACAATGACAAAAGACCCAACCTATTCGGATACTTATCGTGCACTAATTGAATTGTTAAATGGAATCTAGGAGTCTCATTGAAACCAATGAGCTATAGCTGAAGCTAGAGCGGACGATTCGAAAAAATAAAATGGAACCTTACTAGCACTAAAAATAATCTCGAGTTGCCGTTAATTCGTCGGTTTAATATGTAACACTTCCACATTTCATGAATTTTAAATAATACAAATCTGATTCATAGGTCGTTCACACCACCTAACACATCTAAAACTATATTAGCAACCGTCTCTTGATCAATTGTATTTTGCATTCGAGCTACTTATCACTTTTGTTTCGATTCAAAAACAGAATCGACTTACTTTCGTCCTTTGAAAGATGTCACCCCGCAGGAAATTATGAGTACATTCATAAAGGGGTTAAACCAGATGGATCAAAAACTACCTCGTCTTTGGTGTGTTAAAAAAAACAACACAATTTTTACTACTGTGCATCTTTTACATCATTTCAGATGAAACGAATATATTCCTCATAAATACTCACAGCTCACAAGCAGCAGCTAACTGGTATACTTCGCCTGGGCAGTTGTAGAACAAATAGAAAAGCACATCCTCTGACAACTTGTTCAATTTTACTGGAGGCAGCTTATCTCGAATTTGAGCATTCGTCAGGTAATCATCGGGCACCTGAATAGAATATTGAAGAAGGTGGAAAGTAGCAAGGATCCGGGAGAAACAAGAAAATGTTACTACCAAGTGATCCTTTTAGTATGGAAATGTTGTCCATATTCTCATAATTTAAAGTATACTGAAAGTCTTAGTACTAGACTGATTGTATCTACTCCTTATTTTACGCATTTACACCCGATGCCGCGCTATCAAAGAAAGCTGAGATAGATAACGCTATAAATGGATAGTCCGAAACTTATTCAGCAAGGTAGTTTAAATCAAATTTGTTTCATTCTTATGAACATACTAACTTTACGGTTCACCAGCTCGTCGTGGTGGGTAGGTATCGTGGTTTTCAAAATGCGATATACAGCATTTGCTCATATACGTCAGAGTTAGTCAAGGAGAGGATTGTAACATTTCCTTCCGTAATCCAAGAGTGTAGCGGTGACAGAAAAATGAACGATGTTTTTGAAGAAACCTAGTCACAGAGCGACAATCCGCCCAATCGATACACACAGGCAACTGTTCATGATGACGAACATACAACGTTGCAGCGTGGGTCTCTCGAGGATCCAGACGCAGAGAGAGAGAGAGAGAACTGTTCTGGATCCAACATGACTCGTTTACATTATCTACTCACGTATCCGTACATGAACACGCTGAATATATCCACTTGTTAAGATAGCTCAATAAAGATATGGTTTACATTCATTCCATGAACACGTGATTCATTTGATACCAAATAACATGGCAATTAAACTCAAAGTAAAAAAAAAGTACGACGTACCCTGAGAAAATGGAAGAGATAAAAGTGAAAAGTAAAAAGTATTAAGATGCGAAGAATTAAACACACTTTAACATCCAATTCGTGCGGTCGAATCGGGTTGTCGGCCCAAGGACCACCGAAAGATGTGTACAGATGTCGTCTGCAACAAAGTCAACTGTTGGCATTAAAAACCCATACGTTCCAATTTTGATATCAACAAGAACCTCACAATAATGTTGACAACATTTCACAACACAGTCACCTACCGATTTAACACTTCACGCTCAATCATTTTACGGACAATGAACAGAGGAAATAACGATGGAAACATATACTGGCATGGACAAACGGATTTACAACTCACTTTCTCATCTAATTAATGGTGACAAGAACATATCAGGAAGTGGAACTTACTCAGAAAGATTCAAATTCAGTCCAAGAGTGGTGAGGTCGTAGCCAAGTGCCAACGACACTATCGATGGATTATCGACGGTGCGCAAATAAGTTACGAGGCCAGCCATACCGAACTGGTCGGCCAGCATCGTTGGAGGGATGTTTGATACTTCACCTACAAGAAGCAGAAGAATGTCAATATAACTAGAAGTAGAACATAATATATGAGTTAGAACAGAACTAGAAAAAAAGCGTATGACGGGAGCACACAAAAGATGCAAATCTCCAAATTCTTCCATCGTGGACTTAATCTGAGGATGAAGAGAACGCTGCGATCTTCTATAACAGAAATATCCCCTGTGCTAACCCTGGTGAATTACAATGTTTCCTTCGGCGTATATTACCTAGTAACAAATTTAATAAGTCTCCATTCAACTGGCCGTGGATTCACGTGCTCCTTCCAATAAAAGAAAAGGAAAAAAACATATCCTCATTATAGAAACAAGAAACAAACCATCCGGATGAGTGATTATACCTCGAGCAGCTTCGCCAGTCGGACGAACACCAAAAGGATCACTATTCGCCATGGAAGACATGGGCATATCGTTCCCAGGCGTCATCTGGATTGAAACATAATTGACAACGAGTATATGAATCACCAATTGACATAAAAAAGAAACTGATTAAATTTGCATTTTCGATTGAGTAGTGTGTCGCAAGATAAAAGAAATAACTTCGTAGAAAACTGAAAAATACGAAAACGTTAGTGATAGAGGTTCTCGAACCAAAGACGAAGCTGCCTGCGCTGGATGATCACCAGGTGGGGCACCGGGTAGTGCTGGGAAGTCCTCGTTCTGGATTTGAAACTCGGGATTACTCAAAGATGTATCGACGCCGCGCATCAATGTCGCTGAAAAACACAAAAATTTTGTCATGGTGGAATCAAAACAAAGTGCAAAGAAAAAATCAAGCCATACGCTAAGAGTGCGAAGTTATAACATTGTCAAAGTCGAATGCTTCACTATACTTATTAGCCGTAGTGATTTATACCCTTTTTGTAGCAAAGAAAAGTTATTCGTTAAACTGAGATTTACAACGTTACTGCATCGCCTAGCAGTCTCCCAACTAAAATGAGAATGAATCCTACATTTCCATCCGGAACCTCATGTAAAGGTACTTAGCAAAACACAGCTCACTTTAGCAAGCAGCCAATACCAATCATACCCCTAACACGACTTTTAAATGTGAAATGTTCACGACCCTCCATTTTATTTCGAAAGATGGACCATTCAAATATCAATCATCAAATATATATAGGTAGTCACAAAAAGATGTATCCTTTCATATCTCCTACATCAACTGCCTCACTGTGACTGAGGCATTTCCAATTATGGAATTGCGATGTATAATGAGTTCTATCCCATAAATGATGTCCATGACGAAACCAAAGTGATGGATAATAAACATCATCTAAACGCTCCAAAATATTACTACGGTGACCTGGGAACGCATTAGAACGCTTTTCTCGAAACCTTAAGGTGAAAACCTTGCTAGCAACCCAGTAGGATACCAATACACTAAGCAAGTTAAATGGATAATGAGGTTATACTTTCACCACTTTTCGTGAAGATTGGTCGACAAAAGCAATCGAGCAAATGGTTAGTGTGATTTTCCAAAACATAATCCACTACCAAATAACGAGAATGTCATTACAACGAATAAATACACAAGAACCTATCGAGAAAAAAGCTACCACGAAGGCAACGCTATATTCCCATTCCTGTTCCTTCTCTGTTGTCATATTCTTCAATCAGTACAAAACTAGTTCAAACGTACAAATTCGAGGAACTCTTCTACCAGTTCATGTCCGTAGAAACGTCATCATTCATTTTTAACTTATCATTTATTGCCTACTCTTTTTAACGGCAGAGTATATTGCGAAATATAACTTCAACGATACTGAGATATTTACAAAACTTCGGACCGCAGGTGTTTCCGGTGGGGAACGAACGCGCTATCGTCCTTTCCAGAGAGTAACGCATTCACCACCACACCATGCGGGTCCTTTGTTTCGCCTGTCTCTCAGCTAGTTCTATCGATCTTTTGCCGTCAGCAATCACCCGTTAGCGGGATTGATCCGGGGGCCCAAATCGACATTGAACCCAGTTAAGCTGATGCTTTAGTTTTAATCACAATCTTAACCATTTACTGCCTATTTTTTTTTAATGGCAGGGTACATTACGAAATATAACTTCAATGATGCTGAGATATCTGCAAAAGTCCGACGATAAAAGATCGATAGAGCTAGCTGAGAGAAAGGCGAAACAAAGGAACCGTATTGTGTGGTGGCGAACGCGTTACTCCCCGGAAAGGACAATAGCGCGTTCGTTCCCCACCGCAGACACCTGCGGTCCGGAGTTTTGCAAATATCTCAGCATCACTGAACGTCATCATTCACTTGCTAGCGATAAATGAGTGGAAAAATCATGAATGAATCAACTGAAACGACATAAAAACGATGGCGACTTGCAATATACTTAGGAACTCGAAAGCCTTATTTCTTTGAGTCGAAGAACTGTCTATATCACCAATACCCAACACAACAATGAAGCAGACTCTTATCTCTATGTGTATCCGAAAGAACTTGCATTAACAAACAGTCTCTATTCAAGACAACCATTTTAATTTGAAGCATTAAAAAAAACTATAAATATTAATAATTCTACTCACACTAACATTATATTAGACGCTAAACAAGACAAAATAAGTATACCTCACACCATGACCAAGAAAGAGCAACCACGACGGCAGCGCTGGGTAGGGCAAGAGCGTAGAGGCCGCTAAAGTTTCAGTTCCAATCTAGGCTGCACACATCTTGAAGGACTAAGCTGACAATCTGTATTTGCAATGCACACACACATGCATCTGAGTTCTCGATAGCAGATTCGGCCACGCAGTCAAGAAGGATGAGGTACGACCTAGTCAGACTGGATGAGACGAGACGACGCCATCATTTCAGCAGCGTCTGTAAGCCGGAGAAGAACTGTTCCTCGGAACATGCGACAACAGAGGAGACGGCGTTCTCGTCAACACGAGTATGGTCACGAACATCGATTCATTTGAATAACTAAAACCCGACTAACGTTTACGGTTGAAGAGATGTGAATTAATACCGGCTCTGACTACTTTCATCTATGCGCCACTGTGAAGCTATAACGAAGACGTAATTGAAGCGTTTTATCTATATGGAATTCGAGAAGTTCTATAGAGAAGACCAAACATTTGGAGCTACCATTGGAGATTTTAACGCTAGGATTGCACTTAGAAGAATGTTTGAAAAACGTCACATTGAGACCCACGGATCAGAACAGAACAAAAAGAGTGGAAGGCTGTTTAAGCTTATCATGACGACCAAGGCCATTCACGCTAACTTATAATTCCAGAAATCCCACTCTCGATGCTGCACGTAGGAGCACACCATTGGAGATTACCACAACGAAAAAGACGATGTCATAATAAAATGAATGTTTTTCTACCCACTGTCTTTTTCGTCCCCAAAATTCTACATCAAACTATCGCCTCCTCCGTGCAAGACTTCATTTCTCCGGGAAATTAGAAAAAACCGCTAAGTACAAAAACGGAGTTCCAAAACCACCACAAACTGAGGTTTAGATAATCGGATGCCTCTCGGAAAGATGCCGTTGGTGATAATACCGACTAGGAATACGACCGGCTCATTCAACATCGTTAGCGGTGTGAAAACTTAGGGCTGGAAAATCACCAAAAGACGTCTGTTTCACGAAACACCCGCGCTGATACGCCAGCATGGAATCGAACGAGATAGACGAATACGCCAAACTCATCCGTAGTAGCAAAATAAGGCAGGCATGCGAGAAAAAAGTATTTTAAAGACAGAACAACAGCAGTCTCGTCGAAGCGGCAGAGGTTAGGGAAAGCAATCGCAAAGATCACCGAAACTACGCCTACTATAAGAACAAGATATTCACGACTACTTCTCAGGATTTCTACAATAGCCTAGTTCTGTTACCTTCATACGATATAAACCAGGTTGAAATAACGTCCCACCAGTTCTCCCTTCCGAAACCCGATGTGATATTTAATCAGTGAAGAATCGAACAATATCTGATCCTCACAGGATAAGACCTAGCAAAGTCTCTACTCAGTAGAAGACCAGCAAGAGCGTGTTATTGTACAAGAAGGGTGACTTACACGATATCGGCAACTACCGCCTAACCTGCTTGCTGTATGTCTTCTACAAACTTTTCACTCAAGTCATCCTAAAATAGGATTGATAGAACACTGGACGATGGACACCCATGTGAGCGACCAGGATTTCGAAAAAGATTCAGTACGATAGACTACATACACACGACAACACTGAAGTATCGCGAGAGTCCGCTCCGCCTCATTCTCATCGATTTAGGGAACGTTTTAGACTCAAATGAGATAAAGAGTATCCAGGACGTCACTACTTAGTATATGAAGAATGTTCGTGAGCTGTATAAAAATTTCACAGCCAACACAACACCATTCTACAACGATATTAACATCGGCGTTTAACGAGGACGATACTATCTCGCAAAATATATTTACCGCCCCTTCCAGAACATCATGCGAACATTGGAATGAACAAAATGGAAGCCAAAAGCGATGGACGGCAATTAAACGATCGCTTCACTTTATTGATGGTTATCATTCATATAACACCAAGCAACTGCCGGGGGAACGAATCATAGCTAACTTTGACGACGATTGTGGAAAGAATGTTCTTCGGCCAAATCTCACAAAAGCGATGTTCTTGCACAACGGTTACTTTTTTATGACCCATTCAAACTCGTAAGAATGAATATCTAAGAATGCTTCAGTGATGCCTCAAGAGTTGAGCATGAGGAAGCGATCGACTTGTGGAGCTTTCAGGATCACTAAAGATGTAGTGAGAGGAACAACGAACATCGGATTCTCTGCCCACCTTTTCGCCTCCATTATTCTTCCCGCTCAAACCTGTGCATCAGAAACACTCAGCGTTATAGAACGCGCATTCCAAATGACGATGCTAGGAGTATCCCGCATCACGTAACTGAGAGATGGGATCCGATGTCATGACCTATGCCAACGATCTAAAATCAAAGATGTGGTTCTACTTGCGGAATTATCGAAGATACACTAGACTGGACATATAACGCGTATGAACAATACATGGCCAACAGCTGCTGGTAAGTGGATTCCTTGGAATGTCAAACGTGCTGCCGGAAGGCTATCGACTCGATGGTAACAGTTCTTCATGAAAACCCTAGAAGAGAGACGTGGTGCTCAGTTGTTCCGCATACGAGCAAAATTCAATGGGCTACTCTTGCACGCATTAGGGACAAACATAAGTTTTACTAGCGATCGCCTGAGTCGCTAGACATCCAACGGATGACATATGATACAGATACAAGTGATAAAGAAAACTGTAGAGTAGAAACTTAATGAACTACACCGTTACCTCTTTTGAGGCACTTCCTTCCGTACAGCGTTTCGGACAATCAGGACAACAAACCAGCACACTTCGCACATTGCACATATAGCTCATAACATGATGAAATCACATCGAGATCACACATTGACGTTCCTGGCGTGGGTTGACCTACCAGTCTGTCATTGATGCAGCAATGTGTGAACGTTTAGTTAACTCTGAACTGCTTTTAAATGCCTCAGTTTAGCCGTTTTGCACTTAGGTTCAATTAACTGCTGACTATTCTCGCCAATATGCACTTAATTGTCCCTTCCGATTTCTATAGACTGTTATACCACGGGTCATCTTTAAGAAATCATTTAATGGTAATAAAGATGAAATCTTTATCAGCTCGCCAAAAAAAACCTTCCACGTGCCGACTCCTAGCCTGTTAGACATTCTAACTTCTAGTGTTCTATCAATCTATATAAATACATTCTGCATTCACTGACATACTGAGCTTAACAGAACACAACACATACAGATGTCCTAACGTATACTCCCTTTTCTTTTAGAGTTAATGTTCTCAGTGCTCACCATAGTTGGCTCGGTGATTTGTTTGGTCCTTGTATGGGAGTGGGGACTGGTTTGTTGAGAACGTATTACCACTCGTCGTTGGCAATGGCGAGAATCCACCTCCAGGAGTGCCTTAATATTAAAACCTGACCTTCATTAGTAAGATGAATAAAGCATTAGAACGGCGAAAATCGCCATCAGGTCTTTGTTATGAGTTATAATGAGTTATTCTGTGTCCTTCTTAATTTTACTAAATAAAATGGATTAAATTGCAGCGACAATATTCCCGGTTCAAAAGTCAGCTTTTCTCTGCTAGCGTTCTTAAGCAGCTTCTTTACCGACAGGTTTTCACTTGTCTCCCGATCACTTGTGAGTTCTGAAATTATTTCCCGCCAAAAACCAAATCATTTATTTTTATTTACACTAAAATCGAACAAGCGCAAATTTACTCCAGCAGCTACATGGAACAGCATTGTTTGTAAGCAAATAAATCACTATAAAAGATAAAAATGAAAGATGTCATTAAACGAGAGAAGACTGAGTCACTGATGGCCTGACTTCTGAAAAATATTGTTTCTAGACAATTTTTGATAGATAGAAGAGTGACCACTGTCCGAAGTGATTACACTCACAAGTACTACCTCAGATTTATTTAGAAGCGAACTTATTTTTCTGAAAAGCTAGAGTTCGCCAAATAGACCACGTATCATAAAGTCTTCAATCAAGCCAACCGGATAATACTATTTCTAAACTACCGCTCCACTACTAGTTCAATAGGGACGCGTATGGTGCAGTGGTCAGAGGAGCTCTGCAATAAACGTGGGACCGATCCCGGTGCCCAAGACCCACCAAGCACTCCACCTCGCGGGAGTTGGCAAATTGCTAAAACCTATCTGGGAAGATAGCAGCACTGGCTGGATACAAAGGAAGGCCACCGCACCGCGAGTTATTGTAAAGGCCAGATATGCATTCAATCACCTACAATGATGCTCAGTGAAGTTAAATGCATGGCGCATTCGTCGGGGATAGATTAATGTCGAAAGCTTTATCCTTTTCTAACTGGTTAAACTACATCGGCATAATAATTTTAGATGGCAAGGTGTATTTAGAAAACAGTATGGAGAAGCGCTTTCGCGTTAAGACTTGTGAGCAGGACTCTACGAATTTCAGCGTGAGAACCAAGTCAAGTCCATAGTGGCACGAGGTATATGAAGGAAAACGACCAGCAAATTTCCGTTCAAAAATCATCTGAGCATATAAATGAGGAATTTAGGCTACCTATTCAACAGAGACCATGCTTTACCACTGAGAAACTGTCCATGTGACTAAATTTCCCCACTGTCATCCCTCAGACGCGGTTAACAAACTGTGACCTCAAGGCATCAACATTGAACGCTTATTGATTAAACCGTTTTACTGGATTACTACACTCATAAAAACCACTATAAACTGTTCTACAGAATACTCAGACAGTTCAGAAATGTATGAAATAAAAGAAATGAACGCTCACTTCGCACCCCCAGTGAAGGGAACTCCGTTTCGTTTATAATGGTTGACTGCGGGACAGGCAGAGCAAAGTTTATCTGGTTCGTCGACCTTCTGTCCGTCGCTACTCCACCTCCGACAGAATTCATACGCGACGACGTCGTTCTTCAGCTCCTCATCAACTACAATCGCTGAAAACGTCAAGTAAACTGCAGTACAACAAAGCAGCAAACGAAAACACAGGCGTACATCGAACCGGGCGAGTTCAATACTAAAAGTACTGGTGCTCAGTGTGATCTGGATATGTACGGACTCAAAACTCAACTTCAGTGCGACTATATGACATCTCAATAGCAAGGATAGTTCAATCACATCACTAATCAGTAACGAAAGATGTTGTGAAGCTCGAACTACTAAATCAATAGAAAACTGGCCATCAAGCATTGCCTGGAGTACTTGCACACGTGCAATCAACGTACTGATGGTCAAAAACCACGAAGTAGCTCTATCAGGGTTTGGTTCAAGTTTTAATCAGTGGGAAGGGGTGCGCAGTTGTTTACCACAAAGAACGGTGAACTGTCTGCTAATAAATCACGATATTAAAGAATTTTTACAAAGGAAAAAGTAGTAATCGCGAAACATTCGTTGAAGATGCGGTGCGCAGAGAGGGTTACCAGAAGCAAGGGGTGGGTCCGCATCACGTGGCGCAGAGTGGGGACGGTGGCGAGTGAGCACGACAATCGATCGCTCCAGCTTCGGGATTCGATGGCCATGGGGTTGATCCGGCCTAGTTGCCTGTTTCGAGGGCCCTGGTCCCTGCCGTCGGATCGTCGTGAGACAGCTCAACGACGACACATTTGGCTGAGGAGAGGGGACCCGTTCCGCTACAGTCGTGCCGGCGCTCGTCGCTCCGCGGGCGGCCGCCTCCGCGGCGGAAGGCGTCTTCGTCCGCTCCACACGTCGCCCCGGTCCACGTTCCGCGTGTGCAATCTGGAATTCCGCAGCACGCAACGCGTCACTTTTGGAGCTTGTCAGAGAAAAGGGGGATTTTTTCATAATACTTTGCGGAAAGTTCGCACCAAGACGTATTTTGTGCAGCTTAACCAAACTTACTAATTCCCAGGGCCTCGGCGTTGTTCAGTATGTTAATGCCTTATTCTTGAGCAGTCATGTTTTTTGATAGCAAGGGTCATTCAGTAATGGCTGACGTTCCAGCGGTTTCCCCTTCCGGAGTGCCTGCAAAGATCAAACTGGTGCGGGAAAACGCAGTAGTTTCTTTTCGCTGGGGTTCTGAAAGTGTTTGGCGGAGTGTAGTGTGTGTCAGTTTGGCCCTTCCAGGCTATGAACAGGGTGAAACTGCCGCCGCATCAACCAGTGCTGAATAAATCGTATTACTTGCAACCTCGTGTCTGCCCAAGAAGGAAACACTAACTTGTTCAACTGAGTTTGTGTGCCAAGTACTGTACGAGTACTGCGGAGCGGCTTTTTTGTTTCGTTTCCAAAACATCTATCGTCATCTACTCCAGCTGGGTTTTGATACCGATTAGTATAAACTCATGCCAGGATTCAGATTACCAAGCATGTTTTCCTGCAAAGCCTGTTTTAATTTGCAAAAGATTTCCATGTGTGATTGCCGCCAGTGCTTTGCCGACCTCGTAATGGGTGAAAGGTGTTCTGGTGTTAAACTGGCACGGTCAGCTGGAAGTTCATGACCTTACCAGGTTCACATGGATGCTTCCATCGTACAGAAGTTTCCATCAAGGACCCCAACGTGTGTCACATCATCGTATATCACAACAGAGCCACCAACAGTTACCATTTTACCATGAAAGAGGTTAAGAGAGCTTCATACCGAAAATTCGGTGCTGTCGTGTTGTGGTCGAGTGAACGGAAACGCTAGCAGCACTGGTGTGTGGCCGGGAGGAATGAAACATACTCCCATCCACTTGGGTTACTCGGCGGTTGGCCTAATCACGGGTGATACAGATGATTTGCACTAGTGGATAGCAAGGTAGCAATTGAATATCTCTAATAACTCACTTTATAACCTACTAACATGTCGGAAGGATTCATTCCATCCAGGGTTTTTCGTATAGCGACATGTACACATTGGAAGAGACTACGGGTAATGGACGGTGATGGCACCACTAAATTTTTGCAAATGGAATGATGTGAGAGCAGCTGTGAAGCATGCGTCGAGTGGTAAAACGGATTTCAAGTCGTTCTTCACTATCTGCTGAGGGTTTGACATCGCGCTGACAAAGTCCTTGAGGAAATTTGTCTCCTTTCCCAGTTTTTCCTTCTTCTGCCATGTCTGGAAACGATAGCAGTCTGAAGATTGAGGAGAAGAAGTCGACCTGGTTACAGTTGCAGCCGTTCTGTCACTCTCATGAAGTTCATCATGGAAATGTGATGTACTCTGATGGAGTTGGGGAGCAGAGGCTACTCTTCATTGGACTTCAACCACGACTCGTAGTTGGATGTGAAAGAACGAGTAAAGCTGTTATTGGGTGAAACGGCTAATTAGCCATTTTATGTGGTAGCATTTAGAAGTGATTTTGAAGCATTGGACAAGTTTATAGGTACAGCGAGGCCACCTTCAGGGCTAATTTCTTATTAAACTCTAAGCATCATCTAATGGATGTGACTTGAGGAACACCTGTATGAAGCTGATGGCCGCTTATGTATGGCACGGGTTAGACATCTAGGGCTTGAGACATTCCCATGTCGCTATTTAAGAGTTTGTTAACCTTGTTGTTTGGAGTTCGAGTTAGATAAGCTCTCGACCTCTTACCAGTAAGTGAACAATTCCAATTGTCACCATAGTAATTGCAGCAGCTGTTTTAGAAGAACGTGTTTTGCTAAGTTCTTCCCGACGAAAAGCTCGCTCTCACGACAACACAAGTTTGGACGCTGCTTGAAGCCTGTCGCAAGACAAGGGGTAAGTGAGACGTAGTGTTTTGTGGTGCCGACGGTCCAGTAAATTCGTGTGTGTTGCAAACACGATGAGCATGTTATGCCCGAAAAATTAAGTTCGTTCCTCTTGGAAAGAGATTGAAATTACATGCAAACAGGGTAATGACGAGGTCTCTGCAGTGCCTAGCCGGTTCAAGTGATAGTGTCGTTTTCTTGTTCAGCAATCGCGAGGTTTTTAAACAGCATTCATTTACTTCCATAAAGAACACAATACAATACAACGCTAGCTGACGTTTCGGCAGTATCGCCTTCTTCATAGCCGCTTTTTCGTGACTTCCAATGAGGAAGTTTAGAACAGCTGATTATAGTCGCATGTGGTTGACGACTCACGAAAAAGCGGCTCTGAAGAAGGCGATACTGCCGAAACGTCAGCTAGCGTTGTATTGTATTGTGTTTTTCATGGAAGTAAATGTATGCTGTTTAAAAACCTCGCTATTGCTGAACAAGAAAACGACACATTCATATTCCAATGCGGAGGTTAAGAGAAAGTCGATCCTGGGAAGTATTTCAAGTGATAGTATTCTTCGATATCTTGTGTGCGTGCGTCAAATGCGACTCACGACGTCCGCATTGGGATCTGCCACTCATGACTTGTTTTCAAGAAAACGCATTTCTTGTGTCGCATTCATTGTTATCGAATTTCGTCCTTAGCATTAATTGCTGGAAAGATTTTGCTTATGTTTTTCATCTTTGTCGAGGAGCCGAAAACTTAGTGATTTCCTGGAATTCTTTATCGTTTACAACCCAGATAACCTCATGACCTGATAGGGGATCTCTAAGTTCCGAGAGTCGAGAGTTCTACTGTGCACAGGGGATTCCCAGTAGGTTCCGTTTGCTTGATGGACGCAAAAAATATCGAGATTCAGGCTTGACGTCTATCATTTTCACTATTTTGATGTGCGGGTATGAACAGGCCTTGGTGCTTGTCCGGGGTGGACAAGGGTGTCCGTTTCTTGATGGGGCTTGAAACCCATTTTTCCATTGAATAGCTATGCCCACTGACACGTCCACTGGTGCTGTTCTCTCTGTGTAGAAGATGCAAGTTTTGTTTCCTTGCTTTGGTTGAATTTTATTCTTTTCATTTCTTTACACTTCACACTTCACTATTTTCTTTTCAGTCCACTTTAATCTGCGGATCATTTTCGTCTGTATCCTTTCTGTAGCTTAGTTACATTTACTTCATTTTAGTGTCGGTGCTTCTCAGGCGATTTTCCTCAACAGCACTTCTTCTCAGACAACGAGAATCAGATGCCCACAATCCATGGGACGGCGGTCGGTCCAGGTCTCAAGTATCGGTTTGTCATCGCCACACTGCTTGTGTACATCCTGTATTCACACTGGCGTTATAATAGCAGTCTCTCTCTGGTCATCGAGAAAGCCAGTAAGTTTCTATTCCGGTTTTTGAATTATTTGGCTTCTATTCATAACTAAGTATTTCATCTGCAGTACGCTTTAAGATCTCTCCGCATGCAAGAGATTCTCAAGGAATGTTTGCTTCTTGAGATGAATTGATTTTAGGTGGGAAGTGATCTGATAGGAAATTCTCGAGAGTTTCTAAAAGTATGTCCAAAATATCTTCTTTTCTAGAATTTAATAGAATTTAAGGCAAAAATCGTATTCGAAGTACTTTTGTCGACGTCCGGCACACACTGTCTGCTTCAGAGTCATAGAAGTTTCGAGAGTTGGCAGTCCCTTGGTGATAGGTGTACTGCGGGTACTGTGGCGGCACTGTGAATCCCGTGACGAAGCAGTGTTCCGTACTGCCCGCTCAGCTTTTTCATCACCATTTTGTATAAGAGTCGACCATTTTCGGTCGACCAAGGGCTGGTTAAATGAAAGGAACCGAGAAAAATCTTTCAGAAGTTTCATACTTCAAAGTCGATCGCTCCATGCTTAACAGTTTATTTCCATCTACTATGTTCAGCGATTTCTTTAAAGCTGTTTTATGTCAAAGTCTTTCCTTATTTTATGATTTTAAAATTCAACGCAATATTTTCCATGCAGTGAAGACCTCGTGATCTTTCATATTTTTTAGTATTTTTTTATTATAAACATGTGTATGCCATGGTTCATGTTTTAGCAAACGACCTTGCAGCCTGTCAAAGCTACGCAGAAAGTTTGGTTGTAAAGTTACGTGGTAGGTTTCATTTTTTTTCCTTAAGACCGGTTTCGCAGTGCACAGTTCAGTTTAGCAACCGGTGGTTGTAGGCTTATCATTTTTGATGTACATATGTTGCTAAAGTCGGTTGCACTGCTAGCAGAATCTGCTTCTGAAAGGATTACTTTATATCTATACATATGTTCTTATGAACTGCCTCCTTCCAACTATTTGCATTTACCCCTTCATCGTGGCTAGGACGTGTTTCTAGGTGTCGGGTACGTTGTACAGGAGAGGATTCATTCCCCTGGCAGGGTCTCCCAAGATAAAAAAGAGTGGTGTTTCGATCAAGAATCCCAGCCAGCTAAGAGTAAACCAGCACCAGGATCCGTCACCATTTTGGTACCAAACTAGTCGCATGGTGGCAAATCTCTCTCTGATCCACAACAGTGGCTACTGCCTGTGGTGGTGACGACCTATGGCAGACTTTGGTCTGGCTGACCTTGGGACTCCAAGGCACCACAATGACTAAACCAGCAAAATTCCGAAGAAATGGAGACTATGCTGGGCCCAGCACAACCAGTGACGGCGGGCCATCCAAGTATCCAAGTAAGTACAACCACAACGTTGCTGAGATATTTGCAAAACTCTGGACCGCAGGTGTCTATGGTGGGGAACGAACGCGCTATTATCCTTTCAGGGGAGTAACGCGTTCACCACCACACCATGCGGGTCCTTTGTTTCGCACGTCTCTCAGCTATTTCTATCGATCTTTTTGCCACAGCAATCACCCGTCAGCGGGGTTGATCTGGGGAGCGCAAATCGGCATAGAACCCAGTTAAGCTATGGCTGTAGTTGAAATCACAATGTTTTTTATATTTTAATTTATTAATTTATTAATTTATTAATTTATAAATTATAGAAGGCAGAAAACAAAACGTTAAACATATCCAAGTAAGTATTCAAGTATGAACTGTCCTTCAGCTGTCGCAAGGTTGATGTAGATGTCCTTACTGTTATAGATTGTTGTAAAGTTACGTGGTGTGTAGTAACAGCAAGAATATCCGTATCAACCTCGCGTCAGCTAAAGGAGGGCAATTCATAAGATGGTATATATGGATATATCGATTAGTATGCTGAGGCTTATAGAAAGTTGATCTTTTGGGTTGTTTTTTGTTAACCATGGTATCCTTTTAGTTATTTTCGAGCATAAGAAAAGGTTGGAGAAGATTTTCAATCTTAAGCGGCTTGCATCTCGTGGGAAGATCAAAGGTATGCTCCTACCATACATATGCAGTTATTTTCAAATTTGAATCTCCTATGGTTGTTTAGTTCATGAACGAATGTTGCGAATATGTCAAGAGAATTTAACACTACTGTCGGTGAGTGGTGTTCGTTGATTTCTTCTCTGCCGTTGCTCAACTTTAGGTGTCCGAGGGTCATGATTTTTTCTTCTTGTTAATCCTCGGATCCCTTAATGTGAGAGAGATCGAGCTGATTAGTTTCAAGATCACTTGACACGTCCTCACATCACTGGTGACATTTAGACGCAGTTGTTTTCTACGAGTCACAACTGATTTCAGGGAATGGCCTCCATGTTTGTACCGCATGAGATTGCCTTTTACCTTTCGCGTTCATGTGGTTCCATTCATGCATGTGTGTCTTCATGTACTTGCTTGTGTATTCTCTACGTCAAAAACCAAAACTCAGACAAGTAGGAAGTAAATACATTGAAGATGTTGGCAGTGTTATTTTGAAAACTAACAGAACAAAACGCAGAACAAGGGCCTCCGTGGTGCAGTGTGTAATGCGCGAGACTCCGGACCCTGGCCCTGAGTTCAAGTTTTGCGAACATCTCAGCATCGTTGTGGTTGTAATTCACATCATATCCTACCGTGAAAAACTGTTATAGGCAGAAGATGGAAGGTTAACATTGAAGAAGGTTCGGAATTGTTTCCGAAAAGTATAAGGCCATCTTATGCTCACCAAAATCTCGACAGTACGTGTGATGCACACTAAGTCCCTTCGGGAGATCGAGAGCTTCTTACGGATATCATTTCTTCACAACAAGTACCATTAAAACGTGTTATTCGATAGTTATGATTCCGCTTTAATACCTGAAACAAACGAAACCCATTGAGCAGCTGTGGAGTACGACAATGACGAAATAACTGATGCGGATAGGAATGACGATACTCTAGATGGTATGGGCGGTTTTTCACTTATCATCAGTGTAATTGTGTTTAAGTGAAGTTCTTAGGTAAAACATTTTGAAGTCACTGTCCTTCTTTGCTATGCAGTACTAATATTAATGGCATGCTTTTGATTAGAATATATGTTATTTGCCATGCTTTCTTTCAGTATGATGGGTTAAGCTCCATGCGTTTTAGGCTCAAATCGACAACTGTCAAAGTAGAAATGTTGGCCGAAGTGTTCTAAATAATCAGGAGAGAACTGAGTTCGACAATCTTCGAGGTGAGTAGTGTGTTCGTCATTCACTTCCACACCTCATTTGACAAGGAGTTAGGAGACATTTGAGTTATTATATTATCATGTGTTTCTGTTCTAAACTAAAAGCTCGAATTCGATGTTTTCTTCAACAAGCAGACACGAAGTTGTTATTATAGAATTTATTAGGATACAATAGCTGACATTTCGGCGGTTTTGCCGTCTTCAGAGCCTGGAAAGGTCAAATTGGAATGCGATCTACTCAGCCAAACACTTTCATAACCCTAACAGATAAAACTTAACAAATAAACTTGTATTCGCATAAGAAACAGCTTCCTTTGAAAACCCACCGTTTTATTCGTTGCAAGTATTCCAATTAGTTAGTGTATAGCAGCCGCACAGAGTAATATATGGGCGAGGGCAGTGCCTGTGTCAGCTCATTGGGATCAGCCCGAGGTATGGCGCTAGATCACGCGCGATGACCAGAGACTCCTCCTTGCGGTTCATTTTTGAATTTTTGGAATTGATCTAAAGCGCTTCAAGGGTCTTTTGCGCTGATGTTTTCGGTTCGTGCGTGAGGATAGTGACTCCTGCTTCAAAATCTTCCCCGTTGTGTTTCTGCATCCTATGCGCGCCTGGTGGAGTGTTTTGTTTTAATTTAGATTTACTGATTAGGTGTTTTTTTTTACGCAAAGCGGTTTACCCGTTTCACCGAGGTGTTCGTCCCCTCACGCTTTAAAATAGATCAGATAGAGTGAACCCGAACTCATGCAACAGTTCAAATGCCGCTTAATACCAGGGTGATTTTCTTAATAAGTGATTTTAGAAGTAAATAAACTTGAATGCGGATCCTACTGTTTTTTTCTATGAAGGATAAAGGATAAGGATAAAACAGAAAGCTCTCAGCGATGACCAATACCTGAGAGATGCGCCGTGCATTCGACTTCATTAAGCATCGTTGAAGGTATATTGAAGGAATGCATGTTTGGCCTTTACAATGAGTCGCGGTGGTCTACCGATGTATCGAGTCAATGATGCTGTTTTCTTGGAGAAATCGTACGAATTTGCCGACCCCGGAGGGATGTAAGGCTTGATGGGAGCTGGGGTGCGGAGAACTATCCCATGTGTATTCCAGGGCGCATCCGACCTATACGCTAAACGCGCCCTTATTTTAAGGCGCAAAGTATATACGCTGTCAATCTATCCTGATTAGATAACGGTTCAAACGTGAAGCAAAGTGACAAAGAAAGTTGTGTAATTGCAAAACATGAAGTTTGGTTTGTATCCGTGAGAACTGTGGAATTTAAATAAACCTTTTAGCTCAGACCGCTGCATTGGCATCCCTTAATGGCAGTTTAAATGTGAGTTCCCCGTTTATATTTCTTCTGTCTCTTCTGCTCCTCACTTGTGGCTTTTAATCTGTTGTCCCAACTTTTTCAATAATAAATATTGCCACTGCCATCTTCGCAACGGTTTGCCGCCTCATCGTTGCTCGGAAATGTTCCCGAGTGTCGGTCTGCAATGTGAAGCGGAGGATCCATCCCTACAGCAATGTCTCGCAAACTGAGGAATCCGGCGTTTCCATCGGGAAGCCCGCTAAGAGTAAACAACTAACAGGATCCACCACCGTCCTGGTATCAAACCAGTCGCATGGTAGCAAGTCTTCGTATGATCCACAAAGGCGGCGACTGCCTGTGGCGGTGACGTTCTGGGGCAGACTTTGGCTAGGTTGACCTCAGGACTCCAAGACACCATGATGGCTAAGCCAGCAAGACTCCGAAGGATGAAACTGTGCTGGGACCCGCACAACCAGCGAAGGTTGGCCATCCAAGTATCCAAGTAAGAATATTGCCACCAGTAGTCCTATCTTAGTCTAATGTTAGTTTTTATGTTCACAGTTAAGTATAATTCTTTCGTATATTCTTACAGAAAGTTATCTCAAAATTTTAGGAGGTTATCTTGAAAAAACAAAAAGAACTTGAAGCTTGTGGCAAGGAAGTATTAGATTTGCAGGTGAACAGCAGATATTTTACTTTCATATAAACTTTGAAAATGGAATTCTTTCCAGAATTCCCTTTCCACTTGTCAAGAAACTGTCAATAAACATGTCGGAGTGAGTTGTTCATTTATGTATTTTTATAGAAAGGGTTTCTACAGCGTATGAACTGCAAGATTTTAGCGCCATTTATCCGATAATTCGATGTTTTATTGGAGATAGACCACGTGCTATGTGCTTGAAAAAGTGGAATTAACCAAGAACAATGTTAACTTAGTACGTTAGAAGAAATGCTTTTATAGTAATGTAGGTAGGGGCAAAATCACAAACATTCACTTAGCTAGGTTCATTTAAAGATGTTGTAACGTTTTTTTTCATAAGCTCATCAATTCCTCTAAGGACATAAAACAACGTTGAGAAAGTAGGTAAGGATCACGCAGTTCCATTATATGTGTATAATGAAGTAGTTTCATGATCCGAGAACGAGTTTATGGTGGGCAGCGACCATGGTGTTGTGCTACCATAGCTTGGCATCAGTGCTGCCATTGTTGATGAACCAGCATTTGCGTAGAGTGTCTTAAAAAGAGAAGTAGGAATCTGGCAGTTTTCAAAAACAATCTGTTCCAGATCTTATGTACTTCATAGGGTAGTCGTGCCTGTTCTGTAAGTTCGAAGCTTTTTCCTTCTACTGATACACGTTGATTATTCTCCAAGTTGCTTACCATATCCAAATTTTTGTTCGTTGAGGCCATATAGTGCTGTTCGTTGGGTTGGATATCCTGTCCATCATTACTGATCGATGGTTTAATGTCTATTGCTGGCTTCGCTTCCTAAATAATAGTATGCAATTAACTTCGAGAATTAGACTTGCTCTTGTCTGGCTAGTTCGAAGAAAAAATACATTGGTGTTTTATACTTGTAGACTTGATAATTTAAGCTTATTTCGAATCTAAGTTGATATACTAGGACGTCCTTAGTTTAGGATAGTGAGTGTTGCGTACAAACGGTACTTTCTTAAATATTCCACCTAATTCATAGCTATTAGAACTGTCACCGAGCATAGTATTCCGCTTGTTCCAGCGGGAAAGAAGGCGCTATTGTAGGAGGGTAGAGGCTGAGTAGTTAAGGGATGTCCAGCCTGATCGAACGATGACATTCCTACGGCGGAGAGATCTGATGACATTTGATACGGTAAGCTCTAAAAATTTATGTTACTTTAAGACACCGTTCACTACCAAGAATACACGTTCTGCATCTGTTACTACAGTAAATCTATTCGAGTTGAACACTAAACTGATTTTTTTTTAATTTGGGTAATTTCCTTAATAAGTTTTGTTTCAGTTAATTTTCGATATTTGGTATTGATCGGTTGCTCTTCCTTTTTACTCTCTTTACTAAAATTTACAGATTGCACTGAACTGGTTTTTGCACTACTCATGAAGAATGCCATGTAAATTTTATAGGTGTAACTACTATAGCCAAATACAAGAACCTTAGGAACATCTAGGGGTACATATTCATTGCGCCCTGTACTCATTAGGAACCAAACAACTTTTTAGCCGAATCGTGTTTAATGTTTCACAAACAAAACTCCTTCCACTACGGCTGCATTAAAACTATTATATCACATCGTCTACTGAAATATCCATCCATGCTAAGAAACGCGTTTTGTTTTCAGGATGTGCTAAAAGAGGTAAAGATTACCACATAGTGATGGTGTTACGGTCAAAAAGTCTATTGATGGTATTATCATGTATGTCAAATATTAATAGTTACTTACTTGGGTACGTGGATGGCCCGTCTTCTCTGGTTGTGTAAGTCCAGCATTAATTCCATTTTTTTTTCGGAGTTTTGCTGGTTTAGCCATTGTGGTTCTCTGGAGTCCCGATGTCAGCCTAGCCAAAGTTTGCTCTAGGTCGCCACCACCCTAGGCAGTCGCCGCCCTTACTGATCATAGAGAGATTTGCCACCATACAAGTAGTTTGGTACCAGGACTGTGGCGGATCTTAGCATTGGCTTACAGATACTAATAATGTATTTATTTGTTATTTTCACTTAGTGGAAGAGTAGTAGTTGATGAAGGCAATATCGATATTGAAGCACCAGAAACTATTCGAAATTGGTAGGAAAGCTATACGACATACATTGTGAAGGTTTTGGATGAATATTACTGTACAATATTGTTAGTCTGAGTCATTCGTGAGTGCCTTTGTACTTTTCCCAAGCACAGAAATTAGACATTTTGTTTTTTTTGAATTTAATGGCTTTTTACTTTGCTAAGTTTTTGTCTAAAATTTCAGAAGTTTCTGTGTGATATGACTTACTCCTCCCATTAACATCATATGCATAGGGTCTAGAGCAGTAGCGCCGTGCATCCTTGACAGTTGCCATTGCCGTAGATAAGAAAGTTGATTGTTTTCAACTACCGAAGAAAACCTAGCCGCATAAGGTGGAGTGCGCTTGATTCGCCTGGAAGAGAACTTTTTCAGAGCAAATAAACATGCGTAAGGTATAAGCAGTAAATGGTATTTTTCCCAGAAAACCTCAGCCGGTAATGTCGGTTTGATTTCCTAAGTGCTTATTTGTTCTGCGACTCAAGTGACAGTCCTACCTCCTTTTATAGTTTCCATTGTCGAACATAGGCGTACAATCTGCGGCCAATGTCCAGTAGTTTCCTTTGCGATCGTTAGCATGGCTCATTCCATCACGCGCCTGTTGAATCATTTTCACTGTCATTCCTTAGTTTTATCATTTTATTATTATTTTTTATTACTATTGTGTTATATTTACTATTGTTATTAGTCACCACTATTTTTAAAACTATATTATGTAAAAGTACTACGGTCTCAGTAATCTACATCGATTTCTAAAGCAAATTTTATCGTACCACCTGTAATAAATTTTTTTCTACCGTGCCTCAATTTATACCGAAAAGCTAATCAATGGTGAGGAATAAAAAATACGCTTTTATGGTTGGTCGATTTTCTGGAAATTCAGTAACAACTGCACGAAGAATTTACTACATGCACCGATATAATAGACCGGAATCAGAAAATTGCGTGAGAGGTGAGAGTTGTCATTAATGTATTGGACTGTCCGGAAATAGTGTTGGATTTGCAATTTTATTTTAGTTTAAGTACTATGACATCCCATCGCAGACCGAACCTCTTCATGCCTCTTCGCCTACACACTTCAATTTCGATAAAAATTTTCTTGCTGACAAATTTTAAATGTAAGAATATCGGATGTCAAAGCAGCAGGTTCGATGAATCTACTTTTGCAATTTCAAACTCCGAGGAAGTCTAGCAGCGGAAAGACATGCTGAAAACATTTGATTGAACATGGGATCAAGGAAATGTCAACGAACGCACGGTGTAATGTTAGTTCTAAAATGTTCGTGATGGCGAATTCGATGTTGAATCTGAGGGAAGCTGTGGATGCCATGCTGTCGATGACGATGAATTTAAGGCTTCGATGGGAGTTATTCATGCGCAACTATTCGAGATCTTGGAGAAGAACTCGTTATAAGTATTTCACCTGTTTCGGAGCATCTAGAGATAACCACAATGATGTTCAGCTATTTGGCAAAGTCGAACCCTCAATCAGCTTCTATCTCGCGATTACTCTTTTCGGGGGTTCACGTGTTACTCACTGCACTACCTAGGCTCTTGCTTTACCTTTTTCTCAGCCATTTTTTTTCTGCTATAGCGGTGGTATCAGGAATTACCCGTCAAACGAAATGGATTTGAGGAGTACTGGAGTAAAAATCAGCATTGAACCCAGTTAACCTGAATCTGGAAGCAAAGGCCTCGGTGATGCAGGGGGTAAGGGTAGTAACACCTGAGGCCCCCGAAAGTTTAGTCAAGAGTTCGAAGCTGGCCTAGGGTCTCTACTTTTGCAAATATCTCAACATCATTGTGGTTGTATTTTACGTAATAACCTGCTTGAAAAAATAATAGGCAGTAAATAAAAAGTTAAACACCTAAAGACAACTGGAAAGTCCAAGATGCTCCACAAATGGATGCCGCATGAATTGAATGACAATCAGAAAAATCGTTGTTTTGAGGTACTCCCCTCTCCTGCACAACCAATGCGACCAGTTTCTTGACCGCATTGTAGCGTGCGACGAAAAGTGGATCCTCGGTGATAATCGACGGCAATCGCACCAGTGTTTGGACCACGGTGATGCTCAGTAACACTTCCCAAAGTCAAAGTCTCAGCAAAAGGTCGTTTGGTGGTTTACTACTGCTTTAACCCATCACGGCTTCCGGAGTCCGAGTGCAACGGTCACAGCGAGTACTTCCGAGAAATTGACGAAATCCACCAGAAAGTTCAACGGCTATTCCCCTCATTGGTCAGCAGCAAGGTCCCAATCATTCTCCACGATAACGAGCAGTCAGATGTCTCACTAACGACACTGCAAAGATTGAATGAACTGGGCTACGGAACTTAGCCTCATACACTATACTCGTCGTACCTGTCGCTTGCTGATCACCACTTCTAATCAATACCTTATTAAATACGGTTGAAAACAAATTATTGTCAACGGATAGTCGTTGTCAACAACAATCGTGTAGTATAAGAGAGTGCTCACTGAAGAAAGTACGACTGGATACCGTGATGAATACGCCGAATCGAGAAGACAAACAACTGTTGACCGTCGACTCGGATCATCGACTCTGAGGGGGACGAATACTTAGAAACGTTTGCCAAATGAACATCTATATCAACTGCGTGTTAGCTTAGCAATATTAAGGAATACTAATTGTTAGTACCGTTGTTAAATGGTGATGGATTTGAAAATATTGGTGGTTCTATGCTTATTCTTAGTTTATATATGTTGCTTCAAAAGTACAAGTTGAAATCCGCCATTAATTTCCGAATAACCTGATAGGTTGCCCTCTCATAATTGCATATTAGAATTACGTGCGCCGTGCGAGAAGAATTCAAACTGTATCAATAAACGTTTTGGATCCTCATAAACAAAATCCATGTGTTCGAGAAATTATGTGGCATGACGGCAAGATATTAAATAGCGAATGATCAAAAGCTGATCAGGAAATTGTTCCTTTTCGCGAAAGCACAGAATAGAAAGCTTTTTTGCGAGCCAGCAAGTGATTTTGAAGCAATACTTTGGACAAAAGTTTCCTTAAAAGTAGTAATGAATCGCTTTATTAGCAATTTCAATAAAACTTTATCCACATTCCATTTTCCGAATGTCATCAAACTTTGTGAAATTAGAGATTTGGAGGAAAGGCTTTTCCTACTTCAGAACTCCTAAGAAAGTTCCGGAAAGTATGAAGTTGACGTGCCAAAGGTTCTGCCGTTAACCAATGTTATTTGCCTGTAAATCAACGAGGATTTGAGGCAATTTTCCTTCACTGGGGAAGGAGAGGAAAAACCAGCATTGTGATCTTCAAGAAAAGAAGGATCAAAATTTGTAGAAAACGATTCAAAGAAATTTGCAACGTCGCCTGTGATTTGTTTTATCGTCCGAGATTTATACGAGAATCCCTGACAGATAGTCTTAGAAGATATACTGGGACCGAAACTCCCTGTTCTTTAGGTTTCTAAGCTTCTTGCGCAATGGTTGTCAGGAAAAAATGGATGGACATGTAACTGTTGATGATAGCGTTTCGATTACTGGCGGTAATTTCCCGACAACTAGAGCTCTCGAGTACTTTGGAACAAGATACTTTGACCCTTTGAGGTAAACATATAAATAATTTCTTTGAAACTCTTTTTTATAACTCCCATAATGCTGAGATATTTGCAAAACTCCGGACCGCAAGTGTCTGCGGTGGGGAACGAACGCGCTATTGCTCTCTCCGGGGAGTATTGCGTTCACCATCACACTATGCGCGTTCTTCGTCTCACCTGTCTGTCAGCTAGTTTTATCGATCACTGCCATCAGCAATCACCCGTCAACGGGATTGATCTGTAGAGCCCAAATCGGAATTGAACCCAGTTATGCTGAGGCTATAGTTATAATCACAGTCTTAACCTTTTATTTACTGCATATTCTTTTTAATGGCAGGGTATGTTGCGAAATATAACTTCCATAATGCTGAGATATTTATAAAACTGCGAACCGCAGGCGTCTGCGGTAGGGGACGAACGCACTATTGTCCTTTCTGGGGAGTAACGCGTTCAGCACCACACCGTACGGGTCATTCGTTTCGCCTGTCTCTCAGCTAGTTCTGTCGATCACTGATCTCTTTTTTATGTTTTAAAAAACATTTCTTCCGAAACAGTGAAACTTAGTTTTACATTCCTTGAACCGCATCGATATGGACTACCGAGCGCATGATGAATCTATTATTAATATGATTCAAAATTGGATACCTTCTAACACTAGGACAAAGATGAGATTTCTACCTGGGAAAAAGATGAACAAAGGATAATAATGCAAGGTTTCACGATGGGTGCGGTGCAGATGACGTGCGATAAATCTGTGACTTTAAAGGTACTGTTGGAAAATTCTTAAATAAGGATGTAAAACACTCTTTTAATGAACCTATTCGTTAAGCTGTTCTTACTATTGCTACTTTTTTGGTTTAAAAAAGCTTGAGAAGAATGTTGTTTATGGAAAAGCAGCATCCATCAGAGGATCGTTTTGCTCGTGTGATGATATAATCCGTACTAAAGAAACAGAAAATGTTGGTGTAGCATAGGAAAGGGAAACAGCGTAGTTTATACTGCTTAGGTGGAGGCGCATTCAGGATTTTGAGACTAGCATTCAAAAAAAAATTTGAGAGGATTCGTACATTAAAGCTACGAAGAGTGAGACGGTAGCAAAAATCTGAAGAAAACTAGCAAGTCGTAAGGGCGATAGGTGCTTTGGATCTAATTCTAAAATCACAATATAAGATGGAACTATAACTTAAAGTCTCTACGAATGCGTTACTTGTCGGGATTGTCGGGATCTTGTGAGAAGTTCTAAATCTCTTTCTGTAGTTCTTTTGAGAAGACGTGTCAGTTCAAGTGTATGTCGCACAGGAATGAAGGAGCTCGGTGCAGTTCTGCTATGTAGTGGGTGTAATTATGGCTATATATTATTAGGTATAATTATGGCTGTATGAATAGATCTGGTCTTCTAATTTCGTCATTTTTGAGCCTGTTGAAGTCGTGATGGATACTGTCCTCGTATAAAAAACTGTTTTACTGCAGGATAACTGCCTGAATATCTTAAAGTTTCTCACCTACAGTAATTCTAGAATGGTTCTCTTGTCCGGTAAAATTTTGTGTGGTCACAAAAGATTACTATTTTTAATGCTGTGACGCCTTATACGTTGTGTGTGTGTGTGCATATATATATATATATATATATATATGTATTTGTACGTGTATGTGTTTATGTGTATGTGTATGTTTATGCGTATGTGTATGTATATGTGTGTATATATATGTCTATGTATGTGTGTTTTTTATAACTTACCCTCTTCAGGAAACAATCGTTGAGCGATAGATTATGTCGAATACTGTTTTGCCATCCCTGACGGCGTTTCGGATCCGCAGAACGATAGTAGGGAAATTTGGCATCAATAAACTATAATGCATAACTTTACAGAAAAATATAGATGATTGCAATGGTAAACTAGGAATTAAATCCACAAGCATTAGATAGATAGAATTTCGATGCCAAAAAATGGTTGAGAGACGGGGTAAGCTGATATAGAATTGTCACCTTGCTACTGCTTCACATTTAATTCAAAGAATTGAGGTCACCTTTCCTTTCAATTTTCTAATAAAAAAGCTGTTGACGTTGATCAATCTCTGAGGGATGCGCCATGCATTAGACTTCATGAAGCATCGTCTGAGGTGATTTCATCCATATATGGTCTATGCCATAACCGCGGTGTCTTACGGATATATTTTTCCAACTTCGGAGGGATGGAGAGCTAGGTGAGCGTGGTGGAACGCGGGATCGATCCCATGTGTATTGGGGGCACCTCTAACCACAGCTCTACACGCTCCTTATCTGTGGAACAGATACTGATACATTTTTTTAGTCGTTTACACTAGTGAGTACTTACTCCATAAATAAGTTGAAATAATAATTTTCCAGTGAATTGTACAGGAAAAGAGCGCTTACGATGTTCATACCATTCAAGAGGTGTTTTTGAGATCGCGATTTAATCGAAATTTGAGCTCGGTGTTCTTAATAGTTGGTGCCTGATAATAGATATTCCTTGTATCTGAAGTCTTAATCTGTAGTTTTTTAAGTACAAACTAAATTTGGTAAGCACCTAAGTGTGTGGTTGTTGGAGCTCCAATTTAAATTCACGGCCGTTGTCTCCACTTTTGTCGCTAATGAATTTTGTTTTTTTCATTTAAGCAATCAAATATCATAAGTGAAGAGTTCTGTCCGATGTGCCAAGATGACACAGGCGTATTTTTGAAAAGCAAAACGCGAAAGGCGAGCCGATGAAGTGAGTGTTCTTGTGTGGGCGAGCGCGGATGTTTTGATGAGAGGGGTACGATAACCAAGGCGGCGGACGAATGCCACGCGGTGTACTGTCGCTGTGGCTTCATTGCGCAGAATGTGTTTCGTAATGAAAGCAAACGGCTGAGTAATAAGCGAAGAATAACGCTGATTATCTGTACTAAATTGCTTGGAACCATAAGTCTTTATGGTCATTCTTCTAAGTGAAACAGGATTTTCCGCTGTTTTTTGAAATGCAGAAATAAAAATTCTTTGACGTATTTTTAAAAACGGTGCTGTGTGCTTGAATTTATTTGCATCGAGGTTGCACAAGCGAAGAAAGGCTTTTATATTCGATTTCTGTATAAGAAGAAGATCGGTCAGTAATCAATTTCACATGAGAGCAGTAATCGCGGCATCGTTTTGCTCCAAACTATCATAGGATTTTCAGTTTTTACATGCATACGTTTTATTTTTATTAACTTTATATAAGCACTTTACGAGTTCTACCCCACGTCTTATCATCACATTCGCTCAAAAAATTACCAGAGTTGTTTTTCACGTAAAACTCAAGCAACCGGTCTGAACCAAACTCTCCTTTTGCAAAGATCTAAAACGCTTCTTAACTAAAAGAAACACTTGCCTTGTAAATTTGACTGAGAGTGAGGCGCTTCTCAGGTGAAGCTTCAATAGCCATAGCAATGAGTGCCACGTAACTGTACGGTGGTTTTTCGTTTTCGGTACCTTCTTCTCTGAAGTAGTGTATGCATTTGACTTTCTGATTCTATGGACCTTACCTCAGTGATTTTTATGCCTTTGTACAGCATAGGGAAACTTTTTAATGGTAAGCTTTGCATTGGCTATCAATATTAATTTCCATACAGTTATAGTGTTGAACACTACGTTCGTGGAATATTAGAATTTGTTTAAGAAGTGAAAGCAGGCGTCGTTTTATAAGAGTTTGTACAGTTTTGTAACTGATCAGAAATGGAACCGAACTAGCAATGTTGTTGAACGATCCGTACGAGTGCATACGTCACCTTTTGTGGTATAATTGCGGAAATCTTCTTAATGTGAAATGTAGTTTTATAAGAGTTTGTGAAAAACCAAATAGAAATGAGACCGAACTAGCAATGTTACAGAAGGGATCCAGAGTAAAGGGAGTATGCACATCACGTTTGTGGTCAAGCCTAGTCAAACTTCGCTCTGATTTGTAGTCGTTGACATTTGCGCTTTTGTTGCCCATCTCAGGCAAAATATTTATCCGCTGCTCCGCTGCATATTATTCAACACACTGCGATATATTTTGAAAGCTGTTGTATATTTTGCTTCCACAAAAGCGTAAGCAAAACTCAACATGTTCGTCCAAGTGATGCGGTGAGAATTAATGAATTTTCTGCCGAGCCACATACCTGACGGGGAAATGCAGTCCATTGGATACCGGAGTGGCGTTGGTGGACGGCAATCGAGATGCGCTCATGCTTGCGAATGGCGGAGAGACGGACGACTACCGTCTCGATCATTTCTTGGCGTCCGTCTCTCACTCTCTCCGAGCGGAATTTTTTGATGCCCGGCTTGTTTCAGGACCCCCAGGGTTTTTCATTAATATCCAGCAAATACAGATACATTTTTTCTCCATAGTACTTGTTTTAAGTAATGTTTCCTCATTAGACAGTTCTTAGAATGACTGCTAAAAAAGTGTGAATGTACCCGCTGCATTCGTCGTTTGGAGGCGTCTACTTCGGAAGCATTACAATTTTTAGATCATTTTTCATTGTCTGATTGCCTCATAGCTTGTGCAAAGTAATGAATCTTATTAATTGAATAATTTATACAAAGCAATCTCTTTAAATTGGGTCACTATCTGTTCAATTCTTAACGCTTCGTTTCATATTCCGTTGGTAGTAAATCTCCAGTTATCTGATACAGATTTTCGTGTGGGATTTCATCTCAATCCTTGGTTTGGCATCTTCTCCTTTTTCTTCGTATATTCAGTTTTATCTCTTGAATGCCTATTACTAGACTTTATCAAACCAGAGACTTGAACTTGTTTTTTTTTTCCGTTCTATTAGAACGCACAAGAGCGATTTTGTACGTAGGTTTTATCAACAAATTTGTTCACAAAGGACGAAAATAATGATAGAATCAATATGAGAGCTGAAATTTTGTTAACATTGTTTGGGCTAAAACTTTTATCGTACTTTTTTTAACCGTTATCATGCGCGAATGGCTATTTCCCAGTAATGTTGGATGTGAGTAATATCGCCTAATATTGTATTGTTTAAACGTTTCAATTTCAGGTGGCCCCTGTTGCTCACTACACTCAGAACAAAACAGCTTATTTCGAGAGGAAGTATAAGGTGATTCAATATTCGGTATTCGATATAAGGCGACAATATGATTTCAGCTAAACTCAGTTTAGCTTATATTAATGCTGATTTGTGGTCTCCAGACCATTCCCGCTGATGGGTGATTGCCCATGGCATCGTTAGGTTAATAAGACTGGCTAAGAGAAAGCTCGGACGAGGGCATCAGTGGTGCTATGCGCAACATGTGAACCTCCGGAGAGGGTAATCGCGGTTTGATCTGACCTGGGGTAATTCAGCAGTTTGAGCGATTAAACTGAGTCAAATTTTGGTCTTGTCTCTTCCTTTAAATTCACCTTTCTTGAAGTTTGTGACATGAGTCATTGATATTTTGTCATTGTTTCGATTCGACAACCATCTTTTGCTCCCATTTTCTTCGAAAATCATTTATTATACCAAATTTACTTCATTTATTTAGTCTTTTTTCCCGTTCACACTGATTTTTTCACATCTAGGTCGGCGATGCTTTAGCGTTCGATCGTGACCAAGATGCTTTTAAGCCGCCGATGCTTCTACCAGCCAAAGAGTTGTTGGGAAAACTCGCCGAGAAGGCGCAACGTTCTTTCCATGCCGAAGATGCTGACCTGCATCCAGACGATCGTGGTAACGTTGGTGGGTTTCGTTGGTTTAGTATATTTTATTATTTGGAGTTTTACAAGTAAGCAATGTATTTGAGAGAGTTGGGAAATATAGTTTATTGAACTGGTCTATGGCTATTTTCTAGCATTTAACTATCTAGTATGTTTCAGATGACTATGTCAATGAGGTACCTGATGTGAATGAAAAGGATTATAAGGAAAATAAACAGTTTTAGAGGTACGGTTTGTCATTAGGTCTCGACCGGCAATTTTTTATTGAATGAAGGTGTTAGTTATAAGATTTTACTGGTACTAACACCTTATTTTCTTCTTCACATCTGTCTACATCTGAATTGTTTTACACAATACCATCTCATTTCCTTAAATTTAAACAGCATTTTTTTCTTAATAAAGGGTATTTCATTTTTTTCGGCTATATATTTCATTTAAGATCACTTCTACTACTCTTGTTGTTTAACTGTGGAACTTAGTGTTATTTCCTTCTGTTTGCGTGAACAGTTTCATTGTCAAGCGTAGAAGTGGTAAAGAATGTGAGACGCACAGTGTCGACATTCTTCCTCGAGATCGCATTTCAAGGTCGACATTTGATGATAGGGATGCGTCGTCGTGGCGAAGGTTCATCAGGTCGGACGGGAAAATATCGCAGAGCGACCTACTCGTCGTGAAATGCTTCATGAGTAAACGTTAGCCTGCGCGCTGATTCATAACATTTACTAGATACGCTTGTGTGTTATTCCTCCTAGTGAAGGTTTCGTACGAAAATAGTGAACCGAAGTTTTAGGATAAACCAGTACCATTATGTTAACGTCTTGAAGGGTCATCTGAAAAATTTGTGTGAGGGATTATATACACATTTGTTCAGAATTTTTGTAGCAAATTTCATATCAGCCACTGTAATAGCTGAGGCAGGTATTGAGAAGGTGCCTCTAGTTTTTCAGTCCGACATTTTGGTGTGCGTGTCAGCATTGTATAATAATGCCGCTTATCTCCAGTAAATATCGCAAGTGTACTGAAAGTTCCCAGATGGGAAAACCAAGTTGGTGGTTTTGTCTTGTTGAAATTTTGAGAGATTACTTGAGAAGGTGAAAATTGAAAAAATTCGAAGGATTACTGTACTGAATTGCATATTTGATGCAGATTGTTGGCATAGCACATTTACTGGAGTTTTTCGTGCTCGTTTTATCTGAACTTTCTGAAAGCGTTCAGAAAGTTAACGGTTGAAGTCGCATTGATAGTCCAGCGACTGACGAGCGAATGCATTGTGTTTCCTATAAAATTCTCAAATTCTAGCATTAGAAGTGCTTAAGTTTTACTAAGGCTTCAGAAATAATAACAACGCTGTTATCACGTCTTGTTTTCAAAATTAGTGCTAAGATAGTAGTTTCTTTATGAGAGGTAGAGCTGGTAGCAAACTTCAACGAACAATGTCTCATCGAAGGATACCACGTGACTGTTTTCAGTTAAACTCTTTCCCTCTCCAATGAAGCGGTGCTCATAATTTCAGAATACTTGTAAAAGCTGTTTACTGAGTAGAAATCGTAACTATGCATCATTACAACTAGTGGTGCGTCGTTATATTCATCAGATCATATTAAAACCAAAATTTTTCTTTGAAGGATCACTATTTTATTTAGTGCATGCATTTTAAGTAAATTACGCGGTTTCATTCCTCATTTTTATTGGTCTTTTTTTCTCGATTTAATGAAACCTCGAAAGATTCCGGAGAAAAGTTTTCAATTTGCTTGTGAATATTTCTTCTTTAAAAAAATTAAAGGTCTTAATACTGATAGTATCCTGGAGTAGGACGAAAAGAATGCCGCAAGTAGGGTAGTTTCATGTTCCAGCTCGCTTCTAGATGAGACTATCGGCGGCGGCCGTTACGCACTTTGTCGTACTCACACAGCAACCTTGCGGTCATATCAGCTACATATTCATCTGTCGTGCATTTTGGGTTTTGACAACAATTTTAAATATCCAAAAGCTGTTAAATTCCAACATTTACCTTGTGGTTGTTTCTGGTACATTGCGGTGAAGACCACCTAGCTGTTTCCTCCTCTTTCAGTATTTCATATTCGATGTGAAACTACTGAAATGCTGGAATGCCTCTTAACAATCCGCTCAGCTTCGCTGGCATCTGCTGCTGTGCGCCCTCGTTTGATCTCGTTGAAGTCATTCAGGAGCCGATTTTCTCTATTCTATTAAAAATGGCTTGCTTTAAAGAGACGTCGATTCTTCGTTCTGTGTTTTCTTGGGTATTTTCCATGTTTCGAAAAAGTTCGTAATACTGTATACTACCGGAATGAATCACTCGGAGTCACAAGTATTTCCCATACCTCTTGCTTCTATCTGGATGTTTTACTTCTTTAGCTCATATAATATGCATTTTTCTATGGGCATGGAGATATTCCTCAGTTTGTGATTTAACGTAGTTTGTGGTCGATGTTCACATAGAATAAAAGTGTAAAATATTTCCATTCATGGTTTATGACGTCACCAATTACGTACCAATCGTTTAATCGTTAAGTGTAATTAGACACTAAGTAGGCATTAAATATTAAACAGGCAGTAAACAAAAGCAGTACATTGTAATTAAACACTTTTTTATGCATTATTTTGTATTGGTTCAGTGTTTATGCTGTCTGCTAGTTTGAAGCGCTTCGTAGCGCTGGTATTTGAGGATTGTTATCAGTTGCGAGATATACAGATCTCCAGTTGTCTGTTGTTCACATTAGATTCCTGTCTCACATGTATCTAGATTGTCTTTCATGTTTTCTCTCTGCTAATAAATCTTCTAATGGTGTTAGTAAGAGTGGTTATTGATAACCCATGATTAGCTTCTATCAACACGTAGCATGTGTTGTCCTTAATTTTATCTGGGATAAACGAAAACGACTGTGGTGATATACCGTGTTATGCATGATTTCAACAAGCGTGGGAATTTATTAAGAGTTATATTTCGAAACCGACCTTCCCTAAACCTCGGTGTGACTAATCAATATGTATTCTTTCTTGACAAGCTTGCACGAGGTTGGTAAATTTTAAATGATAAATATAAAAATGATAAAAATTGATAAAAATTATTTGATAAAAATTTATTAAGAGTTTCGGACGAATTGACTGCAGGGTCGTTGTGCATTGTCTTCAGATTAGAAATGCTGTCAAGCAGTGAACTAAACGGAGGGAAGTGTTGAGTCCATCTTCGTGAGATGGCTGTACTTCTCATCTTAAGGTCGGTCAAGTTTTTTGTACTTGTGAGAAAGCTATTGGGGTTTCTAATTCTCTAAGAGATCTGGGAGTAGATTGCATTTCACAGGACTGTCCGATCTACAACGGAGATTCGCTGAGAATCCCATTCTGAAATGTTCGGCTTGCGTCACATGTTGTACACTTAGAAAAGCGTGGTGGTCATTCATTCGTGCCATTTCGAATAGAGCGAAGTCTTAAAATAATCAGAACAAATGTTGTCATGCATTACGAGGTTGCTATGAAAGGCTGAAAAACTAGACATTGCCACGCGGTGTTCCGTCTACTGGATTCGACTCGATAAACGAACTACGAACACCCACGTCACAATAACGATCAGCTTGGAGCCATCGGCTCGAATTGACACGGTTCTCTGAAGAAGGCGAGGTCGCCAGAATAGAACCTTCTTATGCTAACCGCAGGCCAGCTCATGTAGAAGATTATTAATTTTCTCGAACTACTGAAGCTGTCTTGTATAAAAGGATTGATGATGGTTGATGATTGATGACGAAATTAATCCATGTTCTGGCCAGGATTTTTGGTTAATTTAATTATTGTAATAAACGGATCTGAAATTCAGTTTTCGTTGATTTCTCCGTTGAAGACAACGTTGTTGCCTGCATAAATTCTATTTCGCTGACCTATTTAGCTCCGACAGGTGGAAATGTGTGGATGTTTTGTGGATATCGAAGTGTGGCTCATTTTATCTAGTGCTAGCCTACTCGTCGGTGTCGTGTGCTCATGCAATGAGCCCGTATCCGCCAGACATAACTTATCGGGAACTGACAATAAGAGATTATGAAGCTCTAAAGGAGTACGTCGATTACTATGATGTTAGCCCACACATATGTAATCAATATTTTCCAAACCGATCGTAATTTAACTTCTGTATGAGTGGTCAATACTTTATTAAACTATTAAGCTAATACGAAGTTGTCTTGAAGCTTTATTCGGCCAACGTTTTGACATCTTGATCTTCTTCTATGGACCATCGGACTTTAACCAATCCGGCTCTGATGATGACGATGACACCGAAACGTTAGCTGAATAAAATTTTTTAAGAAACTCGTGTTAGCTAAATAGTCTAACAAAGTAAACCCGTGAGAAATAGGGATGCAAATTGTTCACTTGTAGTCACCTGTATTATTGGTTATCCTTTTAATCAGCAACTCCATCTAGTAACTTGAGCGGGCACCTGAGAAGTGCTTATACGTTTCTGTCGTGTCTTAGAACTGATCATTTGCTCATATTTCCCGGTTTTGAAGAATATCGGACTCTCTGTATGGGCTCCTCTTTCCACTATTTTTAGCAAAATGTGACTGGAAAGCATTTGACATGGTTTTTGTTTGGTCTTAGGGCGCGTCCACGATGCTTAAACTCCTTCACAGCTTGGTTGATACTTAGGAGGAGATAAGCACCCTTCATCTACTAGGTATAAACCACACAGTGTGCCCTCTGAAAGTGCATTTTCGTAAACCTGCTTGTATCAGATAACAGACAGTTATCAGTCGGTTACTACTGCTGTTTGAGAAGGTACTGATGGCAAAAGAGTGCGAAATTCTTGAACATGGTGTTATACTAAGGCAGGAACAAAACGTATTCGTGGAATGGTTGTTTTGGCTTCCAGAAATGTGAAAAAGTATTACTTCCGTGTTCCCGAAATTCTTAGGCAGCGTTGAAAAACATTTTGTCTATATCTTAACCCTTTTATTTACTGCCCTTTTTTTCTTTTCAATGGCAGGGGATGTTGCGAAATATAACTCGTATACAATGCTGAGATATTTGCAAAACTCCGGACCGCAGGTGTATGCAGTGGGGAAGGAACACGCGCTGTTGTCCTTACCGGGGAGCAGCGCACTTCACCACCACACCACCCAGGTCCTTTGTTTTGCCTGTCTCTCAGCTAGTTCTATCTATTAAAAAGAAAATGGCAGTAAATAAAAGGGTTAAGATTGTGATTATAACTAAGCCTCAGTTTAACTGGGTTCAATGCCGATTTGGGCCACCCAGATCAATCCCGTTGACGGGTGATTGCTGATGGCAAAAAAGATCGATAGAACTAGCTAAGAGACAGGTAAAACGAAGGACCCGGATGGTGTGGTGGTGAAGTGCACTGCTTCCCGGTAAGGACAACAACGCGTGTTCGTTCTCCACCGCATACACCTGCGGTACGGAGTTTTGCAAATATCTCAGCATTATATACCATTTTGTCTATAGTTGTTTCAGGATGGGCGGGATTTGTCTTCCTATACTGTATCCCGAATCGTACTGGCTGACCATCGCTGCCGACAAAGGCAGCCATTACTCATTAGGTGAGCTAAAACGACTTTTGTAGAACTGATTAAATCCGTTTCTAAGAATTATTTAACATCTTAGATAGTTGCAGTAATAGCATTGGTGCTGGTGCCCCCTTACTACTCTAAAAATTTTCATTAACGATACGGGAAGTGAAAAATCTCATGTCTTCTCGTTGCACAACTTCATTCAAGTTTTGTCCGTTGAAAGTCATACAGCAAACTACAGTAAGTGTATAGTGAACTTTGAGATCGAGCTTCCTATTATTTCATTAATACTCAAAGATTAGAAAGAAGCATTATAACCCCATGTTCAATCTGAGAGGTGAGTGATTTCGTGACATCTCGTTGTACTGGCCACAGGTTTCCAACAGAACATTTGCTTTTGAATTAGCTATGTTGTCATGGAATGTGGTTCTAGGGAAAATTATGCTTTCGAACTTTACCGTTTGCCACTCATTCCGGTTGATATTTGAAGAATATGCTTCCTTTCTACTGTCCACCTCTTGTCTCCCCGACTGACCCTCCTCTTTCCTTGTTGAATGCCGTCGTTATCACAAGACTGTTTCTTTTCTTGGGTCCAAAAGTCGCCCACATAGGTTGGATAGTGCTTTTCCATTCAAGAGAACCTATCCACATTGTTTTATGACTAAAATTTGTTAAACGAATCACACTTTTTCAATAGGGAGACATGAAAGGGATATGATCAGAGCGTGGTGATCTTATAGTCTCCTCTTAGCTGCATCTTTATTCACCGACATTTTGACACTTGCTTAACACCCATAAGACTTGCGTCATTTAGTGTTAATTAACTGTGTCTTTTTGAAAAGTGTCGAATGAGTCAACGCCTTCTTGATTCAGGTGCTTACAATCCACAGGGGCACCTTATTGGTGCCATAGGAGTGATAAGATGCGCGAAAAATTTTTTCGTGTTGAAGTATTTGCACGAAGATGAACGAGAACTAATCAGTATATTCAACAAGGTTTGATTGCTTCGAACTGTTGCATTGTGAATCAAGAGAAAGATATTGTACAACCGAAGCAAAAAGGACAATGACTTCATACTTGAATGTTAAATTTCAAGAAGTTATATTTAATCTTCCTTTAAAGAGGGGGAGGGATAGAACAATGGTAGAGATGTTGTTCAGCAAAGTTTGTTTCTATCGCAACTGTTCTGCAACGTTATTCAGGTTTCCTATATCACCACGCTTATAGTATCACCAGAATTCCGAAAAATCGGCATCGCCACTCAACTACTACAACGTGCCAGTACCGTAGTACTTGAAGAAGGAAGTCAATTAGTGAGTGTGAACAGTAGCGCAATTCGTGTTATTACTTCTCATCCAAGTGACTAGTGGTATTTGTTGCACTACTTTGATCTTACTGTAAATATTGTCGTTCGCTAAAACCACAACCGAGATAGGCTTTTAATGTGAGGAACTTAGAAGAACTAACTATGTGCTGTGTGTTTGTTAACATCCGATCGTCAGTCACAGAATACCGATATTCCAAATTCTTCAAAATAAAAGTCTTACAACTTTCGGGGCTGATTAGAACAGCGAGTTTTCTAATTACATCAGAAGACAATGGTTTGAGTTTGGTTTCCTATCTCTCTCACTTCTACTGTCGCGTCATCATCAGTTGTTTTCCTCGACCATGTGAAGATACCTGAATTTTCAATACTATATACTTTTAGGTATATCTTCATGTCTTGCATTCGAACCTACCGGCTATTCGTCTATACGAAAAAATGGGTTACAAGAAGGTTGCCAATATACCAAAGTAAGATAACTACGAAAGTTCCGATGACGTATTTTTCGAAAAATAAAATGCTAGAAGTAACCGCAATGATGCTGAGATAGTTGCAAAACTCCGGACAGCAGGTGTCTGCCATTGGGAACGAACGCGCTATTACCCTTGCACTGATAGATGGAGGACTGGCTGAGGAAAAAGCGAAGCGAAGGATGTGCATAGTATGAGGGTGAACGGGTTACCATCTGAAAGGGTAATAACGCGTTTGTTTCCTACCGCATACACTTGTGGTCCAGAGTTTTGCAAATATCTCAGTATCATCTTATAAACTTGGCATAATACCCCGCCGTGAAAATTTTAGTAGGCAGTAAATAAAAGAGTTAACATTAAAATGTTAGGTTAGCAGGACCCAGAAACTTGTAAATCTATGGATGTTTAACAATGGTCGACTGATACTGCTAAAAATTTTATCAAAAACTGAAAAAAATAGTAGTTTGATAAGGTTTCTATGCCAGGGCATTAAACTACTATTTGCCGTCTTTTTTTTCGGTACTTCTAATCCACTAACTTGATGGTTTTTGAGGCGTCGATTATTGTAGACTGACAGTATTTGTAAACAACCAGTGATTTCTTTATAGGCCAGGAAACAACAGATACCTTAGGATTTCATCGCGGCGCTATAAAATTTCAGCTACTACAACATCAGCGGCAAAGGAGAAACCGGTATTATCTACTGCCGACGCCTGGCTATGCCGAGCTGTCACGAATGCCTTGCGTTGTCCAGCTGCTCGATTCTGTAATTTAAAACAAATGCATAATGATGAGTGTATGTGTGTATGTACGACATTAAATGTTTAAACCTGTGTGGATGCACACGATTTCGATATTCAAAAGACCGACTTCTATGAACATCGGCATAAATAGTTGATATATTTATTTATATGATCTTATAAACTGACATTTTTGAGTTGATGGGAGGTTGGTATAGGACCTCGTAGTCGTTGCTGTTGGTGTTGTTGGTCGATAGCTGACGTTTCGGCGATTTCGTCTTAGAGCCTAGACCCATTTTATGTAACAATAGTCTTATATTCGGTGAAATATTTATACCACTAATGAGGATCAAACTTCCAAATAAATGCCATATTGATCAAAAAGGCTATTCACAGAGCTGTTACGAATGAGACTGGCCCACCGCGTTGTTCACGCAGAGCCGCGAGCGAGACCCTCAAAATATCATTTTGAAATAAGGTGGCAGGCCAAGCGCTAGTGAGGCGTTCGTCTTTCCTTTTCATCTTTGGATTTTTGAAATTTATCCAAAACGTCTCAAGAGTCTTGCGCGTTGATGTTTTTGATTCCTGCGCTAGGATCCGCACATTCACTTTCAAATCATCGCTTTTTGCTTTTGTACTCAATGTTTATGTACTCTACATCACCAGTTTTCAGACAGTATCGAAATATACGCCAAGAAACGGAAATGCTAGCTTCCATTAAGAATCCTCTATAGTTTGTAACTGATCTTTTCCCCACCACTATTCAGCATAAAAACGACGAGCTGTATATGGGGAAGTGGAACAGTTTATTTCAAAATTTTCACACTAGCAGCACCATGAACAGGAAATCTGAGAAATTTAACCACGGATGCTGTTATGAAAATACGAAATTGTAGGAGATTTGTTTCGATAAAAGGGGTAATACGATGGTTTTTGCGTCATGCATTCACCTTCATCAACCATCGTTGGAGGTGACTGGATGCATATCTGGCTTTTATAATGACTCGCGCTGTCCTACTGATGTATCGAGTTGGTGCTCCCAGACAGGTGTGGTAACAATTTGCTGAACACGGAGCGATGGAGGGCTTGGTGAATATTGGGTGGGGGGTTCGATCCCAAGTGTATTGAAGGACGCCTCTGAATACTGCGCTACAAGGTCCCCCCCCCCGCCCCCCTTTTCGTAACTTTAACACACAAAAACCTTGTGAGAAATATGTTTTAAACTGCTACGAGTAGATTAAGACAAGAAGAAATCACTTGATTCGCCCCGCCATACAACCATGTGAAATGGCTACAAAGTAGTAGACACTTAAGATAGGTTCGAATGAAAAGTGGGAGTGAAAACGATTATTTCGGCGTTGATAAGAACCAGTGTAACTCACTCGCAATTTATTACGAAGTAAAACTTCCTACGAGCGGTACCAGATAAGTGAGGTATGGCGAATTTCTTGCTCATTAGTGAACTTCGACGCCATTTAGTTCAGATCGTCTAAGTGATTGTCTCACTACAATGAGGAATCACAAAATTTGCTCTAACTACAGAGACAGAATAATTTTCTAGCTTGAAACAGAGGCAACTGCTAATTCATGTGAACACTCTGTGCAGATGGTCTCTTCTGCTAAAGAACGCTGGGAACGGGGCGAATTCCGTCGAGTTGGTAGCCATTTTGGAAAAAAATGCCGTGTTAACACTCAACAAGAAAACAGTAACTTATTGGTCGGTAACGACGTTAACGAAAAATTGCTCGGAAAAACCTTTCTTCCACACTCTAATTCATCTGTCTTTCGATTTGACATATCACGGTGTATCAAGATATAGGGCCACTTCTAGCGCAGTGGTTGCAGTCATTGGTTCCATGCCGTACATTGGCCTCAAAAACCTTCCATTCCTCCGTGTTTTGCAATTGTTGAACTAGACTTGTCTGTGTGGACGGCAACACTGACCACTGCGAGTCACCGTGAAGGCCAGATATTCATTCAATCACCTCTGCGATCGTTAAAGAAATCTCGTCATCGCGCGTTGTGGTTGTATTTCGCTTACTTAGTAACCTGCCGTGAAAATTATAGAAGGCAGAAAACAAAACGTTAAACATTGTGATTTCAACTACAGCCATAGCTTAACTGGGTTCTATGCCGATTTGCGCTCCCCAGATCAACCCCGCTGACGGGTGATTGCTGTGGCAAAAAGATCGATAGAAATAGCTGAGAGACGTGCGAAACAAAGGACCCGCATGGTGTGGTGGTGAACGCGTTACTCCCCGGAAAGGACAATAGCGCGTTCGTTCCCCACCATAGACACCTGCGGTCCAGAGTTTTGCAAATATCTCAGCAACGTTGTGGTTGTATTTCGCTTACTTAGTAACCTGCCGTGA
>UYYA01003989.1:37099-209268 GCA_900624975.1 Angiostrongylus costaricensis | reverse complement strand
GCATGAGCTCGGGTATAGTTTATCTGATCTCCTGTAAGACGTGCGGTGACGAATACATTGGCGAAACGGGTAGACCCCTCTGTGTCCGCATGAAAGAACACCTAGCCGGCAAACATAGACCAAATACCCCGCTAGGCACGCATAGGACCCAGAGACATAACGGGGACGACTTCGAAGTATGTGTCACGATCCTCGCACGCGAATCAAGAACACAGGCGCGAAAAACTCTCGAGGCACTCTGGATTAATTCCAGAAATCCGAAAATGAACCGCAGGGAAGAATGCCTCATTATCACGCGTGATATAGGGCAGTATATAAAACTGCTTTTCTGTTGTGAGGGGCACACTATACTTCCACGTGATTTCTGTGCGGTTGGTCTCTACGTGACATAGTGGAAACCTCATAGAAAGCGGTGAGTGTGCAAAGCTGTGTTCAAAGTGATTGAAATCTTGGTTTGGGGTTTCTTTGTTTGGTTATGGAGGCGTCTGGCCGAGTGGATTGCTATCAACTTGACCTTTCCAGGCTCTGAGGAAGGCGAAATCCGCCGAAACGTCAGCTTAATCGTGAATAAAGAATAATAACACCTCGCGTTTGCTCAACAAAAATACGAACAAAATCACTTGATCAATGCCGAGGTTAGTAGAAAGTCGGTCGTGGCAGTCTCACTTGTTTTCTAACGATAGAAAAACATCGGGAGAGCGGACGAAAGTCGTTTCTGACAAGTAAGGCCCATTTCGAACCGATTAGAGATTAAGATCTTCTTATAAATACACTTCAGTGCTCCTCAGGACACTACGCAAACACGCAGTAAGGGATTCGTGAAGTTTGTTTCACTAAAGGCAGCAATAAAATCGCGTGGGTGAAAAAAGTAGGGGTCACATCAATGGCTGATTACTGCGTGTTTCTCCGAAAGATGTTATTTCAACCCAAATATTTCTGGATATGCTTCGTTCGCCCAGAAATTTGAGTCTTCAAATAGCTAATTTCTTTGGCTTATGCCACATATAGCAATGGTTTATTTGGGAAATAAATGGCATTCGGTCTGACGAAATCCTGTTTGTTCAATTGCCTTGCTCTCTGAAAAGTAGATCTCAACGGAAACAAGCAAAAACAAATGATTTTTAGTTGTTTTTGCGAGCGAAAAAGCCGAGTCGATAGGTTACCGGGAATTATGAAGACGAAGGCGTCGGGACGTTAGCCGAATAAAAAGATTGCTTATAAAAGAATATATATTGATTAGTCATACCAAAGCTAGAGGATAGTCGTTGAAATACGGCCGTAAAAAATGTTACCCATGCCTTAGTATACGCTGATCATGAATTTTCGAACAATATTTTCGCAAATTCCGACAAATTCTTTCAATTTTGTGGAGTTGAACTTATGTGGAATCGTGGAATAGCTAACTGCGAGCACTTGCCGGCGTTTGCAATCAGAGTGGTTCTTCCTGGGAAGTTTTGTACCGACGGGCAGTTTCCGGAGGGATGGGCCCTCATGGATTCTGTATGGGGTTAAACCAGCGAAGTGTACTGCGTACATCTCTACCCACTGCGCTTCCCGCTCTCTCTAAACCTTATTCCATAAAAGAAGAATGCCGAGACTTGAGTAAAACCCGGAACCACCGATAGTCCCCAAAGCCGTGATTATTCTTAGCAACGACCCACGTGCAGAGTAAAACCACGGCGTCGATAGCGTAAAAACATGGCTGAGAGAAAGGCAAAACGAAGACTTCAGTTGGTGTGATGGATAGCACGTGAGCTTTCGGCAAGGTTGATCACTGGTTCGAAGCTCCACGGAGGATCCGAGTTTTAATTACATCTTAGCAATCGTGTGGTTGTATTCCACATAATGCCCTGCCATGAAAAGGTGGAAAAAAGATAGGCAATAAATAAAATTCGCGACATTGCGGTTTCTTCTCAAAAAGTTCGTTCATTTGCCGCTTTTCTTGAATACTAACAACCGACAAATTATCAGCAGTTAACGTATTCGCAAATATGTTGAACAAAACCGGAAAGATCAACTAAATCTTTCTCTTTCTAAACATGTTGACCATGTTTCCTACAGTAGAATTCCAGGAAATGAAGCAGCGCTTAAGTCGAACGTCCATTTCGTCTGACATGGATATCGATCGGATCACGAAGGAATCGAAAACGACCACAATCACTGAGGCGAGGGAGACAATATATTTTCGACCTCGTCAGGTATACACCATTGTTTTGGAAAGAAAACTGCTCCACTTGATTTTCTTTAAGAGTTCCTCGAGAAAAGACGGAACTGCTTGTGTGTTGGACGCAGTGCCGGAAGTGAAAAGGCTTTCGATCATGGATTCGCAAACTGATGAGAAGAGGTAACCGTTCCGTACTAGCAGTTCCTCCAGCAATACAGGACTCTTGCCATAGAATGGACGATCAAATAGTATGAATTTTTGATATTTCGAAATCTGATTTTCTTTTAACCTCGGTATGGCTAGCCAACTATTCTTTTATTGATGAGGCAACACGAGTTTGGTAAACAATTTTATTCGGCTGGCATTTCGACGTCTTGCGATGTTCTTTTATATTGGCGGGTGAGGTTGCCTCATTTGGGCCGTACTCCGGTGAAGAACATTCGACTTGATGCGATGGAGAAAACTCCACATCGAGAGTACGAACGACTGTGGACCGTCGACTTGGATTATCAGCTCTGAGCGGGATGAAGACGTCGAAACGTTAGCCGAATAAAACTGTCTGTAAATCTCTTGCTAGTTTTCCATTGAAGGAATACATACGGATTTTTAAATCCTCTTCTTTTCCACAAGCGTAATGAGCAATTTTGAACACCCGTTTAACAGTTTTCTTACTATGCTCTTGACACTTCTTGTAACCAAATTGTTAACGTCCATTCTCTGTTCCACGATCTGCTTTGATAAGTCAAAACTTGAGACTCATTCCTTCACTTGCGTGATACAGGAACACTTCCAGCGTTTGGTATTTTTCCTGCTTTTCGTCCATGTTTTCGATGCATACCTTAGGACAGGACGAATTCCATGTTCTAAAGGGCGTCCACGAAATCGGTGTCTTTTGCCATCCTCATTACATCCTCCTTGCTTTTGAAAGCTGCTCATAGTTGTTGCATTCAAAGGTATTCATTCCGCTGAGTGTGAATTCCGTTGTGAGCACAACACTGTTAGCAAAGCGAAGACAGTGTAACTGCCAACCATCGATTTTCACTCAAATATTATCTCATTTCAATTTTCGGACAGGGTTCTCGATGGTGGCTGTAAATAACTTTAACGAGATTTGTAAAATGACGATATTCTAGGTGTGAAGTTGCTACACAGCTCTTCAAAAGATCTTTATGCATATGCTAGGGATGCCTTAGCGGTCCATAGATTCCACTGTTCAACACTAGACTCGAGCGAGCGGATCCAAGTGTGTCTCCACTGGTCTTTGCCAAGCATTCGAGCTGCAAAATTGCTTCCGTTGCTCGAGTTACGCGAGAAATCTCACAAATCTGTGCGCTCTTTTTTATCGAGAAGAAACCATTAAGTAGTAGCAAGTAAGCATTTGACAAGGCATGAGTTTGCCATCGTCTAGAGCTCCATTTGGCAATGTCGTACTCTCTTGCAAGTCGCCTTGCCAGAGTTGAACTCTCTTCCGCATTCCACACTAAGACAACTAGGAACATGTCCTCGCCAATGCGAAACGATAAGCCATTAATCTCGGATTCGATGGCCCACGAAATTTAGTAAGAATTCCATTTCTGTATCCTACCAATTATGCAATGGCCGCGCGGTTAATCGGAATATTCAGCACCTTTTAAGATAATTCAAGCAACGAAAGGCCTTTGTGGAATTTTTATTCGGCTTGAATTTCGGCTCGTTCTTCTTCTTCAAAGCCGCAATAATTCGAGTAGATTGTCCACAACGTCCGTCGTCCTCGTGATGCGGTCTATTTTGTCGGTTGCCGCTGAGTGATCAATTGTTCTTTAATGATGTTTTTTCTGTAGGCAATTCATCCTGTTGTAGTCAGTGTTGGATTAGCTGGCCCATGACGAAGTACTATTTTTCTAAACCGATACGAAGATCTACTAAGATCTAGTAATACGAAGATCCATATTGCAAGGGTAAACGGCCGTGGACACTCGACTCGAATCAATCTGACTCTGAAGAAGGCGAATGCGCCGAAATGTTGCCACGCTCAAAAATTTGTAAAAATCGCTTGACCTGATCGATCTAAAAATATATTAATTATTTATCCCAAGGTCAAGTAAAAGTCGGTTTAGAGAAGTTTTCCAAATATGAATATTAAAAAACCCAAGTCCGACTTTCTATTAACCTCGGCATTGATTGAATATATAAACATATATTATTATGCATATAACATATATATTAACCATACATATAACATATTATTAACTTAACATATATTTTAAGAATATTAATATAATGTAATATATAAACCTGTTATTCTGATGGGAGGGGCACATTACGCTTCCATGTGAATTTGGTGCTGTCGGTCTTCACACGACATACTCAGTGGGAAATTCATAGAAAGCGGTGAGTGTGAAGAGCTGTGTTAAATGTGATTGAAATCTTGGTTTAGCGTTTTCTCTGTTTGGTTATGGAGGTGTTTAGCCGAATGGATTGCTGTCAAGTTGACCCTTCCAGGCTCTGACGAAGGCGAAATCCGCCGAAACGTCAGCTGCTGCGTAAATAAAGAAATAAAATAGCACCTCGCGCTTGCTGAACAGAAGTAGAAAGATATATTAAAAAACCGTCCGGAAAACTATGCCTGTTTATCGGCGAACAAATGAACTCTGACTAAACGCATCTAATAGCATCTTATTTACCATATCCTACTCGGCTCTTGTTTTATATGGTCTCAGTCCTAAAAACAAAACATGAGAAAATGGAAAATAAACTAGTGCAGAGAAAAGTGTCATACAAAACTTGGATTTTTGCTGCTAATAGAGTATCGAAATTTGGCAAGGAAGGTCAATAGGTAGCAATTGGCCGTTGCTTGGGCCGTTTTTCTGCAGTGTTTAGAGTGCATCGTCATGGCTGCAGGTGTTGTTGTATGTCAGATCACGATACACTAGCCTACGTAGACTCGTCGCCAATAACGCTTTGCAAGCTCAGAAAGTGTTCCGTTTCTTCATTCGAAAAATGGATTAACTGTAGGCCAGTACTAGAAATCACCAACATGCTGGCAGAAACCTACTCCCAAGATGGCCACTCTAATTCATAAAAACGATGACGACGTCTTCAAGACGCTCGTTGGAAAGGCTAATCAAGGAAAACATCTAACAATATATATCAACATTTAGTAAACTAGCACCAATGCCCTTAACCCTCACGCCTACGACGTCATTGTTTTTACTTCAATGAAAGAATAGGAAAATCAGCGAAAGTTAGTAGAAGATTGGAAAATTTAGAATAGGATACCTAAATGGGATAGAAAAGCATCTTGTTGTATTTTGTGCAGCACGCTCATTTTATGACAATTCACTTTTTAATAATAAAATCTGCTTTATAATGCATAGTAGTTTAGCTACACTCTTGTACGATAAGATCACATCGTAATAAACAAGAAATGGTCCCTCTCTGACACCTCCTTAAGGCCATCATTTGGCCATGCTCTACGCGATCGTTGGTACACAATTTTACACATTTTTTTACACAATTTTTACACGTTGGTACATAATTTTTTAGCGAGAATTTAATAAGGAACTCGTACGATCAGCCAGTAAGGAAAAGATAAGTCTGGTATGACAGAAAGGTCTTAGACTGAGCTCCTTAGAAAATTGGGACACTGAGGATGACTCAATTTAGAGACAAGAATTTGTCGCCGAAGTGTCCATCTACACCATCAATAAAGGATTGTCCTGGAATAGAAGACGCTGGAACGAAGTCGAAGTTTTGCAAACGTAAAACCACTGCATGGAATTCACAGGTGGAGATCCTTTAAGGGAAACGTTCCGTTGACAGTATATGCAGCAAAAAATCTTCCCAATAACTATGAGTAAATCCACATTACGGATACAAATGATTTATGGATCGCAGAATAGTAATTCCGGATGTCATCATATCCAAAGAGATCACCACGACGCAAGACCCTCATTGAGGAGCTGGAACATTAGAAATGATTTAGCTGATTATTTTCTTTTCTGGTCGTTGGTATTCCGTACCAAAGACTGCAGGTTACTGTCCATTCAGAACACATGCCGGTTTCTAAATCAGGTTACAACAATGTTAGGAAAGCGCGAAATAAATAGGAATCAGGTACCGTTGTAAGGAACAACCAAATTTCAGGATGCAACCTGAATTTCCAGTTTCTGAGGTGGATGGTAGTGGAACAGCGCTAAAGCAGAAGGCGGTGAGAACACAGATTTCGTCATGAATTTTTCTAGTCTGTAACTGCTATAAAACAACGGGAACAAGTCTTTTTACCTGGGTTTTTTCTTTCTAATTTTGTTACATATTCTGTATTGCGCATAACATATGAATAACGTTATATAGACCGACTCAACTAATGAATTGGTGGCAAATTATGAAGCTCTCGAGAAGGAACTGAAGGATATCAATGAGACGAACAACGAACTCAGAAAGAAATTTTTCAAGAACAAGGTTTACATTGAATTCTTTTCTTCTTCGGTCCACAATGGTAGATGTTGCAGAACGAAACGCCTATTCTGGGTACTCCTTCATCAGGACCAGTAGTCTCTTCGCGAATTCAAGAATGGAACTGCTCGAGGTGACGCTTGGATTGCGTTTATTCTCCAAATGTAATTATGGGAAAAATATGACAAAGTCGAAGGAAAATGACTTTCAAATTGCTTCGGTTTCGAAGTTACCATAGTCACTAAAATCACAACCAAACACTTAAATAAACTTCGTATACCAAATTACGCTTAAAATCCTTGTCTGAAGATTGAATTGTAAGATCAAGTGCTCAATAATAATAGTAAAAAAATTCTCTGTGAACTTTTGCAGCTCGAAGCCAGTGGGGTCAATGACACGTGAGAAGAAGAAGCTTTCATTTATTACACCTACATGTGAATTGAACAACGAAGTGAGTGACCGACATTTCCAAAATTTTTTTTTCGCTTAAGACTAACGCTTTGCAAAGCAGTCTACTTATAGTGCAAACTTTCAAAATAGCGCTGAATTTGCCTTACCAAAGCAATCGCGTTCCCTAGCCACAATTTTGGTGCTGATAACCGATATTCGCATTCGTATACAGTAAATTGCTGAGAAAGAAAACAGGCGGAAATGCTCAAATCGTTCGGTATGCCCAAAGCAAAGCCAATCCATGCTTTTCAACCATCGTTCTTATGAAGTCTTGCGCATAAAACTGAATGCGAAACCTTTCACAGGCATAAGTAGTTCAGTTCGCTATGTAGGCTCTTGTTTCAGAAAAGCGCTGCAGTTGTCCAGTTATCGCCGACGCAAGACAAGCAGAATGATTGCTCCTTTAACTACATCGATAGGAAATAGGAAAGGAGGTGTGAGATGGATAGACATAGAAACAACTTGAATAAAAAACAAAGAAGAAATGTGATTTAGTGACTGTTCTAGAGCCAATGTCGGATATGTAATTCAATTTTTCATATGTTCTAACAATAGTTTCCTTTCAAATGCTGGACAATATCACTGAAGTTCACTTTGTGCACTTTTGCTTCGTTCAATTGTATTGTGATAAAGATTTAACTTTTTACTAATTTGGGAGATTATAGTTAAGATAAAGAGGCAGCGACTTCAATACGACTACTTCCAAGAGTCCAAACTCGGGCAGTCCAGTGCGGACAGCGCAGGGTAAGTGATGGGACCTTTACCGATGTGTGATGGCAAAAAGGTGTGAACGAACGCACAGTGCTGCATTTGTTCCGAAAAATTCGACGTGTCGAACTCGATCTTGAAGATGATAAAAGTTTAGCGTAAGCAACTGCCTCAGAGCGTCGAAAGAAAGTCGGCAAATGGACGACGTACGAAGTGCATGGTCCTTTTCGCAACACAACCCGCAACAGCGACGCTGCGGAAGTTGAACGAGCTGGGTTGGGCTACGGAGCTCTCCCTCATCCGCCATGCCCCTCTTTTACCGACTTGCCGTGCGCCTCGCTTACCAACTACCTCTTCCTCAGGCATCGTTACAACTTCTTGCGAGAAATTCTTCAGAAACCAAGCCGAGAACTGATAAAAACTGATTTCAACGACTTTATCACCTCCAGAAGCGAACAAATTTATTTAACTGGTGCAAGTAAACCTGTCTCTCTTTGGAAAGAATGTTTAGATTCCATTTGTTGTTATTTGGTGCTTCGCTGTCGTTGTCGTTGTTGTTGATGTTGTTGGTCGATGGCTGACGTTTCGGCGACTTCACCTTCCTCAGAGCCTAGACGTATTTTATATTAGAATATTTTTATTATTCGGTAAAGAAAAGGTTAAAGTATTAATGAGGATCAAACTTTCAAACAGACGCCATATTGAACAGAAAGGCCACTCACCGCTATGTAACACGTGTAGGACTGGCCCACGCATTGTTTTCGTGGGGTATTAGTGACGAAGGTGGAGAGTTTGTAGTTATTCCTAGTCAGTTGGATATTAAAATAACAAAAGAGCACCTCAATAATGTTTCTCTCCATCGAGCATCCTCTGAAAAGGAATATAGAAACCAATACCGGAGATTAAGTCAAGAATGGGTCAGCACGGCAAAGGCGGCGGGTTTAGAGCCTTCGGTTATTACTCGACTTAAAACGAACATCCAATTTGCCCTGTCCTTTATTTGCTTATTAAAACTCATAAGCTCACTTCAACTGATGATATTACATCAGCGAACCCATCATTGTTTAAAGTTAGACCTATCATCAGTTGTATAGGCGGGCCAACGGATAGAATAACGTGATTTCTAAACCTTATTCTGATCAAGTTTCTAAAATTTATTCCAACCCATCTACCTTACACCATACCAACGTGCCCAATGACTCCGCAATGCAAGTCATTCTCGAGTTGCTCGTAGAGCACAAAAAAAATAGAAATGTACAGCTTGTCGATTGCGCAACTAATAACTCTTAAAACTGTGTCTTAGTTGTTCAATCTTCAGGTGGTCTGGAAAACATTTTGCACAAATTAGAGGCTTGGCTATGGAACAGCGTTGAGCACCAAGCCTTGCCATCGCTTTCATGTCTAAGGTGGAAGCTCCAGTTCTCGATCACCGTCTCTTACTCTACTACTGTCGATACACAGTCGACCGCTTCATCGTCTGTTCCACACAAGAACAGATGGATGAGTGCATTGAACTGTTAAACCGACAGTCAGAGTATACAAAATTTACACGAGAAAAACCAACGGAGAACTGGCTTCCATTCTTAAACATACAAATGAAACCCTCAGAAAGTGGTTATTTAGCAAAATGGTATAAGTAAAAACATTCTAGTTCACTACCTTTCCTCTCATCTTTTACACATGAAAAAGCACTTATTAAAAACGTGCACTGTACGGCTAAAAATGCGTGCACAGGAGAAGAAGAAAGGAAGGAATCGCAAAACCTGGCACGAAAAATTGCCATTTCCAATGGCTACGAAGTAGAAGCCACTCGGGTAAGAGGAAAACGTAGGGTAGTTCCCTAAAATAATGTTTCGGACGTAAGTAAGATCCCCTTTAGGCTACACTTCATATCAAATGAGGTAAGTCACGCCATTAAAAAGTGCTTAAGTAAAAGTGGCCTTGAAAATGATGTAACGATTATAGACAACCCACCCAATACCCTACGCCGTCAGTTAGTTCGAAACCGTCTCTATGATCGTTTGTGCAGCTCAGAAAACTGTATGATCTGTCCTAACGGGAGAGACGGGGTTGCATGAGTTTAGGTATAATATACTTGATCTCATGTAATGCATGCGGCGAGGAATATATCGGGGAAACGGGTAGACCACTTTGTGTTCGCATAAAAGAACATCTGGATGGAAAAGCTAAAATCCGTTTAAACACTCCTCTAGGTAAGCATAGGGCACAAAAGCACAACGGCGATGATTTCGAAGTGACTGTGCGGATCGTAGCACAGGTATCGATAACATCAACGCGTAAAACTCTTGATGCGTTTTGGATAAGTTTCAAAAATCCAAAGATGAACCGGAAGGACGAATGCCTCACTATCACGCGTGACCTGGCGCCCTATTTCAAAATGATATTTTGACCCCGAGATCTCTCTTGCTCGCGACCCTACGAAAAAAACGCGGGGGCCAGTCTCACACGTAACATCACGGTGGGTGGCCTTTCTGTTCAATACGGCGTCTATTTAAAAGTTTGTTCTTCATTAATACTTTAGTCTTTTTTCCATCGAGAAATAAAAATATTCTAATATAAAATACGTCCAGGCTCTGAGGAAGGCGAAGTCGCCGAAACATCAGCCATCGGCCAGCAACATCAACAACAACGACAACGACATCGAAGACCTGTACCAACCTCGCGTCAGCTTAAGAAGATCAATTTATAAGATCACATAAATAAATATATCAACTATCTATGCCGAGGTTCATAGAAAGTCGGTCTTTCGAGTTGTTATTTGGGTAAATAAAGTTTATTCTAAACTGATACATATGACTCTGAAAGCACACGTTAAATCCGACATTAATTTTTGAGGAATTTAATATTTGTGCTCTCTGCTTAGTGGCACTACGTGTAGACGACGACGTTGCGTTGCAGATTTCTTTATCGACGCATCTCTGAAGGATTCCTCTATTTTATAACAGATGGCCTTGAATGGGAAGCGCTTATTCAATTTAGCTACTCCAAGCTACGTCATGTCTGATGTGTTAACTTGCGTCAGTGGATCATCAATTTGCAATGGAGGATTCCAATGCGCATATTAAAAATATACCTATAGAAAGGTACACAGAGACAGATTTCTAAAAGAGCAATAGAAGACTTGAAAAAGTGGCAGATTAATTAAGAAATCGATAAGCTAAAGATCAAGCTGTGAAAGACTAAAAGTCAAACATAACTGCTTCTAATGGTCGGACAACTTTTTGTCTGCTGGCCCGCCAAATTTCACATGGCAATCTTACAGATATATGCTTCATTTTTTGACTGAATTGTTACCCGGCAGAGTCATGATAAGGTGCTAAGGTGTTGCACAGAACTTATCTTCAACTGTAATAGACAACAGCGAAAAACACGTAGTTGATACGAAGTAGAGTTTTTTATTGTTGATAATGACAGTGCACACGTAGACGTATTTCATGATGGAGAGGTGGATAATTGTTCTCCCTAAGTGCAGAAAGCAGCCTGGTGATATCAACGCCTAAATGATACCCATTACAAAACGCGGCTGGACTAACAAACGCTGAATGAGCTTCATCGACACTGTATTTATGATCTTCAAGGAAAAGTCCACTTTCACAATAGCTTTTCGCAGACTATAAAATAGTTCAGCATTTCCACTGGAAAGCCCAGGCTTGAGTAAAAACAGTAAAATAAGGAATTCATACAAAAAGCGTGATGCATCCGTGAACGAGTTGGCCCAGTACTCACTCCTGGTCCACGACAGCTTATAATTGAGACCTACCAGCCACTAATAGAATTGTTCGATTACTAACGAGATAACAGTTGTCACAGGCAGTATTAGTGAGCACCAGATTAGCTTCTGTTGACAATTCTTGTGCTTTCAAAATTCGAGATCAAGGTATATGAGAGGCACAGAAAGCGTTGTGGTTGAAGGTGCTATGTGGTACAAATGTTTCACCCCATCCTTAGCCAACCACTCTCTTACCTCACTAATATTCTCAGGATAGGTAGATTGGTACCAAACTCACGTAACTGGAGTTCCTGCAATGCACAAGGGTTGTGAGCCTGATTGGAAGACCTAGGAATCTTGTGGTATCCTGAGTATCTCTGGATTTTAACTACATCATCATTTCATGACATTCGAAATGGCGATATCCTCACATAGTGGAAAACAAAGGAAATTTTGGAGATACTGTTGGATGATCGATGCAAGACAACGAATTGAATGAGAAGTGCTGCGAACGCACAGATTGTGAGGACTGGTCAAATGAAAAAATGGCAAATGACAGTAACAAGCAAACATGAAATTTTTTTGAAGACGCACGTGGGGCGGATTGCGAAGTGCTAATTGTGCTGTTCAACGCGTGTACTGCGTTGCTTCGACTCCGTGCTGGGTTCAACAATCATGACATATCGCCGAAGTCGAACAACTTGTGCAGTCTCATTCAGGACCAGCTCACGTAGAAGAGACCTAGCATAACTATTCCAGAATTCCAATGGAAGCAACAACTAAAATTAAACGATATTCCAAACGCAAACAACAGCCCTGCCGAGCAGATGGGCCCATACAGAAAAAATTTGAAAGCCTTCATGGATTCCAGATGAGAGCTAATGAACGCAGGAAATGATGAAACCGGTCCTAAACTCACGCGAACCGCCCTTAGTGAACACGCCGACCAATAAACAACGTGTTCCACTGCGTTGAGAGGCGGCTAATGTTCACAGTTAAACTTCCTCTCTATGCAACGCTGGATTGACCTATAGTTTCGCTGTATACGTATTTGCGTCCATGCAAACGGACGAGTGTTTTTTTCACCTTTGCCGATCAGCAGCGAGCGTTAAATTGTGAAGCACATAAAGGACAATAGGGGTCTTTAAAAAACAATAAGAGCTTTATCTATTCCAAGTATGCCGAAAAAGTTAGCGGTTAGCCTAATCAGCTTTTACGACGTCTCAAATGTTTTCCTGTAGAGAGCCTGTCTCCGAAAATGGTAGCTATGAGGACCTCGTTCAAAAAAGTGATGCCTTTTCCCTCCCATGTCAAACCTACCGGTAGCCTTTCTGTGCGACACATGCCAGTAAACAAGCATATATCTTGAGAAAGAACGATAATGGCCGTTCCCTTCTTACCACTTTTAAATCTATAATATATCGGTCGTTTCATGTTTTTTTCTTCCAAAAATATGTTTCTAGGGAGCCTCAGCAGGCCAGATCTGGCCAAGCACAACTCTACAAACATTCAATCAATGCCGAGATTAATAGAAAGTTGGACGTGGGAGTTACTCTACAAACACATTGGCGACGAAATGGGTCATATTGACTCACGTATGGTCATCCAAGCTAGCAGGAATAAGTCATATATAAGTTACCTTTCTACTTCTGTTCAGCAAACACGAGGTGCTATTTTATTTCCTTATTTACGCACAAGCTGACGTTCCGGCGGATTTCGCCTTCTTTAGAGCCGCTTTCTATGAGTCTTTCACTGAGTATGTCGGGTGAAGACCGACCGCGCAGAATTCATATGGAAGCGTAATGTCATATATAAGTCTTCCTCCTCGCCCGCTTAATCTTCAACATGAGATTTTTTGCTTGGTTTTTGGAGAATTTATCATCCATTCATAACTCATCATTCGATTCATCATTTGATACATACAATATCATTCATGCCAATACAGTAACAGAGCAAAGTCTGTTCTATGATTTTGCTAAGATAGCAAGCTTTCAGGTTTTCCGGTTATCAAAATATTTCCGTCTAATAACAATCAACATAACTGCAACGGCATGAAAATAGGTACGGTACATGCTCTTACCACACAAAATCAGACGTTTGCAGCAATGGGATGAACAATAAGGACGAATGTTTACCCTATTTCAGTTCGGTCCAAGCGTTCATGAATAAACAGGAAGGTGTGTGATCGGTGAGAAACAAATTTCTTTCTAAACATTCACTTCTACGTCACACGCACTCCATTGCCTCCTCGGTGTTTTTTTTTCTTGAACGAGGCTGGTGGATTGATGCTCATTTCGCTGGACCGTAGAAGAACGCAAACTGGTATCCATAAACTGTAACGGACCGGTCCACCGATCTATGCCTAACTGTTTCATTCCTTTCCTAACCCATTAACACTTTTAGGATTTATAATGACAATCGCTCGGGTGTTGTCGTGGTGGATGGAATTGATATCATTGTAAACCGACTTTCATTTAACCTCGGTGTAAATGGCCAATCTACTTTGTTTCATTGATAACCTAACGCGAGCTTACTACCAAATATTTACTCGGCTAACGTTTCGAAGTTTGCTCCTTCTTCAGAGCCGACGATCAGAGTCGAAGATTCACTGAAGAAGGTCCGACTCGATACGCCGCTGAGGAAGAGGAAGACATCGAAACTTTAGTCGAATAAATATTCAGCAACAACCTCGTCTTGGCTTATCAGTGAAACACGGTACACTGCGTGGAATAGAGTTCGAGCGAAACAAATGTGACTTCCTTTGCCTAGTGTTGGTGGACATGAAATTTCTTTTGGTTATATGGCTCGAATAAATCCCTACTGCATATGATCCGAGTCGTAACACCGCTATGTCTTTCAGTCATTTATTATTTCTCGTTGAAAGACTGATCCCAAGCAAAATACTGATGGTCGGAAACTGCACTAGCGATGATCACAAAATATCTATGAGCCATTGTATTCTTACATTTTTTAAGGTGTGGGAAAAAACTTGTTCTTACTAAGGCCCACGTCCGTGAGCTAATATTTGCACTTTATAAAACTCTTTACAGAAAACTTTTTTGCTTACCGGAATCAAATATTTTGTGATAGAGTAGAAACGCCTGCTTTTCAACCACGAGTTCCACTCTTTTCTCCATTTTCGAAGAATGTTCTTAAAACTTTATAATCTACAGTGGCAAGGCACTTAAACTCGTCAAAGTCATCACTTCGACACTCAACTTTGTTCTAAAGTTGGTTTCAACTTAACCTAGATGAGTTACCGTACTGCACTGTCCAATTTAGTGGTAAATGGCCTATAGCCAGTACAAGCAGCAGTATACATGTAGTTGTAACAACGACAACGACCAGAAAAAGAACAACAAAACGAAAGATTATGGGCTGTTAAAAATCGAGTAAACAAGAAAGTCACAACAATGGCATCTAACGTTAACAAAATTCGCTCCATCAACAACAGAAACAAGAAGAACCACGAAAAAGTGAAAAGCACCCAGTGTAGAAAGGTTTCGAAAAAAAAACGTAAAAGATATGAATAAAGACTTGTGAAAATCACATAGAGAACCCGATTCTCGTAAAACACGGAATTTTAGACTAGTTCACCTCTATGATCACCGTTGAAGGAAACAAATTAACTGAGTTGTGGAAAATCAACAATTCGCCATTTCTCCACCACCTGAAAGAGGTCTTGATTTGGAACGGAAAAAATATTAACATCAACCTCGAAGATTAACAGAAAGCTATAACATGTCAGGACATTTAAGGTCTTCAAATCTCATACTGTTGCTGAAGTCGTAACCCGAGGAAATATATAGTGAGAGTTTCTAAATTCCCAAGTTATAGGAACATTTACGGAGAATTAGAATCGCCTGTGCTCATAATTGTGGAGCTGCATCAGATTCTAAATTCCCAACCTACTCTGACCAATGCCGCCTATAATTGGATCTAATTCAAGCACGATGACCTCTACGAATATTCTTTCGTGATCAATGAAACGTTTGAACTGTGACCGCAGCTGCTTAGCCGTGAACACGTATTCCACCGCTGAAGATAGTCGTCTTAGTGGCCATCTGCAGTCTTTCGAGAGTCTATTCCGCTGTTTTATTAGTCTATCTAGTCGACTATCCTTATTACTCATGTTTTGTCTTCGATGTGCACTCAAATGAATTGTAACGAAGAGATGTTTTTCGAAGTTCTATGGCTAGAAAACGGTGTCGGTTATGGTTGAAAAAACATCACTCAAGACACTGCTGACAATGAGCAAAATTATCGATGAGGCTGAGATGAGCGAATTTTGGGTTGGTTGGGTTGGTAAGCAGCTTTTCCGAGAGTTATAAAAGTGACCTATACTGCCTTTCTTTCTTTCAGTAGTCCCACTCTATGCCCTTCTCCATATTCATCAAGGTCTTCTGTACACTAACGTGTCGAAAACCCTTTGGCTCAACTAAATGAGTTCCGTGTCGCCATAGAATCGTCTTTGTAAGCAGATTGTAGAACAAACTGAGCAAGAAATTCTGGCAATAGCTGTACAGACTCCTTTAGTTGCCATTGATGGCTAGGACGAACGTGAACGAGACTCTGCAGGGTTGTTCAGAAATAAATAAGCATCTTAACAATACTATTCAAAACATTGTAACTTGTTTCGAATAAAACTTTATTAACCAAAGCAAAAACACGTTTTTGCCAACGAGAAACAGGTTTTTTATTCCAGTTGCACAAAATTCTGGAGTTCTTGAAGCCAAGAATTCGTTGAAGGGATTTTTACGCCATCGTGTTTGGTGAACCATTTCTCAAGGAAGTTGTCAAGGTGCCCTAAGAAGTGATGTTCGGTAGGCGGGAGGTCTGTTGAATGTGGAGGACGAGGCAAAGTTTCGTAGCCCAACTCGTTCAACTTTTGCTGTGTTAGTTCCGCAACGTGAAGCCGGTCGTTGTCGTAGATAAGGATTAGTCTTTTCTGTTAACTAATGCCTGCTGTTGTTACTGGAGTTTACGTTGCATTTCGTTGATTTGTTGGGAATACCTCTTTGTCGCAATCGTTTCGTTCAGATTCAAAAAGCCGTGATGAATCAGGGTTGGGTGCAGACTACCAGGCAGTCACCATAAACTTATTTCTGGCGCAATTTCGGATTTGAGAAGTGTTATGGAGCTTGATCGCAATTCAGCCATTGAGCTGAACGTCACCGGTTCTCGTTCAGAATCCAATTCTCGTCGCACATCACAATTCGATCAAGAAAAGGGTCGCCTTTGTAGCGCAAAACGAGGTCTCGGATGGTGTGGTGGTGAAGTGCGCTACTCTCCGGAAAGGACAATAGCGCGCGTTCGTTTCCCACCGCATACACCTGCGGTACGGAGTTTTGCAAATATCTCAGCTTTTCATACGAGTTATATTTCGCAACATACCCTGCCATTAAAAAGAAAAAGGCAGTGAATAAAAGGGTTGAGATCATGTTAGCATTGTTGTTTCACCAAAGCTACCTCCACCCCAAACTTTATGTTTTGAGCTGTCTTTGCTGCACTACGACCGGGCTTGGTCTCATAAAAGAAAATTTGACGAAAATTCGTTTTTGACATCTAAAATGCCAAAGCTGAAAATTGGCAAAAAGAAACCTAACTTTTGACGAAATATAAAGTTGAAGAAAGCATAAAGCCAGCTTTCTAATGATTTATAATATTGCAAGGTACAAACTACATTTTATTGGTAAAAATACACTAACACAATAGATATTTCAAAACGCTCATTTATTTCTGAACAATCTGGTAGGGAAAATTGCGACGATGCGATGTGTCGTTTAATCGACATTTGTCAATCCGCTCTGGTCTTCTTCAGAATGCAGATATTGGATACTGCTACGAACTAGAGAGTGTGCCATTTTTGGAATTTAGCTAGGTAAGCAAAATATTCTATTGCTCACCTTGTACGAGGGGTAAAAGCCACTGTCGCCTGTTCTTCTGTTGTGGCCTTTGGAAAAGCCATTCCAATGATTTCCAGCAATTCCGACGACATCTCCTATACGTAGCTCGATTTCACCATCTTTTTCCGGATCATGGTTCTCAACCGCTATTACCTCATGAGCTGAAACGGAGCTACTTGCCATGAATTTGATAAACTAACACGTATTTTTCAATGGCTAAAGTTTCGGCTACTTCAATTTCTTTAAAACTTAATGAAGGACGTGTTTTTTAATCATCTTAATCGGTGAACATTTTACAATCTCCACAAAACGACGTCGCACACACTAGAGGCAGAATCCAACGCTGTTTTGATAAGGCAGGGCCTTCGGTTATAAATGAATGCTATTTCCTATTGCAATTGTTTACCACAATCTAATTCGAAAGCTCATGTATGACTGTGGTAAAAGGTACACCAAAATACACATATGGTCTTTCCTCCGACGAAGCCTCCCATCCCTTCAACGTTGACAAAATAGCACCATATTCCCCTGGGAGGATAAAGACACTGAACTGACACATCAACAGAGTATTGTAAAAGATTGTACGGCCGAGATATCTTTTCATATTCATTTTTTATAGATATTCTTTTATCACTTTAGTAATCTGAATGGACTTCCAGTATTTTAATTTATGATTCACATTATATTACTTCCAGGAAGCCAAAAAATAACGCACAAAAAGAAATATTGTTTCTTTGGTGGCACTGTGATTAAATTATGGGGTGTACATTTTCAAGTAAAAACAACGCAAAAACTGGAATATCACCCTTTCATCCTGACTTTTCTCAACTTAACCAGTATTAACCTGACCATGTTGTCCTCCAAAGTAGTAGATGTCATCCAGAGAGTGAAAACGGTCTCCGGCATCTCCTTGTTGCACTTGCATCAGCTCGAAACCCATACGACAAACCTCAACATGAATTAAACTCTTTGTTGCTTCAAACCACTCTTTGTGTAAAAAAAGACTAGGTTTCGTATAAATAAATTTTCAAGAGCTATATATTGCAAATCTCCCAACGGTTTACCTCCTTATCGTGGCTAGGAGGTGTTTCTCGGTATAGGATTGCGATGTACAGCTGAGGATTCATCCCCAGGCAGGGTCTACCAAACAAAGAAGGAGTCCCGAGTTTCCGTCAAAAATCTTGGCTAAGAGTAAACCAGTATCAGAATCCACCACCATTCTGGTAACAAATTCGCATGGTGGCAAATCTCCCTCTAATTCACAGAGGCGGCGACTACCTGTGGTGGTGACGACCTGGGGCAGACTTTCACCAGGCCGACCTTGGAGCTTCAGGAAAACACAATGGCTCAACCAGGAAAACCCCGAAAAATGGAGAATACGCTAGGGCCCGCAGAACCAGTGAGGACGGGCCATTCAAGTATCAAACATATATTGCAAGGATAAAACAGGATTTTGAAGCTATCCACAACTACGTGTCTTTAAAAAACAGTTCTACATATCCCGTAAAAAAAAAGACAATTCATGTTCATATATACATATTGCTGAAAGATCTACCTGGCTAGAAAATGTACAGACAATGTAGTCGCACAGACTAAGAAGACGAACGTCGCGGATCACTCCGTACAGAGAGCTGTCTGTGTAGCGACTTGCCAGCTGAGCCGTTTTCGCTGTCTCTTCGTCACCGTACACTTCGTAATGTGGGAATCTTTCATTGAGTGATTAATCGTCACTGTTAAGTTGAGAAAAATTATGAAAACCTACTTTCGCTTGATATCCAAGAACACTGATGGTTCATCGGTGGCAACGAAAACCCTCCGTGTTATATTTCCATCATAGCGCCTCTCTTGTATCTGCCCATGTAAAAAGTACAGTATGATTAGATTCGACCATTCTCAATTTGAATACGCATTAGATTGTAGTCATAGACTATAGACGGTTGTTAACAAACTATGGATTCGCTTGAGCAGTACTGGCTTGCTACGAAAGTAATTGCAGTTGTAGACCGGCAATATTCAATGGAGCTTTAGCATAAGGTTATTAATCAAAATAAAAACACATTTTCAAACACGCCACAAGTTTCTTTACTTGGATAAACGGAATTTTGAGGTGTATAAGCAATGGCTTCTTCAAAGACGTTTCTGGGACCGACATGGTTGGTGAAGAATCTTCCAAGTAACCGTTGTAGGGAAACCGGACTTAAATTAGTCGGCTGTCGAGAGTTCCGACTTAGTGGATGGGGCAGAATTTCGCAGGCCGATTTGTTCAACTTCTGTATTGATAGTTGAGCAACGCATGGTCAAGCGAGGGAGAACGGAAGGAGGAATTCCTAAACGTGGTGCGACAAATAGCTGTTGGCTACGAACGCCTAGCACCTCTTGATAGGTTTGGAAAAGGGAAAAGCCTCAAAAAGATAAGTCTACTGAAAGCACGATATCTTTTAACCTGTGCTTAATTTCCAACGAAGTAGACGCAGCTGTGAAGCGATGCTTATAAGTTCGTCTAGAAAAATCTTAAACAGTGATTGAAATATCTCTGAACATTCTATAACGTCGCCTAAATAGTAACCAATTTTATGTACGACCCTTCGTTTGTAACAAAACAACTGCAGTTTGTTCTAGCAGGAGAGACGGTGACCGCATGACTTCCAGTACTGTGCATCCGAGTTCTTGAGAAATATGTTGGGACGATTATGTTGGGGAAACGGGCAGGCTCTTTCCAGGCTATGAAGAAGATACTGCCGAAAACGTCAGCTATTGTTGTTGTGTGCGTTTTTTGCACTGAGGTAATACTGTATAACAACCTTGCTATTGCTGAGAAAGAAAAAGACACATCAGTAATCCAATACCGAGGTAAATAGAAAGTTGATGCATAAACTAAATTAGGAGTTAGAAAGTATGCGGAGCTTTTCCAGCACGTTCTAAAACTAGTGAGTACGAGGTTCTGTTATTTCCGATAGAAGGTTTTCAAGTAATTGTATGCTTCCTCTCTTTCTGTTTCTACACATAGAACAAAGACATAGAGCCTACTGTAAGAATACTACAGACTTATTAACCTTGTACCAGATTTCTGCCCATTGAATGTACTCGTCGACATCGTGGAAGGCTGCTTCCGTTCCGATTTTGTCGGTACGGCGAATTTGAAGGCCAACGATAGGACCTGAACTGGTAACTGGCGAAAGATGGAATAAACCAAAAGTGAAAAAAGTTAAATTCAATATAAATGTGTTAAGAAACATCGAACGGACAATACTTACCTTTGCCATAAGGAATCAAGGAGATCGACGTATTCAGCAGTTTTGTCAGATCCTCAGCACTTCTCATCAGATACCACAAGAACTGAAATCATTGTACACTCAGAGTTGAACGTCATCATATTTCGTCAGTTGGATTTAGTTGAACTAGTGTAAGAGCTCACCTGACCAATAAAAAATACTGGTGGATTTGAATGTAATTTCAATAGCTCTTCAGAGATTGGGCGTGGAATTGAAAGAGGTAGAAATTCTGGTCTAAACAAAATTGAGTTAGAGTTAAATCTTGGCAGATTCAATTGCTTGTGCACAAGATTTTGTTGAATCGTTGTTGATCCCCCGGAGAAACAACTTCCCCGGAAACCTAACTGAGATCAAACTTATATCAAGAATCACAGGCTAGCAGACGTCAATAGGATGAAAAAGCCTTAGCTAGGCAGAGACCTTAAAAATAGGAAATCCTTCCCGACCAGCAAATGAACAGGAGAGGGGAATTTTGCTAGCGATGAATCCGGAAATTGTGAAGCCGCCACAACCAAGTATTTCAAGTAGTCGTGAAATTAAGCGCTATAACTATTAATTTAATTGGAATATTCTGACGGGGTTCTTTGTTGAAGTTCTTTTGAAAGAAGAACGTTTTGGGAATGAGATTTAGAAGAGCAAAGCTGAAAGAGACACTTACTTGTCTGGGAAGAAATCAATGATTCCTAGTCGAACAATTCGTGCTTTTGAGGTAATCGAATACTGTTCAACTGTTTCGGACTGAAATTTGATAACTATAAACACGTTTGAGAGCAATATTCAGTAACACCTCTGTTGTGATAAGCAGCTGGGCGTTCTCCGAACGAATGAGAGAAATGTGGATGCAAACTTTATTCAGGACTCTCAGTTTTTCTTATTTCAGGTTGTTCATCACGTAGTAAATCTATTTTTCTCGCTTTCGTCCAAACAGAAGTGTTTAGATCATCATGAGAAGAACCGCTGCGCTTGCCCCAAACGATATCATCAGCTGAATACAGGCCATTACTGGCAGAAATCTGAAATCAACTACATCCGTAAGCAGGAATATGCTTGGTATTATATTGGATGGATGATGAAATCCTACATCCGCTGCCAACATCTTCAGTTTCCTCAGAGGCAATTTTGCCATTTTGCAAAGCAAAGTTTAAAAAACGTAGACCCTCCAGGCTACAAAAAAGTAGCTAAAAATGCTTACCCTTACGACGTCGTCATACTTGCAGTTCGTAATAGGAAGAAAAGTTCCTAACCAGCCTCTTTCGGAATACCTGAACCCGAACAACTATGAATTGACAAAGCAGTTTATGGGGTAACCCTACTTCCTAGTACTACGTTGTTCAAAAACAAATGAGCGTTTTAAAGCACTTATTGTCCTGATGTACTTTTTGCCAATGAAATATTTTTTGTACCATGCAATATTAAGCATTATTGAAAAGCCAATTCAATTCTCCTTCTATGTTTTTATATTTTCTCAAAAGTTAATTTTTTAACAATTTTGAGCTTTGCAAATTTAAATGTCAAAAACTAATTTTTATCAAATTTTCTTTTATGGTTAAAACTCGGTCGCAGTGCAGCAGAGACGGCTCGGAACATTAACGAAGTTTAGGGTGGAGGTAGCGCTGGCGAACCAACAGTGCGAACATGGTTCCGCAAACTCCGATCTGGTTATTTCGACCTCGAAGATAGGGAAGGCCTCGGATGTCTCAATGAACTTGACGACGACGAATTGAAGGCACTAGTAGAAGCAGAAGCGCTTTCAGAACTGTAGAATTCAATTTAGTTAAGGTAAATAAAATTGTTCACTTTTATTTTCCGCCTTCTATAATTTTTATGGCAGGGTATTAAGCGAAACACAACCACAAGATTGCTGAGATATTTGCAAAAATTCGGACCGCAGGTGTCTGCGGTAGGAAACGAACGCGCGCTATTGTCCTTTTCGGGGAGAAGCGCATTCACCACCACACCATGCGGGTCCTACGTTTCAGCTGCCTCTCAGCTAGTTTTATCGAACAGTGCTGTCAGCATTGTGAATTTAACTACAGTCTCAGCTTAATTGGGTTCAATGCCGATGTGGGCTCCCCAGATCAATCCCGTTAACGGGTGATTGCTGATGGCAAAAGATCGATAGAACTTGCTGAGAGAAAAGCGAAACGAACGACCCGCATGGTGTGGTGGTGGTGGACGCGTTAATTCCCGGAAAGGACAATAGCGCCTTCGTTCCCCACCGCAGACAGCTGCGGTCCGGAGTTTTGCAAATATCTCAGCAATCTTGTGGTTAAATAAACTCATTTCTCGTTGGCAAAATTTACAGATCCAAATTCGAAGCAAGTGATGACACTTTAAACAACATAGTTAAGAAATGGAAACGTACAATAGTTTAAATAGTTAGAAACGCTCATTTATTTCTGAACAACCTTATGTTTGTTCATCTCGACAACCGACTTTCTATTAACCCCATCAAATAATTTGCCAATTTTTTGATGGGCAGACAAAAGGTTATTAAAAACGATATTTATTTGGCAAATATTGCCTATGGTTTCGGCAGCTTTGCCTTCTTCAGAGCCCGGAAAAGTCTAATTGGCGCGAAATCTACTTAGTCAAATACTTTCATAACCTCAATAAAAAAAACTTGATACATAGTTTTACAGCTTCGCATAGTAAACTACCTCTCTTAAACACTCACCGTTCTGTTCTTTTCATGTCTTCCATTTGTTTAATGGAGGCAGGAGGCACGGAGTCATAAATGGGTCAAGAATGTGCCTGGATTTGATCAGAAAAAGTCTTTGGTATGGCGCAAAGTCACGCGTAATCACGACTGTTGGAATTTATTCAAAACTCTTTAGGAGGTTTTCGTGCAGACACTTTTTCTGCCGAAGTTATGAAAATGTTTCAAATGTTTCACTGAGTATGCTGCATGCCACTTTAACTTTTCCGAACTCTGAGCAAGGCGAAGCCTCCTAAACATCAATCAGTATTGCGCCGAATAAATCTTGTTCTCAACAACCTGGTATCTGTTTATTAAGAAAACGGTGAACTATTTCTTCATCTATTCGTTCCATTGCAGGCATTATTTCACTTTCCAACGGAAACATACCAGTAAAATAAATGGAAAACTGTAAAATCGTTGCCTATCATCAATTAATGAAATTTTAAGACGTGAGAACGATGGTCCCTCCTAACGGTTTACTGCCTCATCGTGGCTGGGGGGAGGTGTGTTCCTGGGGTGTCGGACTGCAGTGTGCAGCAGGGGATTCATCCCCGCTAAAGGGTCTCCCAAGCTGAGAAGGAGCCCAGCGTTCCCATCAGAAAGCCTAGCTAAGAGTAAACCAGTACCAGGATCCGCCACCGTTTTGGTATCAAAGTCGCATGGTGCAAATCTCCCTCCGATCCACAAGGCGGCGACTGCCTGTGGCGATGAGGACCTGGGGCAAACTTTTATCAGGCTGTCCTCGGGTCTCTATAGAACCAGAATGGCTTAACCAGCAAATCTCTGGAAAATGGAAATTATGCTGGGTCTCGCACAACCAATGAAGACTGGCCATCTAAATATCCAAGCAAGTTGGGAACGATGCACGAATTGTGGACTGTTTCGTTTTTGATAAATCATGATGGATTTCACTGAACTATGACTCTTGTTCTTCCAATTTACTTTTCCATTCCAGTGGATACTATAACAGAAAGTTGAGACATGAGTAAGGCTCATGGCGAACTCAACACGGTTCAAAAATTTCTCTTATCTGATTATTATAGGTAAAAGCGAAAGCGTAGAAAACGCCCTTCGTCAATATGTAACTCTACAAAACCAAGCAAATGGCAAATAACGTTATCATCGGCTCACCTCCATCCGTTACCGTCTCCGTCGAAGACCATTGTTCTTTGTGAGCCGAATGCCGTCATGAAGCAGAATGCAACGTGATGCATCTCGCATCCGAAGCCACACGACTTATCCAGGTTGCAGAGGAGGATTCTAAGAGAAAAAATTCCACAGAACTCCGACGCAAAACCGGACAAGGAAAAAGGAAGAGAGAGCAGACGAATAAATTTCGTTGTCGGATGAGGCAAGAAATCGGAGATACTAGAGTGAATCGTTCAAATGGAGCTATTACTCTTAATTTTACCACTAGCTAATGAAATATGACTAGAACCGGGTGACATCCATTTATCTCAAGTTTACCTACCTGTTTTTGCTATACGAGTTTTCTCGAATGCATCGGTGTGACAATGCATTGGTGATATCGTAAAGAAAAAATTCATGAAGATCTCACTATGAGCACACTGATTACGCTGGTCTAATTAATTAAGAACATCGTTATCTAGACGATCAAACGATGAGACTCTCGAAACAATGTGACTTAGGCTTTATAACTTCGCCAAAATTATCCCACCTTGCCTTCCTGCAGTCTTCAGGATGTTGCATTTCATGGATTTTTCCCTGAATAAAATCAGTCAAGGACTTCAAGGACTTCTGTCGCCACAAATCTGCGCCGTCCACTTCGGACATATTCGATGCTGTTGCCAACAGGGACAGCATCTGCAAAAAAGCTGATCCGATTTCTACGACTTAGATTCATGACAAAATATGGCTGCAAAATTGTACTCCGTCAAGACAGATTAACGTGTAGAGCTTTATTCAAGTGCATTGACTGACCATAATTAGAGATTGGAATTTGGGACAGTTTTGTCAAAATCATGTGTCAAACGGAAAATTGGTTAAAATTGACACTCGCAAGAATCAGTTAGGATTTCATGCATTACCTCCAACGCACCTGTTCCTCTATGTGCTTTTTATCAAAACCTTCCTTAGACGGGTCAGAATTCTGCACATGAAGATAGTAGAACACCTGAAATGGACGAAAATTGAGGCACCGAAACAAAAATTAAACAGATAAAAACAGGAACTCAAGCCGAAGTTTCCAAGAGCGACTTCACACCGAGCTCGGCATTGGTCAACAATTCTGTGTTTTCTTTATAAGCACACACGAGACCATTATTCACAAAAGCCCAAGCTTCGGCAGATTTTGTCTTCTTCATAGCATAGAAAGGTGAAGTTGATTGCAATCTAGTAGGCGAGTACCTCCATAACCCCAACAGAAAGGTCGAGAAGCGTAGGTTTCAACCACATTGTAAACAATGTAGCTTCTTCGCACACTCAACGCTTTCTATGATCCACTACCCATTGCGATAGAGCAATTTGGCTTCGTATAAAAGAACACCTGGTCGGTAAATTTCACGTCGAACTGAGTACACCACTAGACGCCCATAGGACACAGACATAATGGAGAAAATTTTGAAGTGAAAGCTGCAATTCTCATACAGCAACCGAAAACCTCAGCATGTAAAAATCACGGGACATAGAGGATAAATTCCAAGAATTCAAAAGTGAACTGCAGGGAAGAATGCCACAAACATCACACAAGATTTCACACAATATTCAAGAATTATATTTTAACGTGAGAGGGGGTCGGAACCCATCTATGTGAAACCTGTAAGGTTGATCTCTGGGTGGAATACTCAGTGCAAGAATCACAGAAGGTGATTAGTGTGCGAAGAAGCTATTTCCTTTTCAGTGCGATGGAACTCATGGTTTCGCTCTTTTGTATTTTGGTCACGGAGGTGTCTGGTTAACTCGGTTGCAGTTAACTTCTTGTGAATGAAGACCTCGTGTGTGCTCCTCAACAAAAAACAAGGAATTCTTCACTCAAGCATTCAAATAACACGATAAATATAAGGATAAATCATCAGCAAACTCTATTAATAAGCAGAAACGTGCGAGGTATTGTAAGAGAAAATTGCAAATATCAATGTCTACTGCTTTGACCTGTTTGCGAATTTTTGCTTAGTCAATCCGTTTTTAGATGCGCTTAAAGTAACTGATAGCAGAGGAATGACTTAAAAAAAGGGAATGGAATTAGGAAGTTGTGGAAGGACTCGAGAGTTCAACACAAGGAGAGCAAACCTCCCAAATTCTGCTCTCCAGCAATCGTCGATAGACCTCGTGCTGGAAGGAGTACAAATCAGTACTTCTGTCAGTTGTTTCGCTAAGGTCCTTCCTACGTGCCATATTTTCTATGTATTTGTCGTTCACTGATGGATTCTCCCTTTAATGAGACGATCGAATTTACAAAAAGTTCAGCTTGCTAATCATGTGGTTGTTACTATTAATGTGCAAATGTAGTCAACAAAGAGCCACTCATTTTACCTTAAAAACGGTGCTCAGTACGAATAATAACTTTACGGTAGTGAATGTTACCCGGGCCTCCTGGCAGCTTCGGGCTGCTCGGCGTCCGGACGGTCCCGCCGCTGGACTTCAAGCATCTGCTGGAGGGCCCTGTTCTCCTTGCGCAGCTCCCTGAGCAACTGCATGGCCTCGTCCAGCTGAGCGACCGCTTCTTCTCTCTCGTATCCTGCAATATCACCATTGGATATACCGCACGAGAGTTGTGTTGCAGTTCTGGTATGTTCATCAACGCATCTCTCACAATTACAGAATTCACCAAACAACTCATTCATTAGCCCGTGACGATTACGTTTTCACTTCTGCTGTTGGTTAAATTAGTTCAGAAAAGTCTTTTTCAATGCTATCTCCTCCTAAACATGTCCTAGAAAATTTGAGAGCAGTTTTTAGTTTCTAACCTGTTCGTTCCTACTTTCACATAGCTATTCATCCACTCCAGTTTATTCTCATACCTTTTTCTCCGTTACGTGTATTTCTGCATTACGCACAGTCGTGAAAAAGCCTTTCATTGTATTATCGACTGATCGCTCTACTCTGATTTTTTCGATTTTCTCAATATCACGTAATCGTTAATTTGTTGCTTTTTGTACCTGCACCAAAGTTTATTTATTTCATTTTACTTCATTTTATGTAATCCGTCTTCACGTCTACTGTGCTGATTCTAGAGCATCCCACATTCAGTTCGTTTCCTCGCTTCCACCATCCACGCAGATCTTCCTACTTTTACGCGTGGTTTCCGTTGCTGCTTGACGATATCCATTTCATCCTGAATGTCGCAGAATGCTGGTAGAGAAATTCACCCTGGAGTCCTGAGATAGCTGGGCCGAAGCGTTCACAATTGGATTACAGAGTGATTTTTTCCCAGACAAGTCCGGTACCAATTTCTCGACCGCCGAGGGATGAGAGGTTTGCTTGGCTCGGAGCGGAATAGAACTAGCACCGTGGTCGTGATGATTAACGTCACTACCACTATGCTATTCGCCTCTTGCACCAAAGTTAAACAATAAAATAAGATGAGCCATAAATTACAAAGTAACGAATGGATGATCCCATTAGCTATCAGAAATGATTGCAGAGAGTTTTGTATGTATGTCGGTATTCATTCCTTTCTAAGTTTAAATTATAATCCTTCTACTAGCTACATATTATTTCGTTACAAGCAGTTCTAGTGTCAAGTAAATGCTGTTGCTTTGCTCTCAATCCTACCGAGTTATAATAAACTGAAATCCCTTTGTTTCCTATAAGGAATAGATGAAAGTCAAGAATTCAGATGGTAGACGTAGTTTGAAGCAAATCAATCCACTGATGGATTACCTTTTCCTTGAAGTCCGAACAACTGTGCCGTCAAGTAATAGAGCATAAGAATCCATAGTAATATAGCCACGATCGCCGCGCTCCTCACGGAAAACATGCAATGAACGGCCTGAAAGCGTGGAGGCTTGCGCCAGCAGGGAAAGAACTGAAGGTCCGGTAACAACGAAGTGATAGTGAACTGCGGAGCACAGCTCCTATTACAGGCTCACTTTTTTGAGCACATAGCAATCCGCACAAAAATGAAAGATATGCAAAATTTGATTTTATCCAATATTCTGTGACATCATAGATCCACAATATCGAAGTGTATTTAATAGCTCACGATTAGAAACGTGATAGTTTCCTTGACTATAGAGCTATCGCGAAGATAATTCAATTCTTTATTTCGTGTAACTCGAGAGACCGACTTTCTATAAACCTCGGCATAATAATTGATATCTGCGTATATGTTCTTACGAACTGCCCTTTTTTAGCCGACGCTAGGTTGGTATAGACGTTCTTATTGTTCTTGTTGTCTTTGTTCAATGACTGACGCTTCGCCGACTTCGCCTTCCTTAGAGCCTTCCCGTTGAACCACGCGTGTGTTGTTCACAAGGGACGATGAGTGAGTCACCCCTGAACAACACACGGGTAATCCAACCGCAAGGCTCTGAGGAAGGTGAAGTCGTCGAAACGTCAGCCATTGATCAAAGACAACAACAACAGCAAGAACATCTATACCAACCTCGTGTCGACTAAAGATCTTGTGAATTCATCTTGTGAATTCTTGGATGAGTTTAGCTCACCATGACGAAGTACTACAATAGAATATACCGTAGCTGAAACTACACATTTCGAGGTGCAATCTCAAATCCTTGCATGGTCACTCAGTTGGCTCTACCGTATTACCAAACCAATCTTTCTCCCAATAAAAATGATTTCTTTTCTCCAAAATTTCCTTCTAACTACCCTACATCGTGGATGTATGTGTGTGTGCATGGATACGATGTGTATGTGTGCGGATGTGTGTGCAAGAGCCGGTGAATCTCTGTGTGTGTGTGTGTGTGTGTGTGTGTGTGTGTGTGTGTGCGTCGGCATGTGTTGGCTTGTCTGGGTCGATGTGCGTGTTCAACGAACAGTAGTTGTACTGTATGAACTGTGGTTGTATTTTTTGTGGTTTCGTAATGTTTCCGCTGTAGATGCTATTCAAATACATAATAATTATCTTTGACGTCCACAGAATGAAATGCGTATTATTGACTAAAATGAGGAATGGAGAGCAATGCATGAATGAAGCGTAGCAGATGTTTCGGAAGAAACCCGCCTGAACGAACAATCGTAGAAGAAAGATTTTCAAGAGCGACATATATGATTCCAAATTTAGACTAAATATTCTATCCTATAGCAGGTGACCTTCTAGGCTTCCTTCCACAACAATGAGGATCTCGTGATCAACGTGATATTCAAGTCAAGTAAGTCGTTGTGGAGATTCAAGATGGTGAAAGCCTATGCGTTTCTGGAGACTGAGGACTTACGATGATAAAAAAAAGGATTCCTTAATGGCATGCTATCATGGAACAAAATGTGTGCGAAATTTTGCACCCTATATAGAAGGTCATTTTTCCAAATGTGAATAAGAAGTAGTAGTAGAGGAAGAAAAAGAAAAAGAGACAGAGAAAGCGGAGTGACTAGTGATACACTACATCAGGATGGAAGGTGCTGCCTTGGCCACAACCTCAATGCTCTCCAGTCCATCTGAGAACGCCTTAACTTGGCTATCCCCGAAAGTGAAAAGAGGTTCCCCTCGACCAACTCCTACGACATTCATAAAGAGGATGAACTCTTTAAGAAGCATCCGAATCAGCATGCGAAGTGCTCGACTACCTTTATAGAAAATAAATGCGAGTGGAACGAAAGCAACAAGTGCTGAGACCATCACAGTAGGTGCGGTGACGGGTCGTGTAATTAATAATCATTTCGATGTTCAGCAACATATGAGCTTGCCTTGCAATAATGTGTCTGAGGATATAAATTAAAAAACAGTATAAAACTCTCTGCGTTGATCAATCCCTGAGGGATGCGCCATGCATTCGACTTCCTTAAGTATCGTTCGAGGTGATTGAATGCCCCTTACAATGGTTGGCGGTGGCCTACCGATGTATTGAGCCAGTGGTCCTATCCTCCAATACAAGTCTGGCACTAATTTGCCGACCCCGGAGGGATGGAAGGCTTGGCGAGCCATGGGCGCAGGGACCAATTCCTCATGTGTATCACAGTGGCGCCTCCAACCACTGCGCCACAAGCGTCTTTTGAGAAATGTCAGAAATATTGTGGTCTCGCCGTGTGGAGGACCTAGGATGTCCAAGGTAATATTTCATTCTTTTCTCCTTTCTTCTTTATATTCTTCCAGTTATAATCTTAACCTTTTTACTTGCTGCCTATTCTTTTTAATGGCAGGGTATTTTGCAAAATATAACTCGTATATTGCTGAGATATTTGCAAAACTCCGGACAGCAGGTGTCTGCGGTAGGGAACGAACGCGCTATTATCCTTTCCAGGGGCTAACACGTTCACCATCACACCATGCGGGTCTTTCGTTTCGCCTTTCTCTCAGCCGTGTTATTCTTTATAGATGAGAACAAATAACGTTATTGGTAAGAATGTTCTGACTCAACGATAGATTTGTTTTAGGCGATTGCTGATGGCAGAGACTGATAGAACTAGCTGAGAGACAGGCGAAACGAAGGACCCGAATGGTGTGGTGGTGAACGCGCTACTCCCCGGAAAGGACAATAGCGCGTTCGTTTCCCACCGCAGACACCTGCGATCCAGAGTTTTGCAAATATCTCAGCGTTATACGAATTATACTTCCAGTTATATTTCAAAAGACGGTAAAGTGAAAAATATCCCACTAGTCCCGTTTAGACCTCATGTTGCTCAGCACCCATTCTCAGTCCGAGCTTAATATATCATTCGTCTCGGAGCGACGTGTTGAATGACAACCATGCAAAGCGCTCTCTCTGAATGAAACACCGAATTCGCCGCTAACCCGACTTGTGCGGGAAAGTTAGCCGCTCACCTCCGCATTCTCTTCGAAAACTTTCGATTACTTCCTTAACTACCAATGTGTATTATAAACGGAATTTCCAAAATGTGGTACGTGTAAACGACGCCCAATTCACTCAATACAGACTCGATCTCTATTCATCCATGTACAATTCCTCCTTTACACAGTTCCCGGCGTCTGGGAAACTCAAGGTTTTAAATCAAATTTTGTGAAAGTGGATAAAACAATTTTACAATGGCTATGGATCAAATCTGAGCGTATTAGAGAAGTGGATTTTGTGAAGATCTAAACGGAGTAAAATACTGTTAATAATTTGAAAAAGAGGGCCGAGTGAGATTATTGGGATCATCAAATTCAGCAAGACATGGAACGAATAGTACGAAATACACAGCACTGATGACAGATGACTGGCCGAAACTCAGTTTTCATCGGTCGTTTTGCCAGTGGAGTCCCTGAATGTGTAGGCAGCGTAGTGGACGGTGAGGCACGAGGAGCTCGGACAACGAAATCAATGCCCCATAGATAAGGCCGGCACGAATGCGGAAGCGATCCAGAAAAGCCGTTCGCTATGTCCTGGATTTCCAGCGGTGCTCCGGTCTGTACTCTTCGCAATCCGACCTGATGAAGATGGCTTCCACGAAGGAAGCGTCTGGACGTACTCGCTTCTTAGAAGCCCTTTCATGAGGAAATACTGTGTAAAATGCTCTTTGAGTTTTTAGTCGAACACAAATGCACGAGTAATAGCGGCATAAATTGGTTCGTCCTAAATAAGATTTAGCGAAAATGTGGGAACTTTTTGCAGCATGAATGTTCCTATCCTAATTTTGCAAGATGGCATATGTTTTTCGGACTATAACGCAGTAAGCCGCCTTCTCAAATATTAGCCCCGGATGGAAAGCGAAAGCTCAACCAGCGAAGAAAGCAACATAGAGCGAAGCAAAGGCAGCGGTAATTTCCCAGTTGTTTGCCTTCCTCAGAAGCTTCTCCGTTTAAAGGGAACCCATTCACGTTATCGCGTAAAATGTGGCCACTTCACAACAGCAGTGAAGTATATGCCAGATGTCCACAATCAGCGAAGTGCCTCATCGCCTTAACTTCTTAGAATTACGTTTCACGGTTTGCGATGGGTTTGATAGAGCATTCGATATCAACCGGTTACCTTTTAATAAAAAATACATATAAATGAATGGGGCTTCCTGAGCATCATTTGTCTAGCTTATTGATTTATTTTTGCAGAAAATAAGAAGGTAGGAAGGAAGAAAAGTCACTAATTACTACTTATAGTTCTCTCTCAAGTATATACACAAGCACAAGCATCGCCTTTTTTGTTTTCTGCACTGAGAAGAATGAAGGATTTTCGTCAATAGAACAAGTGAAGAAGAAAGGAAAGGAAGATCCTAATAACGACGGTAATCGGCTAGGAAGAGAACCGACGAGCAACACCGACTGGGCGGAATTGGTGATGAAGGGAATTTAGCACTGACGGCAGTCCATCGCATGCACATCGATTCGGACGGCTGAGATGTGTTACGCAGCGCAAGCTGAACCTACAGAGGTGACGTCAGGAAGTTGTAAAGTTGTGCTCAATCTTAATACGAGCACTTCTCTCGATCAAAAAACCTGCCGCAACCGTTTCAGAAGAAAATACAGTTATTTAGAATCATTGTTATCTCTAGAAACTTGAGTCAAAGAATAGATGTAGTTGCAACCCAAAACACTATGAAAATGTTGGAATTATTTTAGTTAATATAAGGTATTTCCGCTATTCTAGTTAAGTAGTACAAAGTAAGTTGATTGGGGAGATCCTTAGCACTGAAGAGTGCAAACAAAGGATTTCTTACGAAATGCTGAGTGGTTCGGGAATGTTTCAGAATCCACTGGATTTAATAGGTTTTGAATAATGGTAATCCGAAATAAGGGAGGTGGAGCTCCGACAATTGTGGCCATGCGCTAATCTGGCATAATCACCAGATTATCGTGATCTGCCGACTGTCAGTTGGGCTTTGTTGCCACAGCAGCTGTCGCACTCGAATCAATTATTCCATTATGCTAAATAGCCATGGTTTCATATGACACTATGCCATCGACTAGTAATGGTTCCTTTCTGAGCCTAGGAAACTATCTGTGCAAGTTGAAATTAAGATTGTGATCCATTTAGTGAGCTAATGCGATGGAAGTAGGCCAGTGTTGTCCTGATTGTGTACTTTAGAATCTGTGGAGGTATTTCGATATTCACTTTAACAATCAGTGATTGCTGACTTAATGACTGTAGTGAATTCCACGTCCGGACTAACCTTATACGCAATGAAATACCTTATCATTCGTATCTATATACTTTTAGTCGCCGAGGATGTTTTTATTTTGTTGGGGGTGATGCTGTTCATGGTTGGACTGGCAACCATCTCATTGGCAAGTACCCATTGCATCTGGCAGAGATGTATCGAGATTCAGATTCAGTACTTGCAAATAGACCATGATTATGACATTAGATTTTGCTTCTGCTTTTTCTATGTTCTTAGTATCAGAAATTCTTCAGGTCAAGTGCTCAGGACGCGATAGAAACCGAACGGATTAGTAAATCCAGCACTTCATGCGTGTACCAGTTCGAACTCTCACAGTAGTCCCGAGTGATATTGCAAGTTATTCAACCTCTAGGAACTAGTGATCTACATGTTTCATCCAAAGGGGAAGAGAAGTCGATAAAAAAAAAGAATTCACTGACGATTAAAATGGAGGGAAATAAAACATAAAACGAATGGTGCTATAAGAAATCACTCCACATAGTGGTAATGGAAACACTCAAAAACATTGATCTGTGAAATGTGAAACTAGAAATAAAGCACTTGTCCAAAAAGGGTTAACAAATCTCAGAGTATGGACAGTAAACACTGAAAAGCCATGACGAAAAGAACCACATTACCAGAAAAGAGTTAGTAACGGTCATGTGGTTGTGAAATGACAGGAGGCGTAACGCGAACCACTCAGTCTAATCCCATCGAACATCTGCCGCCCATCCACGAGTCCGTTCTCCAATAATTTCCGGCCCTCTCCGACCCCTAAGCAACCTTTGAATATGCTCAACAACAGAATAAAAGATTTCAAAAGCACAGATATACCCAATGACTTCAGGATTTGAGTCAATATCTGAGGCAGGGGATCCAATTTTATATGGAAAGTGCCTCACAGCTTGATTTACGATGTCGTAATGTAGTTCGCTGATGCTCTTCACAATGCAAACGTCCTTACTGTTAAGCAGTAAGGTTTGGTGGATAACTCCATGATAGAACTCGTTTTACTTGAGCAACTGAAACTCTGTCACCCGTGCTGTGTGGAATCTAGTCTATGCTTTCAACGTAATCGGAAGTTCCACTCCGTAAGTTGTCGAATATTTTAGATCTGTTGCTTTATAGCTAAGAACATACGAATTTTGCCTTAAATTTCGAGTCTATTACCTCACTATTTTCAGTGAATTCTGTCTTGACTTCGCACTTTTGTGGTATTTGTTCATTAATATACTTTCGATCTCTGAAAGGAAATTCCTTCTTTGGAGGTTTTACCATTCCAGAAATCTTAGCACAAATTTCAGATTTCTAGCAAATGAAAGAAAACACTCGAGTAATTAGAAATTAGTTCCTTACCCCTCGATTAGCTATGCTGGGACAAGAGTGTTTGATAAAAGGCCTTTATGAGCTGTTTTAAGCCTCGAAATATCAGCGTTTATCAAATTACAGGCTTTGTTTTTCGCCGATTTTGTTCTATTCTGTCTTCTTAAAATGGTGTATCGATGACATTTCTCATATTCGCACTGTTAAAGGTTATGAAGATTTAAAGGAGCAGGCAGCGCAGTGGCAACTATTCTGTTCATTACGAGGAAGGGTCCAGTTTGAACCGCGCAGCGGTACAGCTTACCCGATTAAGCTTTCCACCTCTTCCGGGTCAGGAAATTGGTAGCTCACTTGTTTTGGCACTGCTCATATTTTACAAGCCACGTCGAAACGCTCTACCATGGCTATCTCAGTGTTCCAGAGGAAACCAATTCGGCAGCATTCAATGACGTTAGTGGCTAACACCAAGAGAAAACTTAAGCAGTAGCCAAGACCACACGGAAAAAAGTTCGAAGACTTTTGTCGGTGATGGATTTGAGAAAGCGAATCGAATACGGGAAATGCTAAGATTCTCACAGCGTGACACATGTAACGTCGGATAGGTTGTATAAATTGGTTATGAAAATGGTTTGCATCTGAGAGTGCGAGAAAGTACATATTAACCAGCCGCGATTGCCATTTATGATTTTAAATTGTTGTAAATATGAAAATAACATAGAGAATAACTGCCTTCGAAATGTTATAGGATATCTCAAAAACCGCCGTTCATTAAAATTCGGCAACAATATCCAGTGTTTCTCTACATGATTGAGCTAATATGAGGTTGGTATAAATCTCTATTCGACTAACGGTTCCGCACCTTCGCCTTCCTTAGAGATGCGTTGATCCGAGTCGATGGACCACGGCTGGGTCGTTGTCATGATGTGGTGTTCGTTGTCGCATCGAGTCCGCCTAGTGAAGTTCCCCATTCAATCGGTGCTCTTTCCAATGGATTCGACTCTATATGACGACGAACACCCATATCACGACGACGACCAGCCGTCGACCATCGACGCTGATTGACGCGGCTGTGAGGGAGGCGAAGGCGCCGAAACGTTTGTCGGATAGAAGTTTGTAGCAACCTCGTGTCAGCTCAGTCACTTAGAAATTTGTTATTGGATGGCTATCGGAAAGAATGTAATAAATACGATTTGTCATTATGTCGAAAAAATATCGAACAAGCACCAATCACCCAGAAATAATGGAAAACTTTTGGGCCGAATACAAGCATATCTCTACTGTACTTTGACGGCCTACTGCCTCATCCTGATATGAAGGTGGAACTGATATGTCTATATTTCCTTGGAAGTTCGCGGACATAGCAAAGGGATTTGACTCTTTTATCCGGAAGCCCAACCAATGTGAAATACACTTGCCCGGTTTACAATAATGCTTGTGACGACGTCTTTTGAAAACCTTCACATAACTCGGAACTAGAGGGAAAAAAACTTGCGTAATCAATAAAATACCAGTCGGATAGATAATTTACTGAGTCTACTCTCGCAAACGGACCATGCAATTGAAAGAATACAGTCAATCGATGAAATATATAACAATCCGGCTAGTAAGGTATCAAAATTAACAAAATGAAAGAATGAAGTAGCCGGAGACATTGGCTGATGTACGATTCAAAGAAGTGTTTTCGAAGAACAAAACATAGTTTTATGAGAGGAATGACCCGTGTACTTTCTACATGGCACGAAAACGCCACATATTCAACAAAAACATCTTGAAGAAAAAGAATGAATTCAAAAGCGGAATCGAGTAGAAGATTGCTAACCGATGGGATAGAACTATCGCCTCGTTTCGCAGAATCAACACCATCAGCCAAACCAGCACGTACAGTGACGGATGTCAATTAGAATTCATCAATCCACGAGATGTATCTCGCAGTTATCTAATTTTTCCCTGTGTATACAAACATCCCATTCAATCCAACAATTTTTTGAGAAGAAACCAAGAGATTTTTTGGATTCAGCTACGGTTCAGGTGCAGATTTCTTTTTTTCACCAATTTATGGATCTCGTTGTCTCTTAAATTGATAACTAGCCACCTTCTTTTATATTCAATTATGCATATTTATGTATAAAATGCGTTGTTGACATTTGTGTGGTGTAGTCAGGAAGTACAAGTTTGGAGAGTTCAGCCCAGAAAACTGAAGTCAGAAAAAAAAGAAAAGCACCAGAACACTACCTGTGTATGTGAACACATGTGATAAGTTACTATAATATGAAAGAAGTGACCAGATGCAGTCAGCTAAAAAGGACAAAAAGACCTATGGTGCCCGATGTGGATGGTTGGGTGAGGACTCGTCACTGTGGTGACATCGACAGTTTATAATCCGGACGGTGATGGCAGCCAGTAATTGATCAACGCCCATCAACTATGCATAATAGACTGAGCAGGAGAGCAGTGACGATCGGAAAACCTTTATTCGAAAAAGGATCGGAGCGGTTTCAAGGATTCTTAAGGCACTGCCAATTATGGCGTTGCGATTCTCTATATTTTCTTTTATCTCCTTATTTAATATGCAAGACACTCGAAATATCAGTGCAATATGTGCACTTGTACTAAGAAGAATTTTATACAAACAGCTAAAATATTAGTGGCAAATGGGTAAAAGCGAAAAATGGCGTGAATAAATGAAATATCGAAGAACTCTCTATCACCATACCATTTCGTCCTCCGTTGTTTCCTCTTGTAGAGTTGAAAAATAAACATCCTACAGAAACCTCCAAAGCCTCCCTTCTATTCCATCAAGAAAATGGATTTCTTGTGACAGAAAAAATCAACTAGTAGGTCTCTCCAAATCCCATTTACAAACTGCAAAATCAATTAAAAGAAGGTCTTTGATGTGAAAAACAGCGAGAGCTTTCCGGGACGAAGAAGAATAGCCAATGCACAAGAAACTCGAGGCAATCGTTGTTTAAAAGAAGTCTCAAAAACTGTGCACATAGTAACGCATTAATAGTTCGATTATCGATTTGATAGCAAAAGCTCTAAAATGGAAAAAGACCAAGGAAGAGTAACTCTACCAGAAAAGGTGAAGGTTCTAGCGCCTGTACTGCTTTGCGCTGAAAAAGGAAATTTTTGTTGGTGATGTCAATCTTCTTCGGTTCTATGCTGCACGTTACCAGATCAGCAGATTGCTTCCAACTTTGAACTTCGAATAGAAATAAAGCATACCTAAACAAAGTGAGGTAAAGGCAAGCTGGTGCAGAAACACTCAACAGCGACGACAACTGATAAGATATCGGCAAAGAAGAATCGATTGGAGGGAAATGATGCGGCAAATGCTTCATCATCAAGCATGGTGCTCTAAACTGCCTTTTGAGACCTTTCCTACACTCGTTCGAAGTCTCTTAATTGACTGGCGATTTCCTCAAAGTAAATTCCAGTTCACAAAGATTGCTACTGCACCCATCACAAACATTAAATAAAGAGCTCGAAAATCACGTGTGATGAACACCTGGTTCGTCTTTGTGTCAACCGAACATCAGAATACACTGGTATTTGTGTCTTGCTGGGTAGTAGAACAAGTGACTTGATGATCAGACTTTCTCATGAATATCCTAGTAAAAAAATATGAAATCGTTCGAACTACTAGAGCGAGCAGAACCCACTGAGCCGCTTTTCCACTCAACAGGGTCACATGGAAAGTGATGTGGCTCGAGTCACTCAACCATGAATGGGACGGCAGGTGGTAGCATAACACGATGCACTCGTTTCTAAATAAAGAGGAATAATAATTGGTCTACATCTATAAGTAAGCAATTGTTAAGCAGTCTACCTTTCTAAAACGGTTGATTTTTCCGGAAATTTAGTTCTTACCTCACTTATACCTTTATGCTTCTTCTCAATGCAAGAAACTTTTCAACGTTAGTGAGTAGTTAATAGAAACGAACCGAGGCATGGATGTGGGAAGCAATAAAGTGGAAAGCCCGTACTCAATTTCAGTGATTTAATGGCTATAATACTTCACTATTTCTCTGTATGCTCTAACTATAAGCTGTCGAAATAGTAATTCTTCGTATTTTTGTTGAGCAAACGCGAGGTGTTATTATTCTTTATTCACGAATGAGCTGACGTTTCGGCGGATTTCGCCTTCTTCAGAGCCTGCCCATTATTCTCCTCCAGAGGCGGTCCTCCAAATACTGAGCACAAAAGTTTTCCTTCGTCTCGCACTTCTTCCACTTGGCGAACATCTGGTTTTGTCGGCTTCGTAGACAGGTGCGTAGTATTCGCAATTCGATGTCCAATACTCGATGACTGTCCTCTGGTAGTCCGCATACGTCGTGTAGTCGTCTTCGTTTGATGAAGTTCGGAACGGCTCGATGTTTCAGACAGCGGCGGAGAAAGTGTATTGACTGTCGAGCTAAGACGATCTTTTGTCTCAGTGACAGCGCTTCTTTTACAAGTCTGAAGTATCTTGCTGGTGTCGAAATAGTGTTTTGCAGGAAATAGCCAACTTGAACAGCTATGCCATACCGTTGATTCTTTGTAATCGGGTTGGATGAGGCGAAATAAAGATTTGATGTCTGCTGGAAAGCCTTCTTTGCCTTGTGAAGAACGGGATCGTATTCAAATTGCTGCCCGCCATCGTACGGATTATGCAACTCGCAACATTTGGGGCATCTTGATCGGATGGCGTTCGTCTGATGTACACGACTGGCAGTAAAATTCCCGATTCGGCAACAGACGGCACCTCATAGACGTACCCACTATGTCTCTGAGTACCGATACGAGTCGATACCTCCCACTAAAATTCTTTGCGAAGGGAATGAGTCTTTTAAGGTATTAACAGAGAGAAGTCTTCTTCGGAGAGCTATTTATGCTGTAGAAAGCAAGCGTTACATGTAAAGATCTTATTTTCTTTATTTTTTCGCTTGTTTCTTCCTGACGCTTCGTAAGCGTGGTGATTAGAGCTGTTGTGTAATTCACACACTACACCATATATTTGGAGGTCGCCCTGCAGCAATCGAGGTTATAATCCTTTCGAGAGTGATGAATTGATGCCAGATATTCTTGAAAAGTGCTCCACCAATCCACGAATCCTAGAAACTAGACGTTAATGAAGAAGAAAAATTCATAAAGTATCAGCCCAAAGCACTCAACAATTTGGACAGTTTCGTAATTGAGCCATGAAAGGAGTGAACTAAACAAAAGTAGTGGTGAGAACTACACGAAATGTGAACTTGGATCACGTAAATGAATGAGTTTCCCTTTTTTCCCTTTCAGAAATCATGTCCTTTGATCAAATTCGATTTATAAAATATCAACGCAGAGAGGCAATCGGGTTTTTGGGTATATCCCTGAAGCAAAATACCCTGAGAGCTGTGGACTTTGATGTAGAAAGGGTTTATCACTCAAGACAAAAAAAAATGACTCGCAAGATGTGTGTTTTAGGACAACGATGTTTGATTAATTTTAAGAACTAAGTAATATCTACAACAAAAAACTGTGAAACATGAGGGATAAATCTTCCGGCATTGATCAATTCCTAATGAATGCGTCATGCACACAACACAGTTCAGCACCGCAGAGGTGATCCAATCTATATCTGGCAGATGCAATGATCGCAAAAATCACTTTAATAAAGCACTAAGAAATAAATAAATAAATGATTGAAAGTAAAGCGATGATTCAGCAAGCCTAAAAACGTCGGCAATCCTAACTTTTTATTTGTTGTCTACAATAACTCTTCACGACAAGGTATGATGCGAAATACAACCACAATGATGCTGAGTTATTCGCAAAACTCCGGACCACAGGTGTCTGCGCTGGGGAAAGAATGGGCTATTACCGTTTTCTGAGGCTGACGCATTCACCATCACATCGTGCCGGACCTGGTCGTCTTCGATCCGGAGTTTTGCAGATATCTCAACAACAACTTGGTTGCATTTCACATGATATCTTACCGTGAAAAAATTGGTATGCAGCACATACAAAGTGAAATTATAACGCTATTCAAAGAGTTTAACGTTTTGTTTTCTGCCTTCTATAATTTTCATGGCAGTTTACTAAGCGAAATACAACCACAACGTGGGGTGGGGAACGAACGCGTTATTGGCCTTTCCGGGGAGTAACGCGTTCACCACCACACCATGCGGGTCCTTTGTTTCGCCTGTCTCTCAGCTATTTCTATCGATCTTTGCCACAACAATCACCCGTCAGCGGGATTGATCTGGGGCGCCCAAATCGGCATAGAACCCAGTTAAGCTGCGGCTGTAGTCCAGAGTTTTTGCAAATATCTCGGCAACGTTGTGGTTGTATTTCGCTTAGTACCCTGCCGCGAAACTATAGTAGGCAGAAAATGAAAAGGTATAACATTGTGATTTCAACTACAGCCGCAGCTTAACTGGGTTCTATGTCGATTTGGGCGCCCCAAATCATTCTCGCTGATGGGTGATTGCTGTGGCAATGATCGATAGAAATAGCTGAGAGACAGACGAAACAAAGGACCCTCATGGTGTGGTGGTGAACGCGTTACTCCCCGGAAAGGATAATAGCGCGTTCGTTCACCACCATAGACACCTGCGGTCCAGAGTTTTGCAAATATCTCAGCAACGTTGTGGTTGTATCTCCAGCATTAGTTTTTCGATAGTTAAGCAATTGTGGTGCCTATACCATCGCTAATTCATGGCATAAGAAGCGATTCCATTCCAAAACTGCGCTATTTTTTTTACTACCGGGGTTAAATGACGGTCGATTTCAAAATAAAAAGCTTTCGATATTGTGGAATAGTACATCAATTTACCAGCTCTAAGAACTACAGCAAAAAATAATACAACTTCATGGTTCGAACTCGAATAGAATCTATCAGTTTGCGTCTGAGATTTGTATTAGCTTTAAAAGATTTCGTCTACAATAAGGTTAATTGCTGGTCTTGCAACTTGCAATCGACAGCGAAGCATAGATGGGCCGGTCACACAATGAGAAGAGCCGACGATAGATGGACGAAAAGAACAATAGAGTGGACTCCAAGAGAATGCAAACGTCCTCTTGGACGACCACCTACACGTTGGGTGGACGTGCTCGTAAACAAAGTTAATCAGATGTACCCGCAGCTGCAGTTGTTTTACAGATCACGGTATGAAACTCGCAAGCGCTGCCATGCTCGAACAAGAGCACAACCATGGACTACGATTGCGAAAGAAAGGAACGAATGGCATATGTGCTGGGGTCCGCACAGCTGGTGAAGACGGACCGTCCTAGTATCCAAGTACCAAATAAAGTTAATTTCTACAAATTTCGGGCCGGTTTGCAAATAAATCGAAATGCTCCAAAGTTTTGTTTCCATGTTCTATTCAAAGGCGCCATTCCGCTCAATGCACTTTGTACGAGAGCCCGCTTTTTGTAGAGTGCGGTGAAAAACAAACCCAAGTACCAAATTCTTTACACCGCCCCTTCTTAAGCAACGTTTTATACCTGAATTTACTTCGTCGGAAATGAAAGCCTGATAAACTAGGCCTTATCCTCGCTGGAATTCTTACCCGTTCTTATTATTACTCTTGGGCGTTCTTATTACTCTACACCTCTGATTAAGAGCCAGAACTTGCATCCATTGGAAATCGCTATTTCTTCGGCAATTTCAGAAACCCTTCTTTTGCATACGGTGGTGGCTATTCGAAACATTTTTCTTACAAGCGCCTTTTTGCTTTGTGAGGATTGGGAGCAGAGGTAATGAACAAACACATTTTTGTTGCTTGGCTTTCAGTACCACTTCGTGATGCTGCCATTTCCGGGTACGTTCTTTTTGAACGGTAAGAAACGAAAACCAGTTATCTTTCGCCTTTTCTAGGGTTATGTGATCTGACTGATCATTCAACAACCCGAAGTATTTTTCATTTCTTGTTCTTTGAGCAGGTGATAAGACAGTCATTTATATACCTACAATAAAGTAATAGCAGGAGATCGATTACTGACGCTTCCACTTAGATATAAAGGTAATGGCAGAGCTTGGTGCATGTTGCCGAACCAGTGCTAACTCTCTCATTTTAAAGACTCCGCAATGGAAGCCATCAGTGGACTCCTTGTGCAACACGGAGTAAATGACTTGTATAGCTCGTCGATTCAGCAGCTCATGGCCCTCTAAAAGGAGCACTGAACTGCTCAATCTTTGGATGTTCGGGGAAGTAGTTCGCAAGAGTGAATACATGGATTTAAAACATGGATTTCGATTAATTCCAGAATGATTCGCAAGGACGAGTGCTTTGTGATCACGATGTGAGTCGAGCACATTCCTAGCCCATGTAAGACTCTGTGCTTCACCAAATAACTAGGAGACTTACAAAGGAAAACATGATTGGAGTTCAAAAGAAACTGTTTATTATGCGAGTGAAAATTGATGTGTTAAGCTTTGTCTGCTCAGGTTATGAAAGTAGATTGCTTGCCAATTTGACCATGTCAGGCTCTGAAGAAGGTGAACACGCCTTAACATCTGCTATTATGAATAAATGCTTAATAACAAACTCGCCTTCGGTCATCAACAAAACAGTGATTGATTGATCAACGGTAAGCTTAAAAGAAAGTCTTTCTTGGGACTAGCTAAATCGGTTGGCTTTTTAATGCTATGTATACTTCTACTCAAGATGTGCTACTGGTTAGGATTCATTGAGCAAAGGCTAGGTTATCAAGCTTAGGTATCATCTTGCTATTAACCATTCTTCTAACAGAACTATTGAATTCAAGCGACATGTTTTCCCGCATCAAATAATTTCCGAAAAATTCTGGGCTGTATTTCCCTCAGTTATCAAGTTGTTACGAGGTTGGTTTTTTTATTCCAAGTTTTATTCGGCAAGCATCTTATTAACCGTCTTCGTCTTCTTCGGAGCCTAGTAGACACGAGTCGCATATCCATTCATCCTGGCGAAGCGGGTCCTCGTTGTTAGATCGAGTTTAATCCGATGACGCGGACACAGCTGGAAATAAAATTTCTTCCTGGAGAGGTCTTTCTTATTTAGAACAGTCTGCATTGTGTTTATTGGCGAACAATTTTTGATAAACAAGTGAAAAGCTAGTCTTAACCTTTTTATTTACTGCCTTTTTCTTCTTAATGGCAGGGTATGTTGCGAAATATAACTCGTATATAATGCTGAGATATTTGCAAAACTCTGGGCCACAGGTGTATGCGGTGGGGAACGAACGCGCGCTATTGTCCTTACCGGGGTTTAGCGCACTTCACCACCACACCAAAGGCAGTAAATAAAAGGGTTATGATTGTGATTATAACTAAGCCTCAACTTAACCGGGTTCAATGCCAATTTGTGCTCCCCAGATCAATCCCGTTGACGGGTGATTGCTGATGGCAAAAGATCAATAGAACTAGCCTGAGAGACAGGCAAAACGAGGGACCAGGATGGTGTGGTGGTGAAGTGCGCTACTCCCCGGAAAGGACAATAGTGCGCGTTCGTTCCCCACCGCATACACCTGCGGTTCGGAGTTTTGCAAATATCTCAGCATTATATACGAGTGAAAAGCTAGTTTGCGGTGTACAATGAATGGATCCTAGCTATGTATGCGGTTTTATCGTTTCCCAGGTTAAACTGCTTGTAGACAATCATAGAGGTAGTGGAATCACCTGAGAGAGGCGAACAAATCTAGCATTGTGTAAAATGTTATTGGTACCCCACCAAAGCGACAAAATTGTTATGCAGACCACTCCCTACCGTAGAATGTATCCTGTTGCTAAGACTACACTTGTACCTATCGCATATCGTTACATCTCTAGTATGTTATTTGTACGTGATTTCGCATGTTATTCTCATTCATCTTATTATGAAATCAACTTATTTGCAGTGCCTGTGGAATGCGCAAGCAGGTGATTCGTATTCCGGCCTCGCAGCTGGCGGTGAGGGGCGCTTCGTGTCGTTGTGCTCGTAGTGTTCTTTGTAAGTTAACACCTGCAAACTTGTGGAAAGACTTGCTAAAAGATATTCACGCTTAACACATTGTCGCTTGCATTCAGGCAAAGAGGGAAAATTGCCACCACTTTTGTAACCACTTCTCCCTCCATGAGCATAAGCTGGAATAAAGTTGACCAAGGTGCTCACATCACCTATGAGTTAAAATAATCCCTCAATCCTTTTGAGATCACAGGACATTGCTAGCTTTGCTATACCGATATTGTTACATAGTTTATTGTTTCTATAATGACTTGATAGGAGAACTTTGAAGTTCAAGATACGGTAAACTCAAAAGGTCCCGTGAAGGAAATCATACAAAAATAGGCATTCTAAAGTCATCACAATTTGTGCCGATCCCAGCACTCATTCGTCTCGTTTAATACTCTATCATGCATCATCGATAAAGGTTGCATTCTCTCGAAATTTAACCACTGTCTCCACACTGACATGTTGAAGCTAATTTAATTAATTCAAACAAACTGCGAATAATTTCAACTTATTGTTTACTGCCTAGTCTTTTTAATGGCAGGGTATGCTGCAAAATACAGCTTCAATGATGCTGAGATATTTGGAAAGCTCTGGATCGCAGGTCTGTGCTGTGGGGAACGAACGCGTTATTACCCTTTCTGGGGGCTAGCACGTTTACCAGCACACCATGTGGGCCCAGTTTGGGCTCCCCAGATCAATCCCGCTAACAGGTGATTGCTGATGGCATTGATCGATAGAATTACCTGAGAAATAGGCCAAATGAAGGGTCTGCATGGTGTGGTGGTAAACGCGTCAGCCCCCGGGAAGGGTAGTAGCGCGTACGTTCCCCACAGCACAGACCTGCGGTCCAGAGTTTTGCAAATATCTCAGCATCATTGAAAATGTAAATAATAAATTTTTATAAATTAGAGATAGCCGTGGCAGGGCGTTCTAAAGTCAAAATCACAAAATCACAGGCTGTCGCCGACTTTTGTGAAACGGAAAGAGAATTGGTGTCTGGCCACTTAAACTATTGTAGGACAACAGGATCGAAATCCTAAGCTTGGTTGTGCGATCGATCGAGTATGATGCACAAGCAAGAAGCTCACATAAGCCAGTTAGATGGTTGGACCCTTTCTAACTTGTTGAGGAGATTCCATGACAAACTGTCAGTAGAGCAAGATGTTTCATGCACAGATACGCTGCCTATCATGCTGACTTATATTATAGCTCTTTAATCATTTGGCCATCTTACGTTTCCAATCTTAGCGTCTGAAGATGATAAATACCGGCAATTACTTCTTAGAGCTGAAATTTGCGCAAACGTAAACCACGTCAATGTGGGTTGACCTTTAGAAAATGTAACCATTCTCAAGGATACCTATGAGATGAGTGGCCATGTTTGTTACTCACAAATTATATTTAAAGACGTCACCATACTGAAAGTGGCAAAAGAACGATGTAAAGAACTCTTGGTTCCACAATACTTGTGAAGAACGACAATCCAGAAGTCCACCCTCATCTGGACCTTTTTTCAGGCAGTTTCTTACTTTTCTCGCTAGAAAGAAGTCCCATAAGGTGAAACCAACAACCCAACAAAATGACTGAATGTTGCTATTGCGTTGGGGTATACGGCTAAGAACACCACATTAAAACACTCAGAAATCATTTTCTCTCATTCCAAACGGCTTATTTCATTAGTCCTTCCAACGGTTTACCGCCTAATGGTCGCTAGGACGTTTTCCTGGGTGTCGGGCTGCGATGAACAGTAGGCGATTCATCTTCACGGCAGGGCCTCCCAAGCTGAAAAGGAGTCCGACGTTTCTATCAGGAGACCCGGACTAAGAGTAAACCAGTACCAGGATCCACCACCGTCCTGTTATCAAACTAATCGCATGGTAAAAATCCCTCTCTGATCCACTAATGGCGAGTGCCTGTGGTGGTGACGACCTGGGGCAGCCTCTGCTTGGCTGACCTGGGGAGTCCAGGAAACCATAATGGCTAAACTAGCAAAACTGCGAAAAATGGGAATTTTTCTGGGCCTCGCATAAGTAGCAAAGACGGGCCCTCCAAATACCCAAGTAAGTAGGCAACTTCTTCAGTAGAGAAGCGTAGGTTGAAACCATGATGTGGTACCAAGATCCTCGTCTGTTTAGGCTTCCGACCGCAAAGATTTTATTGAATCACGAAGAAGTTGCGCGACTCATGTTTAAAAAAACGGTTATTATACAATTCACCCAAATAAACATCAAAAAATCAGAAAAAACAAACTGAGTCTAGAAATTTTCATCTAGATAAAAGCAAACATATGTTGTCCCTATAATATTTGGTGACGAATGTGTTACAACGGTGGAACATCACGTTCTACAAAGTGCCAGAGCTCGGCGGACACGATTACCATCGCGACGATTGGAAGAGAGGAGCGACGATGACAGCTGCTATCATCGAAAAACTCGATGATAAGTTGCACATCTCGTGCACACAAGTGTAGCACTGACCTGATCCTCCTTGAGCTTTGCAGTTTCCCTAAATGTATGTCTCCTTATTTTTCTATACGTTCTGTTGCTTTGGTTCCTTATTCTCATTTTCTTTAAAACGCGGTGATAAAAGTCAATCGAGTCGAAAAACCATAGACAATATAACAGCTTCCGTCGTTCAATGTCTTTGACTATCAAACATATATATATATATACATATATATATGTATATATATAGAACACATATACATATAAGGGCGCGTGTGGGGCAGTGGTCGGAGGGGCTCTGCGACGCACACATGGCATCGATCTACGTCTCCGTGGATCACCAAGCCTTCCATCCCTCTGAGATAGGCAAATTGCTACTAGACTTGTCTGGGAGGATAGCAGCACTGGCTCTACACCTCGGTAGGCCACCGCGATTAATTTTAAAGGCCAACTATACATTCGGTCACCTCCAAACGATGAATGAAGTCGAATGCATGGCGCATCCCTCAGGGATTTATCAACGCCGAGAGCTTTATCCTTTATCCTTTATTAAGCACGTATGAGTCTCGGAAAGCAATAAATTTCTACGCTGCTTTTTTCTTTTTTCAGCTAGGATTTTTAGCTCAACTAGGATATTCTTTGATGCTACAGCTTTTTTCCTTGGTCTGATTCCCGTCTTGTTTTTCTTAAGCGCTCAGCCTTTCTAACTGAATGCGTTGAAGCACCAAGGCAGTGATGTATGGCTTAGTTAACAGGAAGTATGTTCGCGTTTGATGTATCTATCACATTTTAAAGAATAAACCTTTATGAAATTTAGAAAAGTTTTTAAAGAGAAAAGACCTGTAATGCCCGACATACGACAGCAGGATTCGCTGGATCATTGCATCCTTTATAAATTTCTTCGTCTGAAAAATGGAATCCATAAAAAGACCGTATGTTTTTAAAGGAGGACAGCACCACTTAGAAGAGTGACCTATAGTGGACCACATATATGGAATGTTCGATAGAAAGTTCACAGACTAAAGTTCTAGCCATTGTGAAATTGGTAACAAGAGATGCTTGCACGAATAATTATACTTGTAAGAATTCACCATGCACAAAAACTGGCATGAATAAGTAACCAAATTTATTATTCATGCTTTCTTAACTATCTTTTTGGATTAGAGCCTTCCTAAAGATGATCACAAAATTATACTTGAATTCAGAACTAAAGCTCGAGTGGGAGCTTCTTCACTAAAATTCAACCGGAAAGGTAGTAACTGCAAAAATCCAGTGAATGAGCTCAATCGCACCACCGTAAAACCGCCTTGTAGTGAAAGAAAAAGAGCACTTTTACAGCCACCAATCGTGGGACATATTGAAATTTGGACTCATTAATTCACTCATTCTCACCGTTTTGCGGTGGTACTGTCATTTTCTTCCATTCAAACCTTTATGCCTCACTTAGGTGGTCCTTATTCAACAAATGAATCACCCACCCTCCCTTAGTCTGCAGACAAACTTCATGCACGACGTGATGTGCTCTGGACACTGTTGGACGAAAGCTCCTTGTACCGTATTCATCACATTGCAGTGCAGTGAGTCTAAAATTTAGTTAAGTTCTCCAGTCTCCATAGCTGCGGATGAACCTTCTTTCAATGAACCGGACTGCACAACATCCCAATTCTTTCCAATGGGCCGGAGCTTACGACCAAGTCATCTTTATTGAGGAACAAGGTGTGATACCGAAAGAGATTATACTGATAGAACTTATTCATGTTGATCTAAACTAAGGAGCAGATAGCACAGTAGTAGCGTCGATTCCGCTCCGAGCCAATCAAGCCTCGCATCCCTCCAAAGTGTGAAAGTTGGTACCGGACTTATCTAGGAAAAAATCACTCTCTACAATGCAACTGGGAACGCTCCATTCTAGACTAGAGGGAGAATCGATTCGGTCAGCATTCTACGACGTTCATGACGAAATGAAAATGCTCAAGTAGTAGCCGAAGCCACAGGTAAAAGCTGGAAGAAAACCATTTCGAAGGTTGTCACTGGATTATATAATCTTCACGATCAATGTATCCCATTTCGACCATCTTTGTATTTTGTCGCTCAAATGATTTCCCGTAATGAAGGAATAAACTCAGCATTATTCATTGGTCCTGCTTCGGCTTTTTCGATGTGGAATCTTTGAAAGATTTCATTTCACTGACTCGAACTGTAGCTTATTCGATAATGGAAAACGAAAGCGTTTTAAATGCTAGCGAAACAAACCAGTCCAAAAAAGAACGTAAGAACTATTATAAAAATGTCTTTCCGAGAAAGCATTATAACAAAATCAAATTTAAAAGTCTATCCTGATATTTACATGTGATGTTAGAAAAAACATTGATCGCCAAGCTACAACAAAGCCATAACAATGTTTCAAAACCGACTTACATTTAACCTCGGTATTACTAATCAACATATATTCTTTCTTTGATGAGCTTACACAAGTTTGAGAAAGAGTTTTATTCGGCTAATGTTTCGACGTCTTCTTCTTCTTCTTCAGAGCCGACGATCCGAGTCGATAGTCCACCGTTCTTCTTCGTCGAGGCCCTCTCGATGTGACATCTTCGCCTTTGTATCGAGTTGTGTCTTCCTCACCGAGCCATCTCTCGAATGAGGAATATTCACTCGGTAATGCCCCTTTATGCAGGGCCCATTCACTCGGCGATGCCCTTCTATGCATGGCCTCATTCAAGAGGTGGTCCGCTGAGGAAGGCACAACTTGATACGAAAGCGAAGACGTCACATCGGAACGAAGAAGAATGGCGGACTATCGACCTGGATCGTTGGACCTAATGAAGACGAAGACGTCGGAACGTTAGCCGAATAAAACTGTTTATCAACCTCGTGTAAGCTCATCAAAGCCATAACAGTAATTACTGCGTGGAATCATGTTACCTTAGGACACTTTCTACCAAAGGAAAATCTCTAATTAAATCTTTTACACCGAAATATTGCCACGAAAAAAATCTAATTACCAGAACTGTGGATGACTGCTAGTGAAATAAGAAAGCAAGGCGGAAGATTCATAGCTGAACAGAATAACGACAGTCGTTCGGTAAAACGACGTACATGTGAAAGGGTGAAAATCGTTGACGGGAGAGCAAACAGTTCGTAGCATTGTCGACACCTACGATCTCCTTGCGGAACGAGCGTGCAAACCTGCTATGCATCTCGTCAGGTACTGTAGTGAGTATAGAAAAGTTGCCTTTAAGGCTGACATTTCGATGAGATGGGCTATTGATTTTTTGGAAGCCCACATACTGAGAGGAACGCAAAAATTCTGAAACGAGAACTATCGATTTTTCGTTGAGCTTCTTCAGCCTTTGCGGAACAGGAGTGGGTCACTGTTGCGTCGTACTGTATGAAAAAATTACGGAGTTTTATTTCCAAGCGAATGAATTCTACAGCAAACTGTCTTAAACATTGGTAACTATAATATTTCGTTGCGTCTGTCTCACTGTCCTCAAAAATTGTTCTTTTAGTGAAGGTTTAAACAACTCAAGACGAACCCAAGACTTCTTTAGGTTTCCATCTTCTTCCCACTTGCTCGCATTTCAAGACTGCACACGCTCAACTTTTCTTGTAAAGTTGATGACGGAAATTTGCTCCAGTATTTTTTAAGGCAACCGTCATTTAGCCTCGGCATTATTAATCAATGCCTTCTTACATTATTAAGCCAACCCGAGATTGAAGAGAGAAACATCTTTATTCAAGTTAAGCCTAAGTGCAAAATTTCCTTTGGGGAAAACCTACACGTACGAAGAAATGCACAGCTTTGACATTAAGCGTCATCACAGCCAACTTCCGTTAAGGTAGAAGATAGGAACCGCACAAACATATTTCCTAATCCACATAATTATATATCTTCAAAATGAATAAATCCTTCATAGGTGAAGCAAATTGCACACGGACATCTGGGCTACAGGATGAGAGAGGGGATAATCATAATGACCCACCGATTTGATGGTCCGTTTTGCTCTATGATCTCGTCATTGTCCTATCGCGCATTAGTCAGTTAGTCCTATCGCAGTCATTTCAGAAAGGCAAAATGTTTACAGTTTACCTAAAATTAGCTCCCTTTAGCTTCCAACCTGGGTTTTCAAAAGACTTCACTTCTTTGTTATCCTTCTTCAATTGATTCAGTAGTAATTTATATTACATTTTTCGTAACCCATCTTTACATTTACTGTGCTGATCCCAGCCCTTCTTGCGTCGTATTTGTTTGCTCAGATCAATTACCCACGAACATTCGCACGTGTGAGCTCGCCTGCTGCTTGAGAATTGTTATTTTCTTTACGAATATTGTTGAACACCGGTCGTGTCTATTCTTCGTCGAGTCCTGAGATTGGTGTTCTGGAGAGTTACCCCGTGGATTGGGAAAGTGAGTTGAGCCCAGACAAGTCCGGTACCAATTTCCCGACCCAAGAGGGATGGGAGGCTTGTGAACCCCGTGCAGATAAAATCGAACCAGAACCGTGCTCATGATGAGCATCATCACTACACTGCTAAATCTCCACCCCATTAGTGGTAATTTAAGAGCAACAATTAAAAAACCTTTTTAAGCGCAGTTAGACATGACGGATAGAAAAAAATTTAGCATACTGTATCTTAACTATCTGAAAGAAAGTGGGAAAAACTTTATCATGTCATATGGGTGGAACCCGCAACCGTCTTGACAGATGTATTTCAATAGTTACGTTCTCGTTCCAGTACTTGAGAAAATATCTTAGGATAGAAGATTTGACAATAAATTCTAAGCGGCTAGCTGATTCTTCTATACGAAAATACGGAAAGGTTGCATAGTGCCGCACAATGTACCAAACAGCATTGCCACCCCGTATACAGAAGCACAAGGGATAAAACGTTCGGCTTTAATCAATTTCGACTTTCATTAAGCGTTGCAGAGGTGTTTGAATATATATTTCGCCTATACTTGCCACTGCGATAACGTACTGTTGTATCAAGTCAGTGCTGCCATTCTCCTAACCAACTCTGGAGTTAATTTTTTGACCTCAGATAGATGGAATAGTTGGCGAGCCTGGACGTGAGAACGTACCAACAGCCGAAACTGTGTGTATTTCAGGGCACCTGCAGCCACTGTACTACACGCACTCCTTGCTACCCATCGGACCAGTTTTAAACTCTGATAACATTTCCTGAAACAATTTCTTGGAATGGGAACTGAGTCAGGAAAATAAAAGAAAAAATGAGTAGGAAAAGCCATAAACCATAACTATAGTAACTATTCCTTAAGCAGTTCCTATTTTTATGTTACCTTATGTCTTCTACAATAGCTATGTACTTGTAATCGTCATACATCTATTCTTGCATATTCTGTAAATTGTCTCTTAACGATCATTTCATGCAGTTGCCTTGCAGGTGGCTGGAAAGGGAATCAGCAGCAGTCAGCTGAATGTACTTTCCAGCATCTGCCGTCAATAAGAAGTTTCCGAACAAGCACTTCCGCCCTTTCACATGTAGCCCTATCAGATTGTGCTAGTAGAAAAACGTTTAGAGCCTCTCTCTAGGAGCTGCCTTCAGTTCCTTCTGGAAAAGCACACCCCCTACAGAAGTAATACAGGCAGCCCATCAGCATTCGTCTTCAAGTGTTCGCAGCGTTCGTTCGGTCTTCATCCAGTCCTTTGGTTCCTCAGCGCTCCAACTCTAGTGTCCGCCTTGCTTCCTTCAGTCGTATCACTTGTTCTCATTTCAATCTCGCTCGTATATAACCAGCTAACCACATATCGTCACATATTACAAATTATTATTGTACCGTTGTTAATGCTATAAACTATTATAACTTAAACTCGAGGTTGTCCACGGCAGTGACGGAAAAAAGTCCCGCGTGGCGAATTCATGTAAAGTCGAGCATTCCATGTACGGTTGGCGGACATAAGACAAATTCGACCAACTCCCTAATCCACTGGCCAACTAGCACAACAACTCCACTGTTTACAACTTGATGAGTTTGTCTTCGCGAAAAACGAAAACAAGCACGTCATCTTCCTATTCTTTTTCTTATAGTTTGAAAGTGGAACTAACCTTGGAGCGAATGCAGAATAAAAAAGGAAGCATGGCACCTTACCATTACATCGGTACAGGCCTTTAGCTTAATCTTTGTCATATTTATTATCAGAAACAACCATGTTTAAAATAATAATAGAACTGTTTAGAATACTCCGCATAGTTCAAGATCGGTGGTTAACCGAAATGAGATCGAAGAAATGAAAAACAAATGAGAGTTCTGTAGGCAGGTAAAAATAAGGAAAGGATGAGTGGCAGTAATTAACAATCAGTTAGAAATCGAAAACCGCAAAGTAGAACACGAAATCATTCAGAACAAATAAAACAAAAATTAGAAGTGCAACAAGGCCACATTTTGGTCTATGGGCTTGCAGCACATACAACGACACAAATACAAACAGCATAGATGAAAGGCAAAACCGGAAACGGACCGTAGAGAACATTTGATAATCCAGTGCCATAAAACTCTACTTGAACCAGAGTTCCTACTGCAGATCAGAGGAGTGAATCAAAAGTACCCCAAGAGAAAACTGATGGCTAGTCCTTTTCTGACGAGCGATACAAAGACGGCTCTAATGTAATTCTCAAAAACTTAAAAAGTAAGAGGCATTTCAAGGCAACATCATAAAAACATAATCATTTCAACCGGCTCAACATCAGGAAACTGTAAACGACGGGAATTCTACATGTACCCACTCACATGCATTTGTATCCGAAGGTTCACTCATCAAATTTCACTAATGAGTTATTAGATTGAATCCCATCCGAAAGACTGATAAAATTTTAAGGATTGCTTATGTTAAACCTTAAGAAAATGCACACAAGTGCCTCTGACTGCCCAGCAGAACTGCGACCAATCGCTTTTGCGCCATGTCTCCACACTGACCTCCTCATCGCCGATCTTCTGAGCGACTCGAATCTCAGACCCCGCGTCACCGAACACCACCATGCGACCCTGAATGGAAACAATTCACGGCAAGAGCAGCGTCTGCCGAGATTTCTGTTACTATTGCTGCGACACATTCAACTTCAACTACTGAAAACCTAACTTTATGAGCAGATCCCAGGATCGACTTTCTCTTAACCTCGGCATTCTGCTCATAAATGTGTCGTTTTCTTGTTCAGCAATCGCGAGGTTTTTAAACAGCATACATTTACTTCCATAAAAACACAATACAATACAACGCTAGCTGACGTTTCGGCAGTATCGCCTTCTTCAGAGCCGCTTTTTCGTGACTTCCAATGAGGAAGTTTAGAACAGCTGATTATAGTCGCATGTGGTTGACAACGGCAGTCACACATGAACCGCAGTCGCCAACCACATGAGACTATAATCAGCTGTTCCAAACTTCCTCATTGGAAGTCACGTAAAAAGCGGTGAGTTTTTCGAGAAGCTGTTGATCATGTAATTACCAAAGAGTCTTTCGTCTTTTTGTAAGTGTTATTGAAGCGTTTGGTCTAGTAGANCATAAATGTGTCGTTTTCTTGTTCAGCAATCGCGAGGTTTTTAAACAGCATACATTTACTTCCATAAAAACACAATACAATACAACGCTAGCTGACGTTTCGGCAGTATCGCCTTCTTCAGAGCCGCTTTTTCGTGACTTCCAATGAGGAAGTTTAGAACAGCTGATTATAGTCGCATGTGGTTGACAACGGCAGTCACACATGAACCGCAGTCGCCAACCACATGAGACTATAATCAGCTGTTCCAAACTTCCTCATTGGAAGTCACGTAAAAAGCGGTGAGTTTTTCGAGAAGCTGTTGATCATGTAATTACCAAAGAGTCTTTCGTCTTTTTGTAAGTGTTATTGAAGCGTTTGGTCTAGTAGATTGTATATCAGCATGCCCTTCCAAGCTCTGAAGAAGGCGATACTGCCGAAACGTCAGCTAGCGTTGTAGTGTATTGTGTTTTTCTATGGAAGTAAATGTATGTTGTTCAAAAACCTCGCGACTGCTGAACAAGAAAACGATACATTTATGAGCAGAATCAAAAAAAAAAGAAAATCGGATTAGTGGAACAAAATGCTACATACGTGTTGAGTCAAGATACATCATTGTTTTGACTATCCCATGACTAACATTGAACTGAAAAGCATAAATGCTATTCAAAAACTTTAGGATATAGCACCGCTCAAAATCCACGATGTGGAACTAAGACAGGGATCAATACTTCCATAAATATACTAAGATAAGGATGAAAAAGAACTCTCATTTACATTCAAAATATGTGACACCTTGTGAACTCTCTCTAATATTTGAGAACAAAATCTTTCAAATCTCTATTACTGTCTTCTTTGCAAGAATTCTGATCCGGTTAGGCGCATGGCTACGTGAAGCTATTCATATTAGGCAGATGTGAGTTTAAACACCCCTCCAAATACTACCGCCACACCGAAGACTTCTATTAATACTCTTCACCAATTTTTCATAGAACTTTGATTTATGGAAAGCTTTTCATTTATCGAATCTTTCTTTATGCACTGTCATTCACAATAATTCTCAGTCGCGCACGTCATTTCGGAACTGGTTCGTTAATTTCTCGCATAATTTATTTCGTATTCGAGCGCTCAATTCGTTAAACGCATTCATCAAATAGCCTTCCTTGCCATAAAACCTAACAATCGCTGTGAAAAGGTGATAAATGCAAGAAGCTGTTTAAGATAGCCAACAACACCAGTTGATTCATGCGGCGACTGATCAAGACTTCCTTTCCGAGGTTTCAGGCCGCAAACGTTCTCCATCGTCGGTTAGACCTTGTAGGTGCGCCTGTTCCTCAGTTTTCACCTCTCATATACCCATTTCCTTTTTGAGAATATGTCCTCAATCATTTGAAAAATAGGGAATAATGCAGATGAAACAGCGCATCTTACGAACATGGTTTCCGTCAAGAGCACTCCCTTGTCTATCAATGATTCCCACGAGTAGGAAAGTATTCACCACTTCCTGCTGATGAAGCATCGAAAACGACTCTTGAGAAAGTGTACAAGAGAGTTTTTCCTGAAAGGCAATCTAATGGCGGCGCAATGTTTGAAGATGAACTTGTACGATGCTTAAAGTGTAGTCAAACTCTTTCGGTCGCTCGCAGAGAAGAAGACACTAACACAAACGCATCCTAGCATTTGACCAGATGTTTTGCAACAATATTAAAGCAAACCATTCCAACTGCTCTTTTCTGATTTGGTGATTGGTGATACACGGCCGTTCCCAGCTGGTACAGCGATTTGTTTGGTTTAATCTCTCATTTTGATATGCTCTTATTAGTTCTTATTTATTTCTTATAGTTCTTATTATAGTTCTTATTTAAATTTGACCATTGAACCAATGTGCTCCTTTGCCACCATGTAGTGAATTTCTTTATTGAAGCTGTTAATAAGGTAGTCTATAATCATTCGTTTAATATCTCTGACGTTGCCTTGCTGCTGATACACCTTGCTGAGAAAGGCAGACTTCGACGATTTGCCGACAATCTAAGTAGAACTCAGTGTAACATCTCAGGAATCACATCTTCGAATTCAACATAGCCATTCTTCTTACAAGTTACCATCATCTCTTATTTTAAGGAACTGGTTACCAGTCGAAATCATAGACCTGCATAAAAACCAATTTCAGAATGTATTGAAAGAAATGCATTGATTCCAGGAATTTTTGAAAATTCCTTATATACCCAATTTAAAAGTAATCAATAGTGGAATAGGCAGAATCAACATTTTTAAATGTCATTCTCGATTTTTCGATCCCATCTTCTTAATACAGTCGAATGTACTCTGAAAACAGAGCAGATGCCGTTTATCATTGGATGAAGATCATGGACAGCTGATGGACAAGAGGAAAGTCACAACGGCCTCCCAACGTCCTCAAAGAAAACAATCTACAGTTTTTTAAACGACCGACATTTAACCGCCTTGTATAAAAGAGCACTGTCGGGTGAGCAAGCCTCATTCGTGTGGTGTTCACTGAACAAAACCCGTCTCGGCACGACTACGAAGACGCTAAATCGAAATGAAGAACAATTGTGGACCACCGACTCGGATCATCGGCTCTGATAAGTACGAAGACGTCGAAAGGTTAGCCGAATAAATTTTGGTAAAAACTTCGTGTAAGTTCAACAATTTAAACACATTCTACAGTGTATCTATCTATGTTTTCATAGCTCAACTCTGTATTCATATCTGGGTACGATTTATCGATGGGGAATGATTGTCACAGTACTATGTCGCGCTAAGCAGACCACCTATAAGCACGACAGCCTTCAAACAACTAAAGGAAGGGACATTGTATTCGGATTTTCACGATTCGTGAAAATGAACCAGAGAGTTCTGTACTCTAGATTCCAAAACAACTATAGACTTTAGGGCTAAAAAATTAGCAGATTCCAGGCCATACCGGCATTTCAACAGTTATCGACAACTTTTCGAATATTGGAGTATTTAAAAGCATGAAGACTCAACGAGCCTTGTGGAGAGAGCCCGCTGTATTTCTGTAGAGGTATATTTCTCTCGATTATTCAAAAATGTCGCCTTAGCTGAATACTTTCTGAAATCTCAATTCAAATAATTTCAAAAAATCAAAATTCCAAGAAATTTACTCGAGTTCGACAACATCCAACATTAATGACGCATTAGGAAATACTACGTTCATCTGGATGAGAACTAGTTTGCTCAGTTGTTGCGCTTCGTGAAATAGGAGTCTCAAGGAAGGATAAAGAAGAGGAAAAGATGAATTGCAGGCTACAGAAAGCACGACTTGAAGGTCATTGGATAAAAGAACCCTATCGACAAAGACTCGTAGGTTTCTTGCACTTTTAGTTAAATTAATAAACTCTGCTACGCTATAAAACAGACTTGTTTAAATCTACAAAGCAAATTATTTATGACCACAGATGGGTCAAAAGTGACTCATATCGTCGTGAACGTTTAGATTAGATTTAACAAAAGTGGTAAACCTTTGTCTCACCATATATCAAAAATAACTAACATTCTTTCGGTTCGACTCAAAGCAGTACTCGCCACATCGTCGCGAATTAAAAGTAAACGTCAAGTCGGAATCCGTGGCTATCTGCAACCACTCGAAATGCTTATGAAATGAGAAGCAGTAGTGGAAATGAGACAAGCCTGAAGAAGAGCTGCTATACTGGCCCCATCGCTCAGCTGAAAATCGTTGCCAGACGGACACATGAGAGCACCGGTAGAAGAAGAAGAACCATCTTCGTCCTTCTGAATCGCAAAGCACTCTGCACTTACATTTTATTTATAAAAAATAATATAAACATAGGACATTTAGTCGCTGAATAGACTTAAAGATACGAACTGAAGAAAAAAGATCAGCTCGAAAGTTTCACTTAAATCCTATGCATGAAGCAAAAATGTAAACATAATATATTTATTTATTTATGTGATCTTATAAACTGATCTTCTTAAGCTGATGCGAGGTTGGTACGGTACTCGTTGTCGTTGTCGTTGTTTTTGATGTTATTGATCGATGGCTGACGTTTCGGCGACTTCGCCTTCCTCAGAGCCTGGACGTACTTTATGTTAGAATACTTCTTATTATTCGGTGGAAAAGAAGGTTAAAGTATTAGTGAAGATCAAACTTTCAAATAGACGCCATATTGAACAGAAAGGCCACTCACCGTGATGTTACGTGCGGGACTGGCCCACGCGTTTTTTTCGAAGGGTCGCGAGCAAGACACACCCCGGGGTCAAAATATCATTTTGAAATAGGGCGCCAGGTCACGCGTGATAGTGAGGTATTCGTTTTTCCGGTTCATCCTTAGATTTTTGAAATTTATCCAAAACGCCTCAAGAGTTTTGCGCGTTGTTGTTTTTGATTCCTGCGCTAGGATCCGCACAGTCACTTTAAAATCACCGCCGTTGTGCTTTTGTGCCTTATGCGTACCTAGAGGGCTGTTTAGACGGATTTTAGCTTTCCCATCTAGATGTTCTTTTATGCGGACACAAATTGGTCTACCCTTTTCCCCAATATATTCCTCGCCGCATTCGTTAAATGAGATCAAATACATTATACCTAAACTCATGCAATCCCCGTCTCTCCCGTTAGGACAGATCATATAGTTTCCTGAGCTGCATAAACAATCATAGAGACGGTTTCGAACTAACTGACGGCGTAGGGTATTGGGTGGGATGTCAATAATCGTTACATAATTTTCAAGAACACTTTTTCTTAAACACTTTTCAATTCATTAAATTAAACTAATTTAAATTCATCCCAACCCATCTACCAAACACCAAAATATTTCTGGAAAACCTAAGGCGCGCGCAACTAAACAGCGCGCATGTAATGGAGTCATTTGATGTTACGTCACTTTATACCAACGTGTCCAATGACTCCGCAATGCAAGCCATTCTCGAGTTGCTCGTAGAGCATGAAAAGAAAATAAAAATGCACGGCTTGTCGATTGCGCAACTAATGACCCTCTTAGAACAGTGTCTTAGTTGTTCAATATTTAGGCGGTCTGGAAAATATTTTGTACAAATTAGAGGCTTGGCGATGGGGCAGCGTTTAGCACCAAGCCTTGCCATCGCTTTCATGTCTAAGGTGGAAGCTCCAGTTCTCGATCACCGACCCTTACTCTACTGTCGAAACATAGACGACCGCTTCATCGTCTGTTCCACACAAGAACAGATGGATGAGTGCTTTGAATTATTAAACCGACAGTCAGAGTATATAAAATTTACACGAGAAAAAAAACCTACCGAGAACTGGCTTCCATTATTAAACACCCAAATAAAGCTCTCAGTAAGTGGCTATGTAACAAAATGGTATCGTAAGCCAAGTAGTAAAAACATTCTAGTTCACTGCCTCTCCTCTCATCCTTCACACATGAAAAAAGCGCTTATCAAAAATATGTATCGTACGGCTAAAAATGTGTGTACAGGAGAAGTGGAAATGAAGGATTAGCAAAACCTGGCACGAAAAATTTCCATTTACAATGGCTACGAAGTAGAAGCCACTCGGGTTAAACAAAAACGTAGGGTAGTTCCCTAAAATAATGTTTCGGACGTAAGTAAGATCCCTTTGGGCTACCCTTCATATCAAATGAGGTAAGTCACGCCATTAAAAAGCGCTTAAAAAAAAGTGGTCCTAAAAATTATGTAACGATTGTTGACATCCCACCCAATACCCTACGCCGCCAGTTAGTTCGAAACCGTCTCTATGATCGTTTGTGCAGCTCAGAAAACTGTATGATCTGTCCTAACGGGAGAGACGGGGATTGCATGAGTTTAGGTATAATATACTTGATCTCATGTAATGCATGCGGCGAGGAATATATCGGGGAAACGGGTTGACCACTTTGTGTCCGCATAAAAGAACATCTAGATGGAAAAGTTAAAATCCGCCTAAACACTCCTCTAGGTACGCATAGGGCACAAAAGCACAACGATGGTTTTGAAGTGACTGTGCGGATCCTAGCGCAGGAATCAAAAACATCAACGCGCAAAACTCTTGAGGCGTTTTGGGTAAATTTCAGAAATCCAAAGATGAACCGGAAGGACGAATGCCTCACTATCACGCGTGACCTGGCGCCCTATCTCAAAACGATATTTTGACCCCGGGGCGTGTCTTCCACGCGACTCCACGTGAACTACGTGTGGGCCAGTCCCGCAAGTAGCATCACGGTGAGTGGCCTTTCTTTTCAATATGGCGTCTATTTGAAAGTTTGATCTCCATTAATACTTTAGCCTTTTTCCACCGAATAATTAAAGTATTCTAATATAGAATACGTCCAGGCTCTGAGAAAGCCGAAGTCGCCGAAACGTCAGCCATCGGCCAGCAACATCAACAACAACGACAACGACATCGAAGACCTGTACCAACCTCGCATCAGCTTAAGAAGTTCGGTTTATAAGACCATATAAATAAATATATCAACTATCTATGCCGAGGTTTATAGAAAGTCAGTTTTCGAATAATATATTTAATCACTGAGTAGAGCTAAAGATAAGAACTGAAAGAAAAAACAAGTTCGAAAGTTTATTTCGGTGACTAGAAACGGTTTTAGTGGCACATGACCAGAGTGGTCCGCGCAAATTGAGTGCTCCGCCATTATTTTATATAAAACATGTATTCCTACCGCTTTAAAATTTGTGAACAATTGGTTCAAAAACAAAGAATGTAGGAAGAAAAACCAAGCACTTACAACCCCTTCGTTCAACTTATTTAAAAAGAAGGATTCCGACAACGGGAAGCTATCATTCTCTTGCGTACAGAGGGTGTCCTAAAAATTCTCGTTAGACGGCGATCGTGAAGAGGATTTTCGAAAGATAAAGACCTACATCTCTTGGGGAAGCAGACATTTTTGTAGCCTGTTGGATCAGCGAAGTCAAGAAGTCCTCCTGAGTTGACATTAAAGCTGGAATCAATGAGACATTTCGCATGCCATAACTAGATTTAATTCGAAATGTGACCTCTATCTATTCAACGACATAAGAAACTGCGGATGTTCCTTTACACCCTTTTGCTTCACCTCGACCCAAGCATCAAGATATTTCTCTAGAAAAAGTTTTGTTTTCTGTTTGTACAACATGCATCACCATTCTTCTCGTTGCTGGCCGCGTTAATCAAGGTGGTGGTAATTATTATAGAACCTGTAGGCATTATAGTGCCCATCATAATTTCTATCTAGGATGTCTTCCTGAAGAAGCAGGACCATCTGACCACTGAGTTGTTGGTCGTCCTGCTTTGTGCTTGACATCCTATCAGATACAGTCACCAACTGCTTTTGCAAATCGCTTGGTAATTAGATGAATCACGAGTTCGCCCACCCCGTTTTCGGCATATTAGCGTATACTTTAGCGTATTCGACAATTGATCGTCGATGTTGCTTTGAACTTCGGGATAGTTCGAGGGTCATCCTCATTATAGCACACTCCATAACACTTCTTTATCCCGATAACGAAACACTCAACTCTATGAAGCTTACGTTGAGGCAGGAAAAATTGTGGAGTCAAAAACACAAGCATGAAGTTGGTTGTTCTTTATCCTTTTCATTAGAACATCGATGTTCCTGCAGGCTCTAGACGCTCCAGTTTCCTGGTTCTTATCTAGAGTTAAGTAGTCTATCATGTTGATTTGTGGACTAAGATATGTGGCTGAATCATTCAAATACCTTCCATCCGCTAACCATGAGTGGTACATCACCTATATCACCTATAGTCCCGTTGATCGTCGAGTGACCCGAGCGGGCCTCAGTAAATCTTCCATTTTTCCCCTGTCGCTTGCAAGTGTAGCTCAGTGGGTTCTGCTCGCTCTAGGGACTCGTCCAGCATCATATCTTTATTCTAGACTTTTCTTGAAGAACTCTGACCATCGAGTAAGTGGTCTTCCTGTAGTGCGTTTAACATCCCGAAGAATCCAGTCACTAACGGCTTCTATCCATCGGATGTCAATCATACGCATTGCCTATCATACGCATTACGTGTCCTGCCCATCTTATCTTCTTCGACTGTTTGGCGTACAGAACAGCATCTTTGATTTTTTATCGTTGACGCAGTCAGGAGCCCCGCATCCCTTCCTTTGCTTGTGTCAAACGGGATACTCCTAGCAACGTCCCTTCGACTGCGTGTAATTATAACGCTGAGTGATTTTTCATTCTGCTTACGAAGCGACCAAGTTTCTAACGTATACGTTACGGCAGAAAGTACCGTTGAGTCGAAAAGATGGGCACGGAGTCGGGTATTCTTTGTCCTCTTCACTACATCCTCGATGCTCTTGTAAGCTCCCCAAGCCGCTCGTTTCCTTCTGCTCAGCTCTGGAGCTAAGTCGTTCATCATATTGATTTCCCGATCTAGATAGACATAACTGGAGCATTCGGAGATATTCGTTGCGTTGAGCGTGAATGGGGCATACGAAACCAATCCGTTCCTCATGAACATCGTTTTTGTGAGATTTAGTCGAAAACCAGTCTTTCCACAGACTTTATCAAAGTCGTTAAGCTTACGTTCCGCATGGCTAATGTTTGGTGTTATAAGGACGATGCTATCAGCAAAGCGAAGATGGTGTAACTGCCGACCATCGATTTTCAATCCCGTATTATCCCATTCCAATGTTCGCATGGTTCTGGAGGGTGGGGGTAAATTATTTTGGCGAGATGGTGTCGTCTTGCCTAACTCCTCATTTGACGTCGATTTTAATATCGTTGTAGAATGGTTATATCTTCGTTGAGAAATTTTTGTACAGCTCACAAAGAATCTTTACTGATCAGGGACTCCTTGACAATCAAGGGCCTCCATGACCGCTTCTATCCAATTCGATAAAAAGCCTTCTTTAAATCGATGAAAGTGGGACAAAGAGGTCTTTTCTACTCTTGTGATACTTCAATGAGTCTTATTATGGTGCGGATGTGGTCCATCGTACTAAATCCTTTTCGAAACCCTGCTTGCTCACATGGCTGTCCTTCGTCCAGTGTTCTGTCAATGCTGTTTAAGATGACTCGAGTGAAAAGTTTGTAGACGACAGACAGCAAGCAGATTGGATGATAGTTATCGATGTCGTGTAGGTCACCCTTCTTGAACAATGACACGATCTTGCTGGTCCTCACAGAGTAGGAACCCTGCATTCAGAGAGGTAACGTGTGAAGAGCCGAGCCAGTGTGTTTACGAGGACTGGCGGAAGGTTCTTCAGGTGTACTGGCATGTGGGATTTCGGAAGGGAGAACCGGTGGTTCAACATATCCATCCTCCTTTATTTCATATGATAGGAGATGGACGTGACTGTCGAAGAGATCTGAGTAATATTCGTGAATGGTTTTCTCCACTGCTTTTCTGGACGCTGTAACTGTTCCGTCCGGGCGTCGGAGTGCAGTCATCTTGTTCTTGTAATTGGCGAATCTTCGGTGGGTTTAGCGAATGCTTTTCGCAGCCTCTGCAGCTTCGACCATTGCTGCTACTTTTGTCTCTTTAAGATCCTCTTTTATTGCCTGTCGTCTGTCTTGTTCCTCAAGTTCGAACGTTAGTTCGCGGTTGCCAGCAGCTCGTGCGATTCCACGCTGGCGTATTAGCTCGAATGTTTCTGGAGACAGACATCTCTTGGTTACTTTCGAACTCTCAGCTTTCATACCGTTAACATGAAGATGTTGAGTGAGCCGATCGTATTCTTCGTCGATGTTATCGACAACGGCATCTTCCCAACAGCCGACTAATGAATTGAATAAGTCCTAGTTTGCGTTGGTTCTGCGACTTCGGTTTTGGAATTTAGCGGCTTTTCCTCCTTTTCGCGAAAAATAGAGTCTTGCACGAAGGAGACGATGGTCTGATCCCGTGTAGAATTTGGGACAACAGCGACATTAGTTAGGCAAAACCTTCTATTTACTATGATGGGGTCTATTTCGTTATGGTACTCTCCATTGGGAGACTCCTACGTCTAGCGCTGAGGGTGGGGCTTCTGGAATTTCGAGTTACCATAAATTGTTTTGGTCGCCATGATAAACTCAAATAGCTAGCCGCTCACCCTATTCGTTCCATTCTAAGCCATGGGTCCCAATGTGACGTTCTTCGCGGTAATGGGAATGCTCCTCCCAACGTCCGCAGCTCATTTGATTCTAAGATTATCGTAAACGCTAGATTGTTTCTGGAAGCAAAGGTCTCTTGGTGACTTTCAATACCTTGTTTCCTTAGCAATATGTTGGAGAAGGTGCTGGAGAAGTTGTTCGCAGTCATTATTGATTTTATCATTAGCAGCATCAAAAGCCAGATTAAGACGTGATAAACTTCGTGGATCTTGCGAAATTCCTAAGTTTTTCCACCAGGTTCCCAATGCAAGGTCCCACTGTGAGTTATATGTTCACGTCATTCTTGTGGATTTAAGCAGACTAGTATGGAAAATGAACATACGTCGGCGTTCATCCTATCCATTGTAACAAGTTGCTTCGATTCAGGAGAATGAAGTTTGCAGCAACAATGACGTTGAAGTTTTGGCTACCTTCAGCTGTGACTACCCATAAATAATTCACCACACTATGCCATAGAAATTGGGTACCCTTATGAGTGGCCGGGCGGAAATTTCCTCAGTAGACATGAAGCACGTTCGTTGCATTTGCTTGCCCGCCAACCATAAACAAATATCACATAGCCTCGTAACTAGTGTCTGGAAATCCCTCAGCAACAAAGATCCATTCGTTGCCCATCTAGATAAAACAAGAATTGTAAATACATGCTGTTTTATTTCGAAACCGACTTTCCCTGAACCTCGGTATCACTAATCAATATGTATTCTTTCCTTGATGAGCTTACACGAGGTTGACAATATTTATTTTCGGCTAACGTTTCGACGTCTTCGTCTTCCTCAGAGCCGGTGATCCGAGTCGTTGGTCCTCGCTTGTTATTCGCCTCGACGTGGCAGCTTCGCCTTCGTTGTTTGTTTATGCTGTTTTATATGCAACTCTTCTCGTGATTCCTACGCACTCTACCTCTTTAACAATCAACGGATGATCTACGAGTTTTATAGAATGTCGGCAAGTCCTACTAACAAATATGAAAATTTGCTTTCTTTTCGTATGACTCTAATTCACTTACTTCCAATTTTAGTTTCTGCTGATGTAAATGGATTAAAATTGTGTATTTGATGCCGCTGAGTCGTTAATGCCTTGATGAAAGCATCATCTGACTAAAAAATAAATCTCACTATAGAAAACACAAACAGCCTAATAATTTCCTATCGTGAAGAACACGAACTAAGGGCACTGTGCTGGCTATAATCTACTACGGGTTTGACCATTAAAAATGGGACCTATCTTTCCTTTCTTCGCAATTTTCTCCTAGAACGATGGTACAAGCACTTTGGTGTAATCTTTCCATGATAGGCAAAGAGTAATATCGGAACGAGAATTTTCATGGGTGATCCTTTCCGCTACAAAAGGCCACTTAACATACCACATTTGTAGAAGCGGATCAACACTACTCGATAGCTTCGCAAATGGGTACATATGTATTTTACTGTTATACTAGCTTTTGGAGAAGCGAACCTTTCTTGGTCGAGGTGCATAATTTGCAGGTGCCTGCGAATTAATTTTCTCTTCGCAAATAGCCCATAAGCCGCCAGGCCCTGAAACGAAGTTTAAGACAAGTAATGGATCAAAAGATTAGCTTATTCTGCACCTGTATCATGTTTTCTCTTCAAATGAAATTTCATAGTGGTAGGGCTGCGATCATTGGTCACCCAATGACAGAACCTACAACGCACACCAGCCAGCCCATGACCTCGCAGATCCGTGAAGAACTCCCAGACCTTAAATGAATGACAACAAGAATGACTCATTACCATTACAATGAGTAAAAATATCGTACCAGCCCACTTATACGCATGTTCCAAAATCGGAACGCAGTTAGAAAAGTGGTTGTGGTGCCTTTTAGTACACGCAAGGTCCTGCTCGACTCTACCTCGTGAAAATCAAGTAGCTCACTTCTTCCAGATCGGCACCAGAATTGTCTATGGTCATCCCACTCTCTCCATTCTACAAAATATGGCGGTTTGCCGTGATGGCAATCTGGGAACACTCGTGCTTGTTGTCTTAGGGTTCCACAGAGAATCAACTCGATCAGTATTCCACAACATTGACGAAGATTACCAAAAACCCTCAAATAGTAGTCAAATTCACACAGAGTGTGAAGGCCTCCGTGCATGATGATGCAAGGAGAAGAATGGATTAGAAAGAAAGGAAGTGCTGGGATTAATATGTATAATACCGGATCATGTAAAGTAAAAAAAAAACAAAGTAAAATAATGCAATCACTTTTCATTTATTTCTTATTCTTTTTCCATGGCAGAATATGATGTGAAACACAACTACAGTAATGCTGATATTTGCAAAACTCCGGATAACAGGTGCCTGCGGCGTGGACCCAACCTCGTCTATAATAATGAGGTTCGCTCCCAGCCGTAGACACCTATGGTCCGGAGTTTTGCGAATATCTCAGCATCATCTTAGTTGTATTCCACAAAGTAAAACATCCAAGAACCATTTATATTACAGATTAACGATGGCGATGTACGTAGATTCACCAACTGCCTTCCGATAACCAGCTAATGAACAAGTCAATATCAATGAGAGTTTAACGATGTGTTAGCGATTGATCAATCAACACCAGTGCTCTTTTTGTTCAACAGATTAAGGGTTCGCGTCCAACTAGAGTTCAGTTCAAGTAAATAGTCGTGTCTGTTATAAACATGTCTGGCAAAGAAGTAAAAACTTTTGTAAACTATAAAAGCAATGAGATATTGATACATTTGATTGATGGATCTTAGGACTGACAGTGAAGATATACATCATTCGGTTTTCAGTGCTTTGAAAAGATTTTGTAAACTATCACCAAGAGATTCTCTACTTAGCTAGAATTACACAGTAGAATTCAAGTTAGTAGAAAATGAAGTTAATATGGATGAATATTCGGTAAACGACTGTAGAAATAAAAGTGACCGATTTGGCGCCAAAAAATGAATATTATGCTCTATACGCTGAACACTAACCTGTGGTCTATTCAGGTCCGAAGTTATTGCTTAACTCTTACACGGACACTTCGACAGGATCAATGATGACAGTAGTCATCATCTGCTATAGTGTCAGTCTTTCGCCACTAAAAGACAGTTTGCTCTTCTTCTAGAAGGGCAAGTACACCTCATGATGACCTTTGAGATGGTACCAATGGCTTACAGGACTGCTTATTTTCATTTTATTTTATTTTACATGCGTCTTCATCACATTTACTATGCGGATCCCATCACTAATTGCATTCGATTCGCTCTCCTCGCACCCATCGCCCTCAGTGCTCCTCGAACATTTCGCTTGTTTCAGCTGCTATTTGAGGATTTCGTCTTTTTCTATGGTTGTTGTAGAGTGCTCATCGAGTCAATTCTCTTTGCAATCTTGGAGATACCCAGGCTAAAGCGCTCCCACGTAGATTGGAGGAGAACGTTGGGCGGAGATCGAACTGACGCCTTTGACGCCCGATCGACAGTGTCGCTAAAAAATGCGCTTTTTTCGCCCAACACAACTACATACTTTATACAACATGAACATCCAAACATCTCCTCTCATTTAGGTTCTTCAAAGAAATGACTTTGCTGTTAGCAAGTCGGATCGCACTGCACTGGAATTACGCGTTATCGATGAAAAAGTCAAACAGTCATCGTGCTGTGACGGTTCTTTTCACTAAGATTTCACATCTAGTAGTTGTTCATATCTTTTCCTACAACTAGATAACAAAATGACTTTGACTGCTCCTTCGTCGAGTAGAGCTCCTTGGTTCATGAAGGCAAAATAAAGCACTGATGGTATTCCAGAAAGATCTCTATGATTACTTAGTAATTCCTATAGTGCTATTAATCACCAAATTCCTACTTTCGAAATCAACTTTGTGCAAAGAACCTTTACAGCAGTTTTGTTTTCAACGAGAAACTAGGACTTCTAGCAGAAGATAGGCATAATTCCTGTGGGTCTCCTTGTAATGAACACCAGTTCTAGTCTAGTGTCGACGTGAATAGCAAAACCAAAATTTCCCTAAGTTTCGATGCCGCTGACGTGGGAAGGAGCTCTGCCATACATCATAGGTTCCAGGGGTACTTATCACCACAATAAGGCTACAGTTCATTTGGGATAGATTACAAAATGCTTTTTAATATTTTCTTTTCTCTGCTGGTTATAGTACCTTGGAAGGATATATCTCCAAAGAAACTCCCCATAGCTTCTAGAGATTGCAGTACTACTAGTATTTGCGTATGTTTAATTTGGCACGAAAGTTTACCTCATTAAGGATTTCTTGTTTAATACTGGTCGAGCAATGTTGTCTTGCCATAACATAAAATAAAGCTTTTCGTTTTGACTTTGACGATTTTCAAGGCTTTCATCTACTTCGCTGATGAATCTTCCTTCACCTCCAAATACTATACTTATTTCCAGAACGTTATCAAAAGGTCTAACTGTTTCACGAATCTGTTAAAGGTACATGCATGTAATTAAATATAAATATAGATAAATAATACTACATAAGGCGTGCACGTAGCGCAGTGGTTAAAGGTCTCCTGCAATACACATGGATTCGATCCCCCATCTCAGACTCACCATCCCTTCCATTCCTCCGGCGGCGTCGGCAAATTAGTATTATACCTGTCTAGGAGGATAGCCCTACTGACTTGATACATCGGCAGGTTACTACAAGTCATTTTATGGAGCAGATATGCATTCGATCACCTGTAACGATGTATAATGATGCCGAATGCATAGTTTATCCCTCAAGGATTGATCAGCGTCAAGAGCATCATCCTTTATTATATAGGCAGCGGATAAACCAGTGGTAGTGACCCCGATCATTATGCGGATGGCCCAACCTAACCAACCGTTGGTCCAATCCGAATCCGGGTCCGCCATGCTTCTAAACTCTTCTGAGTCGGGAAGTTGATGCCAGACTTGTTTGAGACAAGCTCACTACTTCAATCCACGTAGGATAGCTCTTGTACGGCTATCTCAGGACTTCAGGGAGAATCAATCGACCAGAATTCATTAATATTCGAATATTCGTGATAAATACGAAAAAATTCTCAAGCAGCAGCCGCAGGAGCACGGAGAAACCTAAGCACCTTCGCCGATGGTGGATGCGAGGAATGAATCGACTCCGGGGAGTGCTGGGATCTGCACACTGGGATACACGCGATGTCAAGTCTTGTAATAATAAAGTTATGTATATATATATATATATATATATATATATGCATTTAGTAAAATGCCACTCGGTAAACAGTTCCCTAATCGATATGTAACACTACGTATCACTATTTCACAAGTTCCACAACGAAATGTTTATGAACGAATTATGGGGAAAACGAAGGCGGTTGGACAACTAGTTTCAGGATGTAGCGAAAGATCTAATTCAAAATGAAAGCGGAAAAGATAGAGATCCTGGTAAAGCTGAATCTCAGTGATATTCAGCTTCACATTCGTTTCAGTTTTGTAACCTACAGTTCCAGTGAAGATATAGCAAAAAAGTGAATTTCTTATATCTCCAGGTGAAACTGCTATAGGAGGGGTTAATCTCACAGAAATGTACGGCATGCTAGGCGCAGGGCTGGGTAGCCCGATAGAACACCGATCCACGAAGAAACGGTTTCAGTGCATTTTGTCCAAAGCACTCAGCATGGATGGATGAACGAGATAGAAAGATTCAAATACGAAGTCAGTAACAAAGAAAAAGTGTTCACAACATGACTATAGGAATGGTGTAGAGGAAAACTCATTGGTCCTCCTTGGATTTTTCGCATTTCCCATATACTAAAGAAATTGCTTATCTTAAACTTAAACTGATGGTACAAGCATTAGTCAAAGAGAAGGAACTTATTGACGAGTTTAGATTTCGAAAGGAAAAAACGGCCGTCATATAGGACAGGTAAAAACTGTCACAAAACAAGTATTTGCCTCGCAATCGTAACTAGAATTCCCTTCGTAACATTCTATTACTTGGTTTATTAGCGTCATATGACGTCAGTGCGACAGTGAAGCCGCTCAAAGCAGGTTTTGAAAAGTAATTTCCCAAGCACTGAGAATGGATATCAGCCATCAACCGAGAGAAATGAACTGCATATCGCCTTACATCAAGGAGAAGCACTATTTATTTAAAAAACTCGTTGAGCGTGGGCCTGAGGTCTCGACTTCTACAGCTCCGTTACGCCACCGGATCCGTTACAACTCAGTTAACATACCAGTAGAAGGAAACCTCGATCAATGGTGTTTTTACTTGCATTTCTATCTATTCCCACACAAAAAGACTACATTACATGAGCACGTTACCCATATCCGACCACTCCGCGATCGTGAAGGCAGTCTACCAGGTCATTTTTGAGCAAACAGAGAAATCGAGTGAATTCGGTGTTAGACAAGATCATATCATCGCAGCATACAGTCTCAATTCAATTCAGGTCTTCTTAAGAGGCTACGCGCGAACGCTTTTGAAGGCGTAAGAAAAAAGCGCAGTGGGCTGGGGAAGTGGTGGGGCGATCGAATTCCCCTCGACGCAATCCCGTTTTCGAGAGGCAGGGCGGCTGGTCGGCGCGCACTGAATCCGAGCTGCAATTCAAAGCAGCCACAGAACCACTGTCGTCACTAACCGTCGCTAGCTATCCAGTAGATGATGGTCTACAAAAAAACGAGAACAAAGCGCAGTAGAATGGAAGGCAATCACTATATATGAGTATCGAAAAGTACTAGTCCAGAAAAAATGCGACGGTGAAAAGTAGGAAGCGATAGCTCTCAGAAGTTCTACAGAAGTTCTACAGGAAAGAGGTGGAGAACAGGAAAAATGCTATGTAGTACAACTGAGAGACTCGATGAAGAAAATAAGAACAATCAGGACGTTTCTTCATTCAAGCAGTAAACAATTGCAGTTCGTGTCCAGGACACCGCTGCGCCAACATTGCGTTTCATTAGAGGTTCGTAAATGTAACGTAAATGTAACACGAAAAAACACTGCACAATAGATTCAGATAAAACAGTAAATTACAGACTTGTAGAAGCCCGAGAAAATATAAATCGGAACATAGACGAAGAACGCACATACCGGATTGCTTTTCTTCCGACCAGCGTTTCGAGGATTTGGCACGTTCGGTGCTGGGGCCAACCCGGTTCGATTGAACATATCTGGATAAGATGAGTCAGACAGACGGCGGAAATCCACAATTAACTAAGGGTAAGGCACATTTGCTACTGTATCGCACAATATCACGGATCTAACTCAAGCGATCGAATGAGATATCACTACTCTGGAAAAAATTCGTGATCGCAAAGTGGGCTATGTAGAAAGCAGGTTCGTAGCCGCTAATGAAGTGTACGAAAATGCTACTGGTGAAGTTGAAAACTGAACTGCGCCCTCTTCGCAACAGCGTAAAAGCAGACGAAATTCGCCACGTGTTGGGCTGATTGCAAGAGAACGGATTCTAAAAACCGGCAATAGCGCTCTACACGACTGTGCATTCGTAGATGTCAGTCGCATCAGTGGAACCCCGTGCTAGCAGAGCCGAGGGTCCGGAAGACGAAGTGACCTGGGCCAGCCCAGGCACAGCACCCCACACCGGAACTCACGACTACCGACGGACGGGTTCGCTAGTCAATCGATGCGCCGATTCTAGGCCAGACTAAAATTAGACCGACGGCGGCGCTGCGCTTCCACGCCGAGCGATCGCTCGCAATTCGCCCGAAGCCTGTTTCGCTCGGCGGACCGCGCCAATCCGCACACCGGACCCAGTCGTCTTTCGCAACCTCCGTGGACACAACGCAACCCTGAACGGAATCACGTGTGCACCCACCACATATCGATAACTAGCAGACGAGCACACTCTCGAACAACGGACCACACCCATACAATACGGTTCGCCTCAGAAAGAAAACCATGGAACTATCATTTCGCTCGTGAACCGCACGTTGTTTCCAGCATTTCCACAACCCTACAACTGCTCTCAGCGACAACAACTCAAATATCATTTATAGTCAACATCTATATTTCTGTAAAATCAACAAGAATAACAGTAATACTACTAAGCAATTAACATAACAGGGATAGTTGCAAAGTAAACGATTTGTCGCAGACCAAACCGAAATGTCTATCGATCCAGTCCAGAACTGAAATCGTCGATTATAAATCAACATTCTCGGATGTGATTATAATGAGCAATTGGGATCTGGAAGAATAACTTTCAAAGAATAAAAACCATCCAAGTGTAAGACCTACTTTGTAAAGGATAACCACTTCGCAATGATTCATACCGTAACAACAAGTGTATGAGTGCATCACAAAACAAAAAGGAAGGTAGCAGAAGCGTAAATCCACAAACCTACGAAAGGTCAAGAACGGAGTTTAGGTAATAAAAGAGAACAGTATTAAAGGAGACACTCCATAACAACTTGAAGCAATTGCTAAATCCTTCTCCACCTCGTGCAGTTAAAAAGGAAAGAAAAACAAATTCCCACGACGAATTGTACCAACAAGTTAAACATAACTTCTAATATAACCAAAACATAAATATTCCCATTTGCTGCGAAAATTACCCTATGTCCATCTCATTTTCGCTATCTTCCTCCCTCTCCTCATCACCACTTGATTTTTCCTGAAAGTACACAGTAAAACGCCATAGTTGAAAAAGATAGTACTACTTCCATCTACAGTGGTGAGCTTCCCCTTAATTTATGCATACCTCAACTCCATCATTTTCCCCTTCCCCGACGCTGTCGCTCTCATCATCCACCTTCTCTTTTCCTAACACGTCCAAATCGGAGTTACCATCAGATTCTTGAAAGGAAAAGTTGTTTTGATTTGATACGACAAGGAAGCAGTTCCAAACAATCGAACCATCACTGTCATCATTTTCGGACTCATCACCGATACCTAGCCCGCTCTCGTCCCACCACTCTTCTTCTTCTTCGTCGCTGCTGGCAGCACTTTCATCAGACCCGCCACTTTCAGCATCTTCCAGATCAGAGTCCATATCTGAAATAGTGCATGCTGATGCCAACCAAATTAAGATAAACTATATGTTAAAGCTTAATTGGTAAGGCAAGTAAGACAACTATTGTATTCGGTTTAAACAAAAATAATGTGAAAGATGAACATTCGATTTATGTAGGAAAGGTAGACCTAAGTTTACAATCCACTAAAACAACTGCTATCAAATTAGTACAAGGAAGTTTGTCACTGACCACAATTAGTAATCTAAAAACCACTTGGCGTATAACAAACAACGCATAGGAAAACCATGTATAGTCACACCAACCGTCATTGAAAACTATTAAGGGTTGTGGCGCCACGGTAACCGTGCGGTTAATCCGGCGTTCGATCTGAAATTTCTAGACGATAACAAAGATAACAGACAATGAAAAAAAAACTGAACCAAATAATACAAGTTCTGCCAAGTTAGAGGAACGGAGTGAGATTATTTCGAGTCAGATTTTTCACACAAGAGATGAAAAACTCTTTAAATATTTAAAAATAGATCGTAACGAAATCAACCTATGACCTTTCTTCTCAACCTTATTCTAGAACAAATTGCTGATTGAAGGGAGCAGACACTATTAAATTTTAATTAAAGGTATGTAAAAAACCATCGTTTGGAGGTAAACAGGTAAGGGGGGCCAGGTAAACAAGAAGTAAACTTAGCCCAACAAAATGGACTCTATAAGTTTTAGCAGTTTTTTCAAAACCATCACGACCAAAAAAACGCAATCAGCGCAAGGTTTCCAGCGCAAACCTCTCAACAGCTTACACATGCGCCATGCTTGTCCTTTCTTGCACTGATGCACCCGTTATAAACAACTCACAAAACCCAACAACTATCGTGCTCAGATCGTTCATGCTCACGTCGTAAGATCAAACGCAGACTTACCTGTTCACCAACAATGCTTAGCTTTCCATGTAGTTCTAGAAGTTTTTGTTGATGTCCAACACGTATTCGCATCCACTCCAATAATCCGCTCAGCTCTGTTTCAAGATTTCTTATCTAAAATTATTGTAGGAAAATTATGCTTATAGAACTGAAATTAACAAGGAAGAAACTCCGCTGAATTTGTAACAATGCGAACCCAATTTTATAAGCAAGGAAAGAATATGAACTGCAACAAACTGATACATGAAGAAATAACGAAGACGGGCAAAACTCACAGAAGCAAGGTAGGACGCGTGTAGAGATAAGATACACTGTATCCATAGTATCCACGGCTTTATACTAAAATTTCGGTAACATTTGAGTACTACTCAGAAAAACATGAGTATTTTTAAAAAATTTACAGCACTACTGTTTTCTAGAGAACTGCCGATAAATTGTTCTTCACATAGTACGTGAGGTTATGAGGACATTACAGATTTATAGTTGGTAAGACCTTATTATCACTCTAACGTTATATACAGCTTTGAAACATAAGACACACTTGGTACCAAACCCACACCAAAAACACTCCAAAACGTTTGACGCTAAAAACTAACAGAAGCTGTCATCTACAAATTTGAAGCATAATCAATCTATGCGGACCAAAATCGTCTATGTTCAAAATACCAGGCCTCACCAAAAGAAAAAGTAAAGTAAACGATTTCCAGGCTACTGAAAATAGTGTGGATTGTGGGAGAATAACACTTTGTTTTGTTCAAAACACCTTTAGATCCAAGTTTCTATTTCAATCAAGAAAGTTCAATAGGTAGGCGTTTGTTTAAAACTGAAAGTGGTCGTCTTCACTCATATGAATCATATGAGTTGAAACCAGGTTTTCTCAAATTCTTCTCTTTGCGATTGACACTTCTGAAAGCAACAAGCGTGTTCTATTTATAGGTTTTCTGGAAGAAACAGAACAAAGTGTATGAAATTAATGTACGACTTTGTGTTTATGTAATATAAAAGTGGCAGTCTCTAAACGAACGCTTAAAAAGCACCTTAAAAATCTTTTGCACTGCACAATGCAAACAACACGCACTACGCAAAATGAACCCACTTGGTTGCTGATCGACAACTAATCCTCTCAAACAACGCCTTCAAGAGAGGTACAACGTGCAACACCTGCAGGTCGAGCAGAGTGCTCTGAATGAAAGAGATCGTATACTCTGAAGTACTCAATAATGAACTAAAGATGCCAGATAGTTCCGTATCCCAGTAAATTTTGGTGAACTGGTGTCGCCCTTATAACTAATAAGGTTACCTTCCTTGTATTTCACCTAGATGTTCTCATATTGCATTTATATTTGCTCTCATTCTTAATTCAAAGTCACAATTGTTCATAGCGAAACACAGATGGGTCGGTCACCTATTGAGAACAACGGACGACAGATGGGCGAAAAGAACTGTAGAATGGACTCTACGAGGATTCAGGCGTCCACTTAGATGGCCACCTACAAACTGGGCGGAGGTGTTCATAACAAAAGTTAATCGGTTGTCCTCGCAGTTGCAGTTGTTTCATAGATCACGATATGAGACTCACAAACGCACGCCACCATGTTCGAATAAAACCACCAAACCATGGATGATGATTGTGAGCGAAAAAAAGAATGGCAAATGTGCTGGGGTCCGCACAACTCGTGAATACGGATCGTTCAAGTAAGTCCAAGTAAAAGCAACTGATCATGTAGCTTAGCACTCTTGTTGAAACCACAAAACAAAAACCTACTATATCAGAACCTCACCGCTTCGCAGCTGACAGAGAATTCCGGTTTTCAGTAATCTAAAAAAGAATGCCAAAACCAGCTTCCGCCGTTTCAATTCGTTTTTTTTTTTGTAAAACAATCAAATTCTTATAGAAAAAATTGTCAGTATTTGTATTACATGACGCCGAATGCTAATGACGCGAAACTTATCTAACACAGGTTAAGATCTGAAAAGCTGAAGCTCAGAAATTTGTACTGGAAACCTCCTTACTAGGAAAATATTTTAATGGGAAATCCAAAAACTACGGACAAGTCATACCCGCCTTGTCACTCCTCCTTAATGATAGTAGATGAAGAAGGAAATGATATAAACTGAAAACTGGACCAGAGGACAGACATGGACTAATTCAACTTGCTGTTACTTTCTATGCTACAATAACCATCTACCTTCATAGCAAGACCTGTGTTTAAATCCAGAAGACATCCGCGTACCAAACCACCTTTATTGATAGCAGCAGGTATAAAGACAAGTGAAAAGAATCAATGTAGGGAGAACACACAATTCACGAACTACTCCAGTGAATGCCCCACCTGTACATCCGAGCTTTTGCGAAGGGTAATTAATGAAAAATGAAGAAATGACTAGATGTATCTAGCGAAACAGTCCTGCTTACTAAAACCTACTTAATAACTCGAAAGACCCACTTTCTATAAACCTCGGCATGGATAGTTGATATATTTATTTATGTGATCTTATAAACTGATCTTCTTAAACTGACGCGAGGTTGGTACAGATCTTCGTTGTCGTTGTTTTTGATGTTATTGATCGATGGCTGACGTTTCGGGTACTTTGTCTTCCTCAGAGCTTGAACGTACTGTATGTTAGAATACTTTTTATTATTCGGTGGAAAAGAAGGTTAAGGTGTTAATGAAGATCAAACTTTCAAATAGACGCCATATTGAACAGAAAGGCCACTCACCGAGATGTTATGTGCGGGACTGGCCCACACGTAGCTCACGTGGAGTCTCGAGCAAGGCACGCCCCGGGGTCAAAATATCATTCTGAAATAGGGTGCCAGGTCACGCGTGATAGTGAGGCATTCGTCCTTCCGGTTCATCTTTGGATTTTTGAAATTTAACCAAAACGCCTCAAGAGTTTTGCGCGTTGATGTTTTTGATTCCTGCGTTAGGATCCGCACATTCACTTCAAAATCATCGCCGTTGTGCTTTCGTGCCCTATGCGTACCTAGAGGGGTGTTTAAACGGATTTTAGCTTTCCCATCCGGATGCTATTGGGGAAACGGGTATACCACTTTGTGTCCGCATAAAAGAACATCTAGATGGAAAAGCTAAAATCCGTTTAAACACCCCTCTAGGTACGCATAGGGCACGAAAGCACAACGGCGATGATTTTGAAGTGAATGTGCGGATCCTAACGCAGGAATCAAAAACATCAACGCGCAAAACTCTTGAGGCGTTTTGGATAAATTTCAATAATCCAAAGATGAACCGGAAGGACGAATGCCTCACTATCACGCGTGACTTGGCGTCCTATTTCAAAATGATATTTTGACCCCGGGGCGTGCCTTGCTCGCGACTCCACGTGAACTAGGTGTGGGCCAGTCCCGCACGTAACATCTCGGTGAGTGGCCTTTCTGTTCAATATGGCGTCTATTTGAAAGGTTGATCTTCATTAACACTTTAACCTTCTTTTCCACCAAATAATAAAAAATATTCTAACATAAAGTACGTCCAGGCTCTGTGGAAGACGAAGTCGCCGAAACGTCAGCCATCGATCAATAACATCAAAAACAACGACAACGACAACGAAGATCTGTACAAACTTCGCGTCAGCTTGAGAAGATCAGTTTATAAGATCACATAAATAAATAAAACCTACTTACTTGGATGCTTCAGTGGACCGTCCTCACTGGTTGTGCGGACTCCAGCATAATTCCCATTCCTCGGAGACTCGCTGGTTTAGCCATGTGGTTCCCTGGAGTCCCGATGACAGCCTGGCCAAAGTTTGCCCCAGGTCGTCACCACCACAGGCGGTAGCCGTCCTTGTGGATGAGGAGATTTGCCACCGCATTGGTTTACCCTTAGCTGGGCTTCCTGATGGAAACGCCGAACTCCTTCTCAGCTTGGGAGACCCTGCTGCGGGATGGATTCCCGAGGTACATCGCAGCCCGACACCCAGGAGCACCTCCCAGCCACGATGAGGCGGTAGACCGTTGGAAAGGCAATTTAAAAAAGGAAACTTAAATTATAATCTAAAAGTACTCACTTGAATAATCTCCACCTTCGCTTCACGCAGAACACTGTCCAGTTTCAGCACATCGTTGGACATTAGTCCCTGAGCCACTTGGACAGCGAGCGAGGGTCCAGATGACCGCGTCAATTCAGATTCATTGTTACTGCTGAACATTAGTGTTTCCAAACTCAGTATGCAGACATTACAAAATGAAAAGAATATAAAATCGCATTTATCAAGAGGATTTACAGTGTTACCATTGTTGCTGCAACAGTTGACCCATGGTGAGAAATTTCCCTTTCTTAATTTTAGGCGAATCACGTACTTCGTCCGCTGGAGTTTCACTGCCTTCATGTTCGCCCTAAAAACGATGCACATAGGAACAGGTCAACAAACAGAAAGAAATAGCTAACCGAAGCAATACTTTACTATGAATGTTATGGAGCACACCTACATCTTCCAAGGTTCCATTTGTTTTCTTCCTCGAAATGCCTAACTCCTCCACGTTCTGGACAGATTCCTCCGAATTTCGAGGATTTTCAGGTTTTCTTGACTTCCGCTGCTTCACCATGACTTATCTAAACCCAGGCACTATCTGGTAAACCAGAACTCAACTAGAAGTCAGTAATTCAGGGTTCGAAAGCGCAAGCGGTGAACATCATAGTCCTTGCCGATCGATAGATACGCAATCAACGTACACCACGACATATTGCACACGACACAATATACATGACGATACGTTCAACCTTTGAAATCTTTGACTTCGTTTTCCATATACAATTATTTTCCATCCATTTGTTACCTATTTCTTTATTTTATTTATTTAATGGAATAGTTTAGAAACTTCTCGATGAGATGATGACTACTGTCAAGTTGTTCGCCACCCACTCACAGAGTGTTGGTGGATCGTTAGTGAACGAGCTGACTACAGCTGGGGTAAGTCCCTTAACGTACCGAGCTTTTTCGTTAAAAATTTATATCTAGTCATTTCTGAAGGCTCAGATAGATGAGCGTGAGTGTTCGCCTTCAAAGACCTCATTCTCTATAGATGTTTCGGAAAACATGGAAGATCTTTTACAATTGCGTGACTTGAGATATGCCGATGAGGTCTACTTGAAAATTTACCATAACAGGATGCATCCTAGTAAGGACCATCCGGATTGTCCAGTGGGTAAGGCGATTGTGACTTCGTGCATTATCCATCTGACTCTGTCAACGTTAAAGCCTCCAGCTGATTTCAGAGATGAGAGCTTACCTCTCCCTTCTTTTCTACAGCGTCAATTACGTGTCTGAAATCTTGCGTTGTACAAAAATCATACGCACGATCGATCAGCACAGATTATCGATGCTTGACGAAGATCTCATGGTCCACTTTGTACTTCATACTTCTGAAAGGAGCTCTGTATGGAAGAACGGGTTGCAGGTTAGCTAATAGCCATTCCGTTGCAAACATTATTATTTCAGGGAAGATGCTCGTTCTTTATATTTTTTTACTTTCCACTATTCACTATTTCGCTCTAACGGTTTACCCCCTCATCATGGTTAGGAGGTGCTCCTGGGTGTGGGGCTGCGATGTACGGCTGGGGGATTCATCTCCCCGGCAGTGTCTCCCAAGCTGAGGGATCCAGCGTTTCCGTCAGGAAGCCCAGCTAAAAGTAAACCAATACCGGGATCCACCACCTTACTGGTATCAAACTAGTCCCACGGTGGAAAATCTCCCTCTGATCCACAAGGGCAGCGAGTATTTTGGTGATGACGACCTGGAGCAGGCTTTGGCTAGGCTGACATTGACTTCAGGGAGCCTCCATGGGTAAACCAGAAAAAATCCGAAAATTTGGAAATTATCCTAGGGCCCATGCAACCAATTAGGATGGGCCATCCAAGTATGCAAGTAATTATTCACTATTTACTGTTTACTATCTTCAGATTGTACAACAAGAATTACCAAGACATGTGAAATGCGCATTGAGAAATGAGGGTCATTCATGGGCGATTCAATGTCATGACACCATGTTCAAAGCAGAGAACAGTATAACCGTTGTGATTTCTGCTGATCGGCACGATATCTACGCTGGAGTTCTTTTGTTTGAGTCAGTTTGAACACAGGGGTTATGTGCAGATCTTTTGTTTCCTGTTTTGTATCCCCATTGACTACACGCGGAAATTCTGTTAAAGTCTATGAACTTAGTGAAGAAGCCTTTCGACCTCATCTTACATTCTGGCAACTGGATGGTGGAGTAGCTGCTACAGTAGTCGAATTAGTTGACGTCCATGACGGTGAGATTACTTGCGTTCTTATAAGTTTCATTTCTTTACTTGCACACTTTTCGATAGGCGACATTGTGCTTGACATGGCATGCGACTGTGGAGAACTAACTTTGGAAGTTTTAAGAAACTATGACGTAAGAGACTTCTTCCTATCACCATTGTATCATTGAAATGAGCGACATTTGTGCCTAATAAATTTAGTGTTTTTGCATTGCGATGAGCCCACAAATCGACCAGCTTGCTATGGCTGAAGTAAACTGGGTTAGTCTGCAGAATTATCTCAAGAAGGAAGCCGGCAGCAGGGCAAGACATCTTCAGTTCATAGCTGTGGAGTTCAACAAAGGTATGTTTACAATGTACGCTTGATGTCATTCCAATTCGCAAACCGTATTTTTCATGAAATACAGAGCAGTTTTAAACTCAGCTATAAAACCCATATCAAGCAGCTGGAGAAGTAAACAGTGTGTTCTGTGCTTCATTTTATCTTGCCGCATAGAATTTTGCGTACTATTGAACGCGAAAGGGCGCGTGTGGCACAGTGGTCGGAGGCACACTGCAGTACACACATGCAATCGATTCCCGCGCCCGTGGGTCATCAAGGTTTCCATCCCTCCGGGTTCGAAAAATCGGTTTCAGACTTGTCTGGGAGGATAGCAGCATTAGCTCGATACATCGGTAGGCACCGTTGGTCATCATAAAGGCCAGATATGCATTCAGTCACCTCCAACGGTACCTAATGAAGTCGAATGCATGACACATCCCTCGGGGATTGATTAACGCCGAGAGTTTTTAGCCTTTATGGGGTGCGATCCTCATATATAACGGCGGGAAGAAACGTATTTTATGGGTTCCGAAAAACAAAGATTTCCCATTCGAAAGACAGGAATTTACTCTTAAGAGTAAGAGTAATTTCCAATTTTTAGAATGTGGAACTTAAGAGTGCTCTTAAGGGTTTCCTCTTCTTTGCAGAGATTCCTGGATTTTAACGATTGTTTCAGTTGATAAAGTTTACTGTGAACTAAAGTGTACATGTTTCTTTAACGATCAAAGAACGCGATTCTTTTTCCCTCACATGCATGTCATTTATTGCTGAATCGGGCGCCAATTTGTTACTTACCGAGTAACAGGAGTCAGGATTAGTAAATTCACTTTGTCTCCGTCGCGCATTGGATCAGTTACCTGTGCGGAACCCGTTCATGGTACATCAAGAAAGTCCAACTTTTGGCTTTTTGTTTATTATTTTACACGAATCGTCTTCACATCAACTGCGCGGATCCCAGCATTTCTAGCATTCTATTCGTTCCTTCGGAATCTTGAGATATCCGATCTAGAGCATTCCCATTTGGATTGTAGAGAGTGAACTGTTCCCAGACAAGTATGGTACAATTTACTGGCACCAGAATTATGACAGACTTGGTGAACCAGGGACAGGGTGGAACTAGCAGTGCTCGTGATTATCGACATCATCGCAGTTCGGTTTTCATGAACAGTCTTAATCACGCTAAAGCGATAAACAACTGGGCATAGCTTCGCAGTACGTCTACTTGATTCCGTTGCCTTTCAAAGTTTTCCTGGAATTCCCGTCTTGTTTTTTGCAGTAGAAAAATACAATAGCGTTTTCGCAAGTATAAGCACATGACTTCGTGCTAGTAAACAATATTGAGTACTGATTACTAGTTCATGTCGAACAAAATAGCACACGATATAAAATGTCGTGTGTAGAGTTTGCCAATGATTGTAAAAGTATTCTCTATGTTTAACGTTTTGTTTTCTGCCTTCTATAATTTTCATGGCAGGTTATTAAGCGAAATACAACCACAACGTTGCTGAGATATTTGCAAAACTCTGGACCGCAGGTGTCTATGGTGGGGAACGAACGCGCTATTATCCTTTCCGGGGAGTAACGCGTTCACCACCACACCATGCGGGTCCTTTGTTTCGCACGTCTCTCAGCTATTTCTATCGATCTTTTTGCCACAGCAATCACCCGTCAGCGGGGTTGATCTGGGGAGCGCAAATCGGCATAGAACCCAGTTAAGCTATGGCTGTAGTTGAAATCACAATGTTTAACGTTTTGTTTTCTGCCTTCTATAATTTTCATGGCAGGTTATTAAGCGAAATACAACCACAACGTTGCTGAGATATTTGCAAAACTCTGGACCGCAGGTGTCTATGGTGGGGAACGAACGCGCTATTATCCTTTCCGGGGAGTAACGCGTTCACCACCACACCATGCGGGTCCTTTGTTTCGCACGTCTCTCAGCTATTTCTATCGATCTTTTTGCCACAGCAATCACCCGTCAGCGGGGTTGATCTGGGGAGCGCAAATCGGCATAGAACCCAGTTAAGCTATGGCTGTAGTTGAAATCACAATGTTTAACGTTTTGTTTTCTGCCTTCTATAATTTTCATGGCAGGTTATTAAGCGAAACCGATTTGCGCTCCCCAGATCAACCCCGCTGACGGGTGATTGCTGTGGCAAAAAGATCGATAGAAATAGCTGAGAGACGTGCGAAACAAAGGACCCGCATGGTGTGGTGGTGAACGCGTTACTCCCCGGAAAGGATAATAGCGCGTTCGTTCCCCACCATAGACACCTGCGGTCCAGAGTTTTGCAAATATCTCAGCAAAGTATTCTTTGTTTTTTTATCTCTTCAATCTTTATCCAGCAACTGAATGAGCTCCAAAAAGTCTCTTTTCTTATTCAATGTGTAGCAGACTATGCAGTAGAAGTTTTGTTCACTCTGTTAACTGGAAGAACACTGTATCTTCGCTTTCGTGAAGATGTTTGATGGTTGGGTCAGTGGTCTTTTTTCTGTGCTCTCAATATGTCGTGGGAATCAAATGCTTATTATCTTTTGTTCACCGATTATCGTCGGGATGCAATACGTGCCTGATTTTGATATAATGGCGTATACATTGATTGTCGATGTAACACAGTATCTTCCGATTCCCTCTCGTAATTGCTTGATAGGGGATGATCTTGGTATCATTTCTTCATCGGCGGGACCAATGACCCTACTTACTGAGTTGAAATCTATGTGTAGTCTTAACTCTTTTATTTACTGCCTTTTTCTTCTCAATGGCAGGTCATGTTGCGAAATATAACTCGTATGAGATGCTGAGATATTTGCAAAACTCCGGACCACAGGTGTATGCAGTGGCGAGCGAACGCGTGCTGTTGTCCTTACCGGGGAGCAGCGCACTTCACTATTTCACAACATGACCTGCCATTGAGAAGAAAAAGGCAGTAAATAAAAGAGTTAAGATTGTGATTATAACTAGGCCTCAGCTTAACTGGGTTCAATGCCGATATTGGCTCCCCAGATCAATCCCGTTGACGGGTGATTGCTGATGGCAAAAAGATCGATAGAACTAGCTGAGAGACATGCAATGCGAAGGACCCGGATGGTGTAGTGGTGAAGTGCGCTGCTCCCCGGTAAGGACAACAGCGCGCGTTCGTTCCCCACTGCATACACCTGTGATCCGGAGTTTTGCAAATATCTCAGCATCTCACACGAGTTCTATGTGTAGTTTTAAGGCAAAATGGGTACATATTCTGGTAGCTTGTCCTAGGCTATAGAAGCCATTCTTTTCTGCCATAGTTTCAATTTTGTTCCCACTGAATCCTTTTCGAAAGCTTGTTTGCATGGGTAGCCGTCCTTTATCCAATGTTCTGTTATCGTTGAGATGACCGTGAATAACTTTGATTTTTTAAAATTTTTTCGCTAGTTCTTCAGCCCATTCTCCTGGCTTCTCAAACGATACCTATGTATATCTACAATGCCTGGACAGTATTTCCTGTTCTCTAGGCAGTGAAAAATTAGCAGGACTATGCTGTTGCAAAAGAGTATAGATATACACCATCGATACATGTCGCTTAATCAGTCTGCTGTCTTCTTTTTGTTATAATGACTTTAGAAGGTGTCTCATGCTTTCCGTTCCATTTCAGCCATTCGACCTCGTTATTAGGTTTCTCACAAATTCTTGAACTAACCTTAGTATTAGGATTTGTGGTGATAGCCTTGTAGGTATCTTCTATGAATAGAATGCCGCCACCTCATTCCCGCAGCTTAATGATTGAATGTTGGGAAAGACTATCGTCAAAATTGGAATCTTCTTCACAACTTGGACCGTAAACTCATGATATGGTGCTCTGGTTATTCAAGGGAATTGATGTCCATGAACAAACCCATTTTGAGGAAAGCGACGACTCCACCACTATGGAATCATCTGTGGAATAGTTTTCCGGTGTCTTCGCGAGTGTAATAAATATAGAACAAGGAAACAAGACATCAATTCTTCTAATACTTCCACATGCAAAGTCTTCATGGTTTGAGCGCCTGACTTTAAAAAAGGCAATGGCACCGAACGGTTAGATATAATATGACAATGTTACATAATTTGGTGTAAGCTCACAAAGCAATCTGTTGTTTATCGGAATCTCATTGCGAGAATATGTTCACTTTTCGTCGGCGTTTAACTTTCTAATGCCACTAGAAGATAACTCAAATAAGTACTTGCTCTACAATATATAGTGACATAAATGCTAGGGTAGCACGGCTTGCATTTCCACATTCCAAAGCCATGGTCGGAAAATCTGAATGAGGATTGCTTCATGGAAGCTCATTTTCACAGTGTTATGGCAGCACTTGTTGATTGTCGCGGCACGATGGAATGAAACAGTGATCATTCAAAACCTTTGCACTAATTTACAACCTCGGTTCCTCCGGATGATTATACTCGCTTCGCATGCGTAGGAACGTTGAAATCATAAAATATTGTGCCCTCTTTATACAAGAGGAAGCTTTCGCAATTGAATGCTTATATCTCCTGTTGACGAGTAACTGCTGTTGGCACTGATAAATTGAAAATCAGCAGAGCGAAAAGCAAAAGAAATGATCCGCATAGTGTGGTGGTGAACGCTATAGCCCCTGGAAAGAGTAATAGTGCGTCCGTTCCTCACCGCAGACAACTGCGGTTCGAAGTTTTGCAGATATCTCAGGGTCATTGTGGTTGTGTCGCACATGATACCCTAACTTGAAGAATTGTAATGGGCATTAAATAAAAAGTTAAGATTGTGAATACATATATTTCGAAATGAAACGTACAGTTTACGATTGAAGGTGTGAGCTTCCTTTCTCGCCTCACAATCTACTAAAATTTGTTATAAACAGTTGCAGATTTTTTCAATTTCAACGTCGTCAACAAGATCTTATGCAGTCTGCCATTGCGGTGGTGGAAGACGAATGACGAAACGTTGGACGTCTACTACGACAAGCTTTTCACTATAATCAGCAAGTATGTAGTTCTCGCATGCAGTCCATTGAGTTTTATATACTCCATGCGTGTATTATTATGCCTAGAATTTAGTTGGTTAAGTTTGAATAAGTTTATTTAATTAAGGAGTTGTAAGAATATACAGGATTTATCAATGCGCCGCATTACAGATGCCGGCAAGAGACCTATTCTGTGTTGTTAATTCCACTCAGGAAAAACCATAAGAGACGCGTAAGCGAGGGAAGCCTTTCAAGCAAATACAACTTTCAAGTGAGTAGTTTCTTCAAAGGTCTCCTTTGTAAACTGTTATTCCATAGATGTGGTGTGTGATTCCCACTCTTCATTTTCAAGTTTACGAAATCAGGAATCGAATTCTTTCTCTTGGAGTAGGATAATGATTTTGTTCGTGTTTTTTGACTTTTTCTGTGCAGCATTTCGTCCACCTTCTCTTGAAATTCACATAAATATCTCCCCCATTTTACCGGCTCACTTTGGACTGCAGAAGAAGTCCATGTTATTTTCTTCCTGACGTTTCCGTGAAAATGTTTCCGCGACTACCGAATCAACTGTTACTTTGAGTTTTGACGAACTTTTTAGTGTGGTGAGCTGCATAGTGTTTCTGATTTTGAGACGTCTAACAGATGAGGACGTTCTATGCTGTTTTCTTTTCTATTATTAGGCCTAACGCCGTATAGTTACTCATGCTCAGTTTTAACCAAGATAACTAGAGCATTAGATAGTGTTTATACTATTGAACATTTCTGGTATATGAGTACCATTTTTCTTCATGAACGTTCTGTTTTGACTCCAAATGAGATCGTTGGTTGTGATCATCGTAGCCTTTGTCATCCGTTATATTACCATTTACATGTAAACTTCTAATTATTTATAGTTCCTGGCGTTTCTTGTTGTAGGGTCTGACCAAATATTGATGGAGTTACAAAGTTTTATGAATAATTCTTGTAGCTAAATAATATGAGAAGTGCTGGAAAAAACCGCGGCTCCTATTTCTTTCTCCAACGGTGAAACTTTCCAAAAAAGAAAGCTGTGCTTGCGGATTCTTTTCGCTATTGAATTGGTGTCCATTTCGTTGAAATGGCTTTCTTGTGCTTTTTAGAAGCAATACAATTGTTTGGGGAGTTTAAAAAGAGTGACAGTGTTTCTGACTGTTGAACTGCGTCGTCCAGGAAGGAGTTTATTTTTCCATCAAGGTCACCGAAATGGGGTCACATGATAGGAATGATAAAAGGGTTTAATCTCAGGTTTCCTGCTTTTTCGTGTATTTTGTACCTTCCTGACTTCACCTTTAAGTACATATATATTCTTGATAATTGACATAATTGGGCGAGGAAAAATTTGGTAGATCTATAAAAGAAGCTATAATTCCAGTGTAATTTGATGTAATACGTATTTTTTATAAATTATTTCTTAATCTTCAACATTGTGTGCAGTAAAGGATTTTAAAGTATCCACAAAATTCAAGCTTTTTAAAGCTTCCAGCGCAAGTGCGGCGGTCGCAGACATGAACTACTCGATAGAAGAACCTATCGAGACCCACGAAAACCTTACTCTGTAATTTCTTATTTGCTCGCAGTAAAAGCGTCAGTGAAGAAAAGCACGAAAGTCCTTATATTAGGCACCAAGAAATCAGAATGTGGTAGTTCGCAGACACCAACAACATAATGTAGTATAATGTATAATATACTTATCACATTATAAGAAGAATAGATGATAGATGAACAAAAGGAACAGCTGCTTGTGTCTTATATCAACGATTTGCGTCCACAGATAAAATCAGTTTTTGGATAATGGGATATGACTCACACACGTCACCATGTTTGAAGCAAACCACCACCATGGGCGATGATTTTGCTACAAAGAAACGAATGAAAGCTGCTGGCACCAGCACCACTCGTGAGTACGGGCCACCTTCATGTATAAAGAATTACGGTTCAGCTGGGATGTGTTTGCTTAAATTGAAAGCAACCATTATTTTCACACGATGCGCATTGCAATCCGTGCACTTAGTTTTTAATGTGTTAGTTGTTTTATTTCGTTACATCTGGAAATGGGAAGAACATAGAACGCAATTCATAATGCCCTTCAGTAAGTAAGTCCCAGATTGGACTCGTGAGCCATCCATGATTATCGCTTCAATAAAATTACTGAAAATAAAATCCCTATTGGTGGTTTTTTGATACAGCGAATGTAGCCCCAATGAATAGCTTTGGTTGCCAAAATACGAATGGGGGACTTTACTGGACCCTACACGTGATTATTAGAAAATCAGCTAAGCCGAAATAAATAGATTGGTATTCTTCATTTTGTCCGCAGTTATACCTAGGAAGAAAGGCGTGACTATGATAGAACATTGCCTTTTATTAAAATGTCTTAATAGAATGGTGTAAAGACTGTATTCATATTTTATAATGTATTACTTCTTGATGTTAACCTCTCATTTGCTGCTTACCATAATTTTTCACGGTAGAGTATGATGTGAAATACAACCACAACGATGCTGAGATATTCGCAAAACTTGGACTCCTGGCCAGATCGAACCACGATTATCCTTTCCGTGGGCTCGTGTGTTACACACTTCACCTCTTAGGCCCTTGCTTTGCGTTTCTCTCAGCTAATTTTCCACCCATCGCTGCCATCAACAATCAGCCGTTAGCGGGATTTGTCTGGTGAGCACAAATTGGCATTAGTTACCAATTACTAGTTAAACTGAGGCTGTTGTCGAAATCACAATGTTCTTTTATTTGTTGGTTACTATAATTTTTTCGACTACAACATCGTTGCGGTTATATTGCTTCTTGGTTTTGTCATTGTGGTCGTTAGTAATCTGAAACGAAAGCTTTTGTAAGTAGTAAACTCGATACCACGGTGTTCAGGCGAACCTACAATAGAGCTGTATGTGAGACGCTGGTGGCGGTGATTTCTGAAGTGTTCATGATGCGGAAACAAAAAAGGTCAAGGTGAAAAAGTATATTTGCAGGTGCTCATCATGCGTCGTTTGATAACGCGTACGACACAGATGTATGTGTGTCTTCTGGAGACAAAGCTTCCTCGGCTGACATTTTCCGAAAGAAGTTGCGCAATCGATCTTTTGGTGCCGCATGATCTCCCACGAACCTTTGATTTCACCGTTCCGCAAGCCTCTCTGCTCCATCGGGGTCATGCTTTGAACCTACCACCCGTGCATGATCCTTTCATTCATAGCCCTTTATGTATCCCAATGTTACATCAGACAACATCGTTAGATCTCCCAATACAACATCCCACTACTCCTATCGAATTATCCACTTGTACCTCGATGGGCCTTACTCCTTTATCTAGTAATCGAATTATCACATCAAATGTGTTCGATTTTCTACTAGATGATCCCACTTTGGGACACTAATGTATAGGGATGATTTACAGCATATCTTTTTGGTCTCTGTATATTGTTGATAGAATCATTACTAATGAGCTTAGATCAGTCCTATTGATTCATGCTGCTATCTTTGTCCGTTCCAGTTTTCCGCACTTTTCTTTCCCCGAAATAAACGCCTCAGGAACAAATGTTGTGCAAATGCACGACGTCGCATAAATATTTTTTCGTTCTCTATAGAATATTATCATATGGCTTTTCCTTCGTTACAGTATGTCTTTTGCTTCATCTATGGATTTTATGTCATTTCCTACTTCAGGTTCTGTAAATGGTGCTAAGCCGTTGTTCCAGTTTGGGAACATCTGCAGTTCCGTCGTAGTTGAACAAGAGAAGAACGAATGCAGTCCGTTTCCTTATTTCAAAAACTTAGCTGCTGGAACTGAGTTGCAAATGTATTCAGTTTCTTATGTATCTATGGCATAAACAATGTTTTAAAGTGTCCGTGATATGTCGCTATGTGTCAAGCAGTGGTTTAGCAAAGTTTCCTCTAACACTGAACTGCAAAGTGAAGTTTAAAAACCTAGTCCTTTTAGTACGAGCGGGAATTGCAGTGATAGAGATGCTCCCATTTCTCCTTATCGCATGCGAGAGTAGCTCAGTAGGCTCCGCTTGCTCTGAAGACTCGTTGAGCATCACATCATTCTTCTAAGGTTTTTATGAAGAATTCTGACCATGGGACGGGTGTATTCCTGCCATACCTTTGACATCTCAAACAATCCACTCGCTAACAGCTCTTCTCCATTGATTGTCACTCAGATGCATTGCGTGTCTGGGCCGCCTTATCTTCAACTTTTTATTTTACGTAACCCTTCATCAGATTCATTTTGCGAATCCCAGCGGTTCTTGCATTATATTCGGATACTCGTGTCCAACATCCACAAAGGTTCTCGAACACTTGGCGTGTTTCTCGGGTGCTGATTGAGGATCTCTTCTTCTTCATGAATGTCTTAGAGTGCTGCTCGATTCAGTTCTTGCAGTTTTGGAAATAGCCGCTCTACGCTGTTCCCACGTGAACCGGTGGAGAGCATTGGGGTCGGGGATCGAACTAGCACCTTTACTTATTGATCGACGGCATCATTTACCACTCTGTGCTATTCCAGCCCATCTTCGAGAATTTGTCCTCCAAAACGGCGTTTTCGATTTTTGATTATTGATTTAGGTCGGGGCTACGGATTCCTCTCATTTGCGTGGTACGCGATTGTCCTAGCATCGTCCTTTCGACTGCACGTTCAATCACGCTGAGTGATCTTTCATCCTGCTTACGTACCGACCATATTTCTGACGGTTAGATTGAGACAAAAGAATCGTGGATTAGATAAGGTGGGCATGGAGTTGGGTCTTCTTTGTTCTCCTCACTGCATCCTCGATGCTGTTGAAAGCTCCTAAGACGTTTGTTGCTTCTTCCTGCTCAGCTCTGGAGCTAAGTGGTTCACAATGTTTATTTTGTGACCTAGTAGATGCAGCTGAAGCATTCGGAGATATTTATTCTGTTGAGCGTGAATGAGACACACGTAACCAGTCCTTTCTTCATGAACATCGTTTTTCTGAGATTTAGTCGAAGACCAATTTTTCCACAGGGGTTATTAAAGTAGGTAAGCATTCGTTCCGCCTGGCTGATGCTTAGTATTATAAGGACGATGTCATCAGCAAAGCGAAGATGGTGTAACTGTCGACCGTTGATTTTTACTCCGATTTTGTTCGACTAGAGTGTTTGTATGACGTTCTTGACGGTGCCAGTAAATAATTTTGTAGAGATACTATCGTCTTTCCTAACCCTTTTTTAAAAGTTCGTTTTCTCAGTGTTCTGCATGTTCGGACGTGAGTTGGCTGTTGGGTGTCGCTCATACGACTCCAGTTGGTGCATCTGCTCGAGTATTTCTGGACACACACGTCATTTGATGACTTTCGAACTCAGGTTTCGTAGTTCTAGCGTGAAGATGGTGAAGGAGGCGATCGCATTCCTCGTCGATATTGTCAATAACGACGTCTTCTCAACAGCCGACCAATGAACTAATGAACTGAAGAAATCCCAGTTTATAGTGGTTTTTAGACCCGTTTCCTGAACTTAACGGCTAGTTTTCTTTTTTGCGAGGAATGAAATCTTGCACGAAAGAGGCGATGGTCTGTAGAATCGACGTGTAGAATTTGCGGGGACAACTGCCACAATAACCGCGTCTCTTTACCCATCAAAAGAAAAATGTCGTTCACTCGATCGCGAAATGGCTGCCAACAAGACAGTATTTATTATTTTATTATTATTACTTCATTACTGGACATCACATGCATCGCACTATGTGGATCCCAGTCCTCTTTGGCTTCGATTCGTTTCGCTGGTCGAGTCGATTTCAGTAGACTCCTGGGATAGCCACGGTTGAAAATCCTCACGTGGATTGGAGGAATTGAGCTTGCCCCAAACAAGTCTGGTGCCAATCCCTCCGATCCTAGGAGGATAAGACAATATTGGGTAACAAGATTATGAAGCGATCGAACAGTCTAAGCTAGGATAACCTTAAAGCACCACAGTGACAAAAGGTACTTGGCACACTAACGACGGATGTTCCAGTTGAGGGCATGATGGATGATGAATTTGACTTGTAAAGTAAGACTGTGTATGATGTCATCTGGCATTGTTGAATTGCAATCTTAATAATTAATAGTGCTAATTAATAGTAATGTTTAATTTAATGCCTAATTACATTGTTTTCACTTCGCTGATCACATCGTATTTACAACTCCAAGCATGCATCAGGTGAAATTAACTCAGTGTGCACCAAGGTACAGGTGGTAGCCCGGGCGCTTCTTAAGCAGGATAAAAAGCCTTTAACGTCCTCTCACGTACTACTTAAAGGAGTATTCTGCGAGTGCCCGTACTATTCTCTACCCAGTAAGGAATTCTCTCTATCTTCTCATATTAGTAAACATTTCTCATTTCAGCAATTTCCACGTATTCAATTTGTCTGCTTCGATGCGCTACATCCACAGCTAGTTATAACCGCGAGGCATGCCAAGATGACATGCCACAATAATCTAACGGCCGTTTTCACCCACGGCAAGCAAAGGTGGCTTCTTTGCACTCAGCTAAATACTGCTGCTTCCAGCTTGTCTATTCCATGACGTAGACCTCACGTGCTGAGCTTTCCTTTCATATAAGCAAGTAGTGTCTGTAACAGCAATAGCAGCAATAATATAGTGTAACAGTTCTATATCCTCACAATAAACGACGAATTTATTACAGAAGCCGCTGTTATTGTAACTACACTTCCTTACCTGTGTTGCACCTCCCTATTGATCATGGGACCATATATATTGTGTGCAAACTTGTTGACGTTACATACAGAGATTTGGTTGCCCAAGTTTGAGATAGACTATGAAATGCGGGTTCCAGTGTTTCGATTTAACCATGCCATCAAAAATTGGTTAATACTGCAAGATGTTGAAGATAAAATAGGGCAGAAATGAGTAGTGAAATCTGAGCCAGCAAGTGTCAAGTGCATCGCAAGAAGGCTAGCAATCAGAATTTCCTCAAAACCTTGCGTAGAACTAAATGGGCAGCTATCACACCACTAAGACTAGTGCGAAACTATGTGCACACTTTCACGGGTTGCTCGACGATCAACGGGTGTACAACTGACGGGAGCACCACCTAGATCCTAAGTCAATAGTGCTGGCGAGTATCAATGCTCAGCTGCCTGACCCAAAGCAACTGCCGGCGGCGCAGCTGCGTCGCGTGCTGAAGATTTCTTCATTCTGTTGCAACCTTTCGCAAAATTTCGTATAAGTTGTCTCACATGACTTGGCAGTCCTTACGCTGTGTATCTACTCACTACATTTACTTATTGCCACCTTACAAATGATACTTCTTGTCACAGATATCACGCTTGCTGTTTATCGGTTTTATAGGAAAGCAATGTCTCTATGAAGTTACGAGCACCTTTAAGGTTGTGTTCTTGTCACATCATAGTACGTCGTCACTTAATCACGTGTGTCACATGTAGTCCCGTTGGTCGTCGAGTGACTCGAGCGGGTGCCAGTAAATCTTCCATTTTCCCCTGTCGCTTGCAGGTGTAGCTCAGTGGGTTCTGCTCGCTCTAGGGACTCGTCCAGCATCATATCTTTCTTCTAGGCTTTTCTTGAAGAACTCTGACCATCGAGTAAGTGGTCTTCCTGTAGTGCGTTTAACATCCCGAAGAATCCAGTCACTAACGGCTTCTATCCATCGGATGTCAATCATACGCATTGCCTATCATACGCATTACGTGTCCTGCTCATCTTATCTTCTTCGACTGTTTGGCGTACAGAACAGCATCTTTGATTTTTTATCGTTGACGCAGTCAGGAACCCCGCATCCCTTCCTTTGCTTGTGTCAAACGGGATACTCCTAGCAACGTCCCTTCGACTGCGTGTAATTATAACGCTGAGTGATTTTTCATTCTGCTTACGAAGCGACCAAGTTTCTAACGTATACGTTACGGCAGGAAGTACCGTTGAGTCGAAAAGATGGGCACGGAGTCGGGTATTCTTTGTCCTCTTCACTACATCCTCGATGCTCTTGTAAGCTCCCCAAGCCGCTCGTTTCCTTCTGCTCAGCTCTGGAGCTAAGTCGTTCATCATATTGATTTCCCGATCTAGATAGACATAACTGGAGCATTCGGAGATATTCGTTGCGTTGAGCGTGAATGGGGCATACGAAACCAATCCGTTCCTCATGAACATCGTTTTTGTGAGATTTAGTCGAAAACCAGTCTTTCCACAGACTTTATCAAAGTCGTTAAGCTTACGTTCCGCATGGCTAATGTTTGGTGTTATAAGGACGATGCTATCAGCAAAGCGAAGATGGTGTAACTGCCGACCATCGATTTTCAATCCCGTATTATCCCATTCCAATGTTCGCATGGTTCTGGAGGGTGGGGGTAAATTATTTTGGCGAGATGGTGTCGTCTTGNCCCCGCATCCCTTCCTTTGCTTGTGTCAAACGGGATACTCCTAGCAACGTCCCTTCGACTGCGTGTAATTATAACGCTGAGTGATTTTTCATTCTGCTTACGAAGCGACCAAGTTTCTAACGTATACGTTACGGCAGGAAGTACCGTTGAGTCGAAAAGATGGGCACGGAGTCGGGTATTCTTTGTCCTCTTCACTACATCCTCGATGCTCTTGTAAGCTCCCCAAGCCGCTCGTTTCCTTCTGCTCAGCTCTGGAGCTAAGTCGTTCATCATATTGATTTCCCGATCTAGATAGACATAACTGGAGCATTCGGAGATATTCGTTGCGTTGAGCGTGAATGGGGCATACGAAACCAATCCGTTCCTCATGAACATCGTTTTTGTGAGATTTAGTCGAAAACCAGTCTTTCCACAGACTTTATCAAAGTCGTTAAGCTTACGTTCCGCATGGCTAATGTTTGGTGTTATAAGGACGATGCTATCAGCAAAGCGAAGATGGTGTAACTGCCGACCATCGATTTTCAATCCCGTATTATCCCATTCCAATGTTCGCATGGTTCTGGAGGGTGGGGGTAAATTATTTTGGCGAGATGGTGTCGTCTTGCCTAACCCCTCTTTTGACCTCAATGTTAATATGATTGTCGAATAGTGATATCTTGGTTGTGAAATTTTTGTACAGCTCACAAAGAATCTTTACTGATCAGGGACTCCTTGACAATCAAGGGCCTCCATGACCGCTTCTATCCAATTCGATAAAAAGCCTTCTTTAAATCGATGAAAGTGAGACAGAGAGGTCTTTTCTACTCTTATGATACTTCAATGAGTCTTATTATGGTGCGGATGTGGTCCATCGTACTAAATCCTTTTCGAAACCATGCTTGCTCCTTCGTCCAGTGTTCTGTCAATGCTGTTTAAGATGACTTGAGTGAAAAGTTTGTAGACGACAGACAGCAAGCAGATTGGACGATAGTTATCGATATCGTGTAGGTCACCCTTGTTGAACAATAACACGGTTTTTCTGGTCCTCACAGAGTAGGGACCCTGCATTCAGAGAGGTAACGTGTGAAGAGCCGAGCCAGTGTGTTTACGAGGACTGGCGGAAGGTTCTTCAGGTGTTCTGATCTTATGCTGTTGTTGTTGTTGTTGTTCGATTTTTCACCGACGTGATGGTAGTATTCGTGAGTGATTTTCTCCGTTGCCTTAATGGACGCTGTAGCTGTTCCGTCTGGGCGTCGGAGTGCAGTCATCTTGTTCTTGTAATTGGCGATTCTTCGGTGGGTTTTGCGAATGCTTTTCCCAGCCTCTGCAGCTTCGACCATTACTGCTGCTCTTATCTCTTTAAGATCTTCTTTTATTGCCTGTCTATCTTGTTCCTCAAGTTGCAACGTTAGTTCGTGTTTGCCTGCTTACCTGCACCTCGTGTGATTCCATGCTGGCGTATTAGCTCGAGTGTTTCTGGAAACAGAAATCTCTTGGTTACTATCGAACACTCAGCTTTCATGGTGCTAACGTGAAGATGTTGAATGGGCTGATCGTATTCTTCCTCGATGTTATCGACAGAGGCATCTTCCCAACAACCGACTAATGAATTGAATAAGTCTCAGTTTATGGTGGTTCTGGGGTTTCGGTTTTTGAATTTGGCGGCTTTTCTCCTTCACGCGAAAAACAGAATCTTGCACGAAGGAGGCGATGGTGTGATCTCATGTAGAATTTTAGAACTACAGCGACATCGGCTAGGCAAAACTTTCTATTTGCTATGATGTGGTCTATTTCGTTATGGCACTCTCCATTGGGAGACTCCCACGTCCAGCGTTAAGGGTGGGGCTTCTGGAATTGCGAGTTAGCATGGATGGTCTTGGTCTTCATGGTAAACTCATACAGCCGCTCACACTGTTTGTTCTATTCTAATTCATGGGTCCCAATCTGACGTTCTTCAGACCTTCTTCTTGGTCCAGTCTTGGCGTTGAAATCTCTAATGGCAACCTTGAAGAATGTGTGGTCTTCTCTGTAGAACTTTTTCAAGTCAATATAGAGCTATTCCACTTATTCTTCGACATAATTTGTTGTGTGCTCGTGAATGACGAAGGCTGTCAAAGCTGGTATTGATCCACATCTTTTCAATCGTAGACGTCCGATTCGGGTTGTAAGTTGTTCGAATGAGTCGATGTTCATGGACAAACTCGTGTTGACGAGAACGCAGAAACCGCCGACTCCTCTACTGTCGCATGTTCCGAGGAACAGTTTTTCTCCGATGTCGTAGACGGCGTTGAATGGGTGGCGTCGTCTCGTCTCGGCCAAGCCGATGAAGTTGTACTTTGCCCTTCTTGCTTGCATGAGCAAGTCTACTATCGAGGGCTCGGATGCAAGTGTACGTGCATTGTAGGTACAGATCGTCACCATAGTTCTTCGTGATCCAGGCAGCTTCCATTGGCCCTGAGATTTTAACAGCCTCTTCGTACTCATCCTACCCAACGCTGCCGAATTCGGGTCCTTTCGAGGTCAGGAGAACGATGCTCCTTTCTTTTACTGTTTTTAGCCTTTTGATACTCATGTATAGCCTGCTGTGCTCTGAACGTGAGGACTGGATGTACTCTTAGGTGGCTTGCCAGGCTATGTCAAAGTGCACATGGAGCTTATTTGTTGGAGGCGATTCCTAACCACCTCCCATATACTTCCCTGTCACTTGATTGCAGGTTTTTGGCCGAATTCACTCGTAGAATACAATCCTCATAAACTGGAACGCACCCACACGCGCGTGCATGAATACGCCTCGTAAATACAGAGAGTATGTGCCAAATCGGCGCAGGAGAAACAGTGAGTTCATCCTCTAGATCCACCTGCGTCTCAGAGAAGCAAAGTTCACTTTTGGTCCGATTAACCCTCTATCCGCCACCTGGTGACGCGCCTCGTAGCCTCGCGACTAACCGTCTCGATATCCCTCAAATGAGGGAGATCCGTGGTGATGACCCAATAAACACAGATGGTGTTAATTCTTGTTTAATACCAGAACGGTGGCGGATCCTGGAATTGGTTTACTCTTAGGCTGTGGGGATGATTCCCTCTGTTCTACATGGCAGCCCGGCACCCAGGAACACCCAGCCACCATGAGGCGGTAAACCGTTGAGGTGTTTTTGTATTTACATATATATATGTATATATATATATGTAGAAGTGTATGTACGTTTATGTGTATATATGTATTATATAGTCTGTGTTTCGTACTGCCATTTGCTTGATCGGGCTTCAGTTGAGTAATTATTACAATTACCGATACCATCTAGATAGTAAGTACTACTCGTTCTCCTACAAAATTAGAGATTTTTTTATGGTGACTGCTTCTTTTTTTCCTATGTTAATTTCGTGTGTCAAACTTTTTCAGACATTGGTGCGAATGATCGATCGGTTACGGGCTTAACGTAACTTCTTTACGGTCTCGTATAACACAATCTGTCAGTCTAAGCGTTGTTCTTAAAGAGTTCGTCTTCATGGACTTTATGATTTCACAGTTCTGCGATGAGAACTCACACCATGTGTTCAATACCAACAACAGGTTGATCATTTTGTATGGAAGGCTTGGAGTTTTTAATTTCCGCCTTATTGCCTAGTTATTTGGGACAAATTTGTTGTTCACAAATGAGTGAACGGTTTGATCTTATCAGTGGATAAAGGATTAATAAGCAGGAACGTGTCCAAACCAAGAAAAGTATCCACTTCGCGTGTTTTGAACTCTTTTTGTTGTAGGGAACACTGGTGCTATTTCTTATAATTTTAGTGTGGTCCTTTATTTCAAATTAGGCACAGGAATTGAGTGATAATCGGGAGTCTCTTCCTGATTATGAATTTGCTCTGGTTCGGCAAAATGATGCAGTATCATTTATCACTTGCATACTTGGATGATCGTCATCGTTGGTTGTGCAGATCCTAGCATAATTTCCAATATTTCTGAGTTTCGCTGGTTTAACCATTGTGGTTCCCTGGCGTCTCGAAGTCAGCCAGTGTGCTCTAGGTCGTCTCCACACAGGCAGTCACCGCCCTTGTGGATCAGAGTGGGATTTGCTACCATACGATTAGTTTAATACCAAAACGGTGGTGGATCCTGGAATTGGTTTACTCTTAGCTGGGTTTCCTCATGGAAAACGCCGAACTCCTCAGCTCGGGAGACCTTGCTGTGGGGATGACGCCCCCATTCTATATCGCAGCTCGACACCCAGGAATACCTCCCAGCCATGGTGAGGGAGTAAACCGTTTGGAGGATGTTAACCATTGTTCATGTTAAAATGTAGAATCCTTAAGCGAGATTTATCGAAAATCGCTTATTTAAACATTATAGTTGTTTTGGTTAGTAGATTTAATTTACTTCGTTCTAAGCTGCTGCCTCTTGCTCGCGCTTAAATCTCAATTTAGGAAATCAACTGATGATCTTTACACACTGCAGTGCGTTGACGAAAAAATCTCAAATAAAGAGAATCGACTGCCACCTGAAATGGAACTTGGTAATATAGAATATAAGGTGTGCTTTCTTAGTATCGAGAGTATATTAGGTACTTTTATACATGTCACATGGTAATCTCATTGATTAGGTAAAACTAGTTAACCCATCTTCTTCACGTCTCCAGCACTTAATCACACAAATGAAATGGCGTTTAAGAGAAGGACAAGGAGAAGCTATCTACGAGGTAATTCTCAGTGATCTTATTTCAGGCTTCCTTTCATTAAGATTTTTTTTTGTTTGTCCATGCTCGATGGTGACATTTCAGTGGAGTGAATACGACGGTTCCACTATTATTTCTAAGTGTGAAAATCATGCCGAAATCTTTTTAGGTCGGGGTTGAAGATAATGGTGAGTTGCGTGGTTTATCCGATGTCGAATTGGAGGAATCACTGGTTACATTACGAGCGATGACACACGCTCTTGGTGCTAGCATGGTTATCGTACGTGTTACGCGATTTTTTCCGCTTTTCTGTCTTTCCACTTGTATTTACCTTACTTTTTATTTTTCCTTTTTTCTTTCTGCATTCCTGGGATATGCTAAACTCTGTTCTTTTTTCAAACACAGTTTGTTCCAGTTAACCGAGAAAGACGTAACCTCTCGTAATAGCTGCCCACGTCGTAGAGTCGTTGAAGTCTTAGTCCGCAAAGTTCCGGAATGCCAACAGTTCATCGAGTTGAGGTGAAAAATGTTCTGAGTGTCGAAGTTATTTTTCGGTTAACGTGTAGAATCTGAAAAAGAATCTAAAATTGTAGTAGCTACATATCTGAACAATCTCCGTACACTTTTTTGTCCTGCTTGAAATTAAGATGATTGCAGAGGTGTTATATTTAGGTTAGCCGTACTAGGAGGTGCAGACGTTGGTAAATCTACGTTGTGTGGTGTTATGACGCAAGGTTGTCTTGATGATGGCAATGGGAAGACCCGTCTGAATCTCTTCAGGTTAGCGCATAACCGCGGGCCATGGATTTCGCTGCTGTTTCTAGACAGTGTGGATGGATATTACGTTATTAATTATGATTTGTATTCTTCCTCTGTTAAGGTTTCCTCATGAGGTTCGTAGTGGTAAAACAAGTTCAATATGTCTAGATGTGATCGGATTTGATTCACAAGGAAAGGTTGGTTTACTTTTCTTTTCGCTTGAGGCTCTTCTTCCTACGTTCACCCATCAAGTAATGAGGTCTATTTTAGCTTGTCAATTATGCCCAAAACAGCCTGGAGGAACTCGTTGAGCGTTCTAAAAAATTAATAACGCTAATTGATCTTGCCGGTGATTCTAAATATCTGAAAACTACCATACATGGATTATCTGGATATAATCCCCATTTTGCTTGTCTGTAGGTTTTTTTTTCGTGATATCGTATTTATGAAACTATCTACAGACGTTTTGTTTGTGCACATTTTAAATACTAAATATGTTAGTCACAGATTGGTGTGTGCTGAAACTGGGCCTACTGCAGCTACCAAAGACCATCTTGGACTTGCCGCGGCTCTCAGTATTCCGGTTTTCTTCATAATAACGAAATGCGATCTTGTTACAAAAGAGCAGCTTCACAGGCTAGTTAGATGTTTTGAAGCACTACATTTATTTCTTTATAGCAGTCGGAAGGCTTGTTACAAAGTTCCGATTTAATTTGTCTTCCTTACCGCTTTGAAATATCTGTTACAGAGTGGTCAAGTCGGTATCTTCTTTGCTGTCTCGGGCAGGCATGAATGCTGGTGTCAGGCGGATCAAAAGGAAAAGAGATGCTGTCAAGTACGGCTTTCTTTCGGTTCCTTCTTGCTACAGTATGGCAGATCATTGTTTCGTTTTTCCTTTTTTTAAGAAGTGCTTCATTTAGAGCCGCAGGTGAGCTTTGTTCTATCGGAACGGTGCCAATCTTATGTATCTCGTCAGTCACTGGCGCAGGGCTTGGCCTTCTTCGCTGTTTTCTCAATGTGTTACCTCCAACTGGAACTACAGGAGCTCGACTTCAGTTGATCACACAATCTCCCCTTTTTACAATAGAAGAGATGTTTAACGTTCCACATGTTCGTTCCGAAGTTTTGTAGACTTTCTAGCAATTCATCTTAACTTTTCGTGCAGGTCGGAACTGTGGTCGGTGGAATGCTATGGTCAGGACGTCTTCAGGAAGGGGACTCGGTTTTGGTTGGACCGTATAGAGATGGAAGTTTTGAGAGGGTATGTCTACTTAGAAGAAAGTGGCTTGCTTATGAAGTGTCACAAAGGTCTTTCTCAAAAATAAGTCCTACCATAAGCTTATAGGCAAGTATTGGTTCTATTAGACGTAGTCGTCAACCTGTCCAAGCAGTCTTGCCGGGTGAGGCAGTCAGTATTGCTCTTCATCGACGTTCTGAGCCTTCACTACCTTTGAGACGAGTAGGTTCATATCTTTGTTGTGATTGTTCTTAACCATTTGTAACCTTCTTTGCTCCATCTTGCTCACCACTGCTTAATGTTATTGATTTTTTATGCTCCATTTTTCCTACCAGTTTTAATGCCTTTGAAAACATTTCCTAAACAGTGTTTTAGCTATCATATTTAAGGGAATGGTATTGATGTCCGTATCTTCCAAACCATCATGCTGTCATCGATTCGTCGCATCTTTGTTCCTGTTGTCTCACTCCTCATCCTATCTTTGCATTGGCTTTCAGGCTACAGGTATACTTGCATCTTATTGTGACGTAGTTTGTGACATGTGTCATTTTATGTGCTATCCACATTCGTTTGGTGTCATTGAGGATCTAATGTAGTGAATTCATAGTGTACATTGGTTCGGTTCGACAAACTGCTGCTGTAGTGGATATGGATCGACCATCACTAGGACAAGGAAAATGGGCCACCGTTATGTTCGAGTTAATGAGTGGTCCAGAACATATCAGAGCTGGCACACCACTAATACTTCGCCAAGGAAGGACAAAAGGGATGGGTGAAGTAATTGAAATTATGGAAAACCGAGAGTGAAAGATTTCCAATTAACCTAGTACAATCTGAATTGTGTTAGGATGTATAACCACTGTGTGTTACCGTTCTGCAGATGATTTCCTGCCCCAGTTGTAGAATATTCCTATTTGAATACCGATGCAATCATTAAATATTAATTGTTTCACATTGCGAGTTGTTTGGCGTATTACTTCCTAGAGCTTCTTTTCTACTAGGAACATTTTTCATTTGTTTTTTGAATTATTGACATTTTTATTTCTTCCAAAGATGTTTAAACTACCAAGTTGGTCAATTTTGATGAAATCGTTTGCAAATATGTGCACATGTCTAGTGTGTTAGTGTGAAGATGTAAGTAGTCCCGTATATGTAGATATTATATCTCTTATGTCTCAGCTTTGGCGGATGGCTTGCATTTCGCGTGTTCTTACCCGTGCATACTTTTTCGTAATTGGTGAAGGTGTTCACCTTAGTAGATTACTCAAAAATCCAGAAAAATTTCTCGTAGTCCAGATTCCTGCTAGCTTGCTTTCATTCGTACGGACTGATATAGATCACGGTGTTTCAGATGTAGGGTGTCGCTGTCGTGTATTAATGTCGAGAAGCGCTCGTGCTCGGGAATGAATATTTAATCAATTCTCATGTTGTATGAGACATTGCGCAAGGACACGTGTAATGGTTCGAGTCGCCCTGCAGTACACAAGAGATCGATCCCAGCGGCCAAGTCCACCAAGCCCTCCCATCGCTCCGAGGTCGACAAATTCGTACCAGACTTGTCTGGGAGGGTAGCAGCATTGGGTCGATACACCGGTGTGGCACCGCGAGTCACTATAAAGGCCAGATATGCATTCAATCACCTCCAACGATGCTTAGTGAAGTTCAATGCATGGCTGGTCCCTTAGGGATTGATCAACGCCGAGGGCTTTGTCCTTTATCCATTTTCTATGAGATATGGTGCCCCTTGGTCATGATGTTTGGTAAGTCTGAGCAATATATATATATATGTACATATGTGTATACATATATATGTGTATATATGTGTATGTATATATGTATGTGTGTATATATGTGCGTATATATATACATATATACACATGTGCATATATATATACATATATATTTAATGTAGAAGAAAGCCGACGTCACCTTGCTAACAATGGACTTCATTGCCTTGTGAGCCTATATCATACGTCCAGAGTTGCTTTTATTGTAGCCCAATATAGTGAGATCTCATAATTCCAGTTATTTATTATCCATCATATTAAACGTGCTGGTTTACATAAAGTCAAGGCTTAAGCTTCTTAATTTGGATCGGACATGAACTTTGTTGTGTATCATAGTTTCGCCGTCCGATATGATCTGAAAATGTAAATAAACAAACAAACTAAACTAACTGAATAACTAATAACTCGACAAATAAACTCGAACTGATAACTAATAACTCGACTAACTAATAACTGAATAAACTCGACATCGAAAAATCACTGTGACATATTACGCTAAAACCACTAATTATACTGAAGCAAAAGCTGATTTAACAGTTTAATGACTTATATAATCTTATAAACTGATCTTTAGCTGATCCGAGGTTGGTACAGGTCTTCGTTGCCGTTGTCGTTGTTGTTGGTGTTATTGATCGATGGCTGACGTTTCGGCGACTTCGCCTTCCTCAGAGTCTGGACGTACTTTATGTTAGAATACTTTTTATTATTCGGTGGAAAAGAAGGTTAAAGTATTAATGAAGATCAAACTTTCAAATAGACGCCATATTGAACAGAAAAGCCACTCACCGTGATGTTTTACCAGTGGGACTGACCCACGAGTTGTTTACGTGGGGTTGCGAGCAAGACACACCCCGGTGTCAAAATATCATTTTGAAATAGGGCGCCAGGTCACGCGTGATAGTGAGGCATTCGTCCTTCCGGTTCATCTTTGGATTTTTGAAATTTATCCAAAACGCCTCAAGAGTTTTGCGCGTTGATGTTTTTGATTCCTGCGCCAGGATCCGCACAGTCACTTCAATATCATCGTTGTGCTTTTCTGGCCTATGCGTACCTAGAGGGTGTTTAAACGGATTTTAGCTTTCCCATGCAGATGTTCTTTTATGCGAACACAAAGTGGTCTACCCGTTTCCCCGATATATTCCTCGCCGCATGCATTACATGAGATCAAGTATATTATACCTAAACGCATGCAATCCCCGTCTCTCCCGTTAGGACAGATCATACAGTTTTCTGAGCTGCACAAACGATCATAGAGACGGTTTCGAACTAACTGACGGCGTAGGGTGTTGGGTGGGATGTCATTAATCGTTACATAATTTTCAAGACCATTTTTTCTTAAGCACTTTCTAATGGCGTGACTTACCTCATTTGATATGAAGGGTAGCCCAAAGGGATCTTACTTACGTCCGAAACATTATTTTAGGGAACTACCCTACGTTTTTGTCTAATCTGAGTGGCTTCAACTTCGTAGCCATTGGAAATGGCTATTTTTCGTGCCAGGTTTTGCGAATCCTTCCTTTCCACTTCTCCTGTACACACATTTTTAGCCGTACAGTACACGTTTTTGATAAGTGCTTCTTTAATGTGTGAAGGATGACAGGAGAGGTAGTGAACTAGAATGTTTTTACCAGTTTGCTAAATAACCACTTTCTGAGGGTTTCATTTGGATGTTAAGAATGGAAGCCAGTTCTCCGTTGGTTTTTCTGGTGTAAATTTTGTATACTCTGACTATCCGTTTAACAGTTCAAAGCACTCATCCATCTGTTGTTATGTGGAACGATGAAGTGTCTGTCCTGATCCTAGCGCACGAATCGAAAACCAGCGCGCAAAACTCTTGAGGCGTTTTGGACAACTTTCAAAAATCCAAATATGAACCGGAAAGACGGATACCTCACTATCACACGTGACCTGGCGCGCTATTTCAAAATTATATTTTGTCTTCTGGGTGTGTCTTGCTCGCGAACCCACGTTAACAACGCGTGGGCGAGACCCACTCGTAACGTCACGGTGAGCAACCCCTTTTTGTTCAGTATGGCGTCTGTTTAAAAGTTTGATCTTCATTGATACTTAACCTTTTTCCATCAAATAATTAAAGTATTCTTGTGTAAAATACTTCAGGCTCTGAGGAAGGCGAAATCGTCGAAACGTCAGCCATCGACCAGCAACACCAACAACGACAACGGCAACGAAGACATATATCAACCTCGCATCAATTAAAGAAGATGAGCTTATAAGATCATATAAATAAATATATCAACTATCTCTGCCGAGGTTTATACAAAGTCGGTCTTTTGAGTTTAATGACTGTATGAGCAGTGGCCAATACTCAGTTGCAGTAGATTTCTCAACTACAGCGAAATTTATTAACTGAAGAGGTGAACGGTCCTACCTACATTCGTCTATGACATGGATCACAAATACGTTCGCGCAGATTGCAGGTGGTCGCCCCATAAGACGTATTCCCACCTTGGGTTCTCCTTTGACGCTCTTTTCGACAGTGTGGTGTCAAGTAGTTTCTCTTCGGGGTTCGGGAAAGTGGTGGTGGACCTGTCTGAGAAGACCAGCATAGACTTTCAACATCAGTAAACCGATGAAAGTCATTGTATAGACCAGATATCAAATCACCTCTAACAATGCTTGAGGAAATCAGATGCATAGCACATGTCTCAGGAATCGAGTGGGGCCGAGAGCTCCATTATTATCCTCTGTCCCATGTGTGTATGTATTTTCATTATTCTCGAAGAGAAGACTTTTTGTAGGTCGCAAATGCGTAATTCAGTTTAATTTCGCTTATGACAACTCGTTCATCATTCAATCGCCCTTTTGGTAAAAAAAAGTGGATAAAGCTCTCAGCGTTGATCATTCTCTGAAAGATGCTCCATGCATTCGACTTCACTAAGCATCGTTGGAGGTGATTGAATGCATATTTGGCGTTTGCGATGATTTACAGTGGCCAACCGATGTATCGAGGCTATCCTCCCAGATAGGTCTGATACCAATCTGTCGACCCCGGAGGGATGGAGGGTTTGGTGAGCTTTGGGCGCGGGGATCGCTTTCACGAATTTTGCTGGGCGCCTTCGACCACTGCGTTATACGCGCCTTTTTGATAGCGCATGAAATTTCACAGCTAATACCAAAAAGGTAAAACAAAATTTTCCGCCCTATAGGAAGCTCATGCGCTTCTCTACACAGTATTTTCAGTTCTCCGAAAATCATGTCATAGTCCTCACTCCAGCCTTTAATAGGCCGTTCATGTTGAAAGAGTTCCATCCAGAATACTGCCACAATGTTCTTGGCCATGATGGGAGTTCTTTCCCATTACAAGCCGAGTAGAATTTTCGCATGGAGAAGGCGACGATGAAATCTTATTTCAATGTCGAAACTATCCTCTGTAATTTTTTTCGTATTTTTGTTGAGCAAACGCGAGGTGTTATTATTCTTTGTTCACGATTAAGCTGACGTTTCGGCGGATTTCGCCTTCCTCAGAGCCGCTTCCTATGAGGTTTCCACTAAGTATGTCACGTAGAGACCAACCGCACAGAAATCACATGGAAGTATAATGTATAGTATAGTATTTCAATGTCTCTCTTCATATGTATAGTATAGTATATATATAACATTGCTTAATCGTGAACGAAGAATAATAACACCTCGCGTTTGCTGAACAAAAATACGAAGAAAATTACTTGATCAATGCCGAGGTTAATAGAAAGTCGGTCGTGGCAGTTACTATCCTCTGTCTATGAAGACGTGATTGACCTCCATACCATGAGTCGTCCCATTAGGCGATCCCTATACGACTATCAGTCCTTATAAAAAATCTGCGGTGTAATGTGGACGACAGCCCCGCAAGACAAGTCTCACTTTCCGATCTTGCCTTCACTTCACTGCCTTCCCAATTTAGCGCTGAACCCAATGGCATGAAATTTATTGAAGGAATTTCCACTGCAGACTATCCTCGTCAATAGTCTCTCTCTCAGCATCTGCTGAGATTGAATTGTAATGGTCTAATGATCTGCAACCTTATGACGAGCCTAAAAATAAGCATTTTAGGAGAAGTGGTTCTTCTGTTGTGCATGTGGACAAGAAACGCTCTCCTTCTTCAATCCTTCAGCTGATCGCATTTTGCTTCCTAGCAACATCTCCCACCACACCTATGGAAAGGGATAAATTATTTGGGAGAAAGAATGATATGGGAACATTGTACGTTTTAACTATTTCGTTATTATGGAGTGCTAGGCTTCAAACTAGGAGTCGCTTTCCCGTTTTGAAGGTCGTGACTGGTTCAACAGAACAATTAACCGAGCAGGATTTGATGAAGTAGGAAAAAATAGTGGCCTTCAATATGTCGTTGATGGTCGGGGTTGATGCGCTTGTGCTAGGAGTTTGCTAAGAGTTAAAAACTTTGTTAACATGTTCGAATCAAATACGAATGTTCTTCAAGGGGTAGGGTGTAGTAATCTTTAATAAGCTCGCAATTATCGAAAGATTATTTACAACTACCAAGAAGTCTTCACGATCATCAATATGTTTATCTGAAAGAAACGTTCAAGAATGCAAGAATCAAGATGAGCTTACATGAGTGCGATAAAAGCGCCACCGAACAGGATACTGAAGACGAAAGTTACAGGTACAATTGTGGACGTGCCTAAAGATATTTGATGCAAGTTAAGGAACTAATACATAGTCGTTTGAGAATTTCAGTAAAACGTAATGCACATCGGTGATCCGAACTAGTTGTTCATCTGTTACTTTTGTCCTTTTTTCTTCCGTATTTCGTATATCCCCATGTGACCCTGTAAACCTGCTTGCCCAAAGTATGCGAAAAAGTTTTTTGCCCAAACTTTTCGTGAAAAGTCTGGTCATTCAGTTAGTGGTCTTCCTGGGAAATGCTTGACGTTCCATGAAATCCTATCGCTAACGAGTTTATTTAGTGATTGCTAGCACGACGCGTCCATGCCACGTGAATTTTCGAACCTTTGACGTAGACGGCAGCGGCTCTAATGCTTGGCTGTCCACGTAAATTGCACCTTCATAATGTCCTTGTTTATACAGAAAGTGGGTTTGTAAGACATTCGTTGAAGTATGAAGAATTGTCAAATGGCAAAGATATCAGTGGGACCAGGTCTTGTTTGCCTTCTCCACTACCACTGCTCTTCTCCAATCCTCCTGTAAGCTACCAAAGCAGTTCAATTTTTCCCGCTAAGTTATAGTGCTAAGTAGTTCGCTATATTTGGCTTCTGAAATATATTGTACTTATATCACATGTTGATTGTACCACATGTAATCCCGTTAATCTTCGATGGAGCACCTGTAAACACTGGTCGGTGCCCATCCTGCACTAGGGCTGCTCTGGAGGCTCTGCTCGCCCAACTTTGGGCCACAAAGTGCACCATAATACTTTTTCCATGCTCTCCTTTCTTACTACTTTCGAGGAGGAGATGAAGTAATAATAATAAAAATATGCATTGGACCACTTCTAAAATTCTTAAGGAAGTCCGATGCATGTAGAACACTTCAGGAGTTCACAAATTCCGGACGCTTTGTGTAAATTTCGGAACTCTCTACTTGATGTTGTTCTATACCTTCGATGTTCGAGATGTTCACTTGTATATATAGCTCATGAGGGGCTTTTGTGTATTGAATGGAGAGCCCCTAGTTGTCTAAATTTTCTGAGAACTTTCCCGCCCCAATAAAATCGAAGAGCTGGTGAAAATGTGGCATACTTTCATCTTGTACTTTGCAGTTCTTTAGTGAAGCATTGATATTAAGCGAATTTGTGATAAAATGCAAGCATCTATAAGAAACTTGTAATATTACTAGTAATAGGGTTGAAAGTAATTCGAAACCGTAGGGAACACTCACTATCATCGTTAAGTCGGTCACCTAAAATAAACATAATACGAGGTATCTTTCAAGCGTTGGAAATGGTTTAGGTAATGTAGTACCCACCACAATGAGCACCGTCGACCATGTTTATTGTTGAGATATGGTCGCTGTGATTTGAGACAATTTTAAGCAGTGCTTGCCATTCTCGGACAAATTCTCGACACAAGTACTTATTGCCCTGAATGGTACTGATGTGAGACATCTTACCGAGAACGCAGGTCGTTCAGCATGCAACTACATGACAAAGAACAATGAACGTACTCTTATTACTATCGGCCTTTGGTGTGACGATCGAACACTGTGCACTCCCAGTTCAATATCGTTCAAAAAATCATTGTTTTCTATTAGAATAGGAGCTGAAACAATCTGCCATTATTTTGGTCACTTTATTAATTCTTCATCCTTCCAACTGTTCACCGCCATGGCTAGGAGGTGTTCTTGGGTGTCGGAGGGATTCACCCCCACGTCAAGGCATTCCAAGCTGAGAAGGAGTTGGGCGTTTCCATCAGCAAACCCAGCTGAGAGTAAACCAATACCATAATCCACCACCTTCCTGACATTAAACTAGTCGTGTGGTGGTAAATCTCCCTCTAATCCACATAGGCGGCGACTAGCTGTAGTGGTGACGACCTGGGGCAGACTTTGGCCAGACTGACCTTGGGACTTCAGGGGATCACAATGAATGAAGCAGAAAACTCCGAAAAAGTGAAAATTGTTCTGCGGCCCGCACAACCAGTGAAGACGGGCCATCTAGGCAACCAAGTAAGTAATTACTTCGTCAAACATTTGTCGGCGCGACGAAGTAGGGAGGATGAAGTAATCAGTTACGATTTGATGCGTTCCTTTTTCAACAGTTCTTACAGACAATCGGGAAGATTCGTACACCACAAATGAAACGAAATTTTTACTATCACGCCGCATAACATGGTACTGCTTACAAAACTCAACAAATTTTTATATTAGGGACGTTACTTGTAACTACCATGTAATGGCATACCCTGGTCTTTTTCACAGTGCACTTCTTTCAACGCTCTCAAAAATAGTAGATCTTCCAAATTTGTGCCTCGTATTGTTAAACAGCCGTTCAAATGTTGGACCTAGAAGGTACCATTCAAAGTGTTAAACGCGTTTTTTTTCTCAAAATCTGCTCTGAAGAAAAACCATATTGGATTCGACTTTCTCGAGCGAATATATCGTGCTTGGAACGACACATCTTGAAAGCTAAGTGACCCTTGAGCATTGGAAGAACTCTTGCACGGTTATATTGCAAAAGAAAAGTGACCGAAGCGATCTCAACATCTGCTCTTCTATTTGATTGTTAATTGCTCTTTACGAGCTTTTTTCGAAGGCAATCCTAACGCCCATATCAATAACTTTGTAGGGAGACAAATCGGCTCAGTAAGCAGGATTGTGGCAGGCGTTTTGCCATGTGAAGCGCATTCAAACCAGAACCCTTTTCGGGGAAAGTGCTCGACACTATGGGAATAGCAATGGTCCTATAACGATATATATGTAGACCATCGAATAGACATGATGTGTGAGAATTCTATACATCTGCTATCGAAACTTTATAGGAAAAATACCAATACTCTTTCGACGCTTCACGATTCCTACCGGAAAAAGTCCCGATGGCGCTACTGCTTACCGTCGTATTGCACTAAATAGTGGAGTTGCTCGATAAAACATATGTTCTCACTTCGCTAATGGAAAATTCAATATCGTCTTCGTTTTGCTGACGATTTTAATAGCTCTGCGAGAAGAAGCAAAAAAGTAAAGGACGTTCAGACAATTCGATGAAGCAATGGGAAAGACTGGGATTGAGGGAAAAGCGAAAAAAAATAGAAGCCAACGACAACAGATAGTGAAGTGGAGAGTCGATCTGAATAGTTCTTTATTATAGAAACATATCGTAGTTGTGCTTAGTGCCTTTAATGAACCCTAAAAACAACACTGAGGAAGAGCAGAGGCCACGTTCGAAATGGCACTGATTTTTGGTGTTTCAAAGGTGAAGGATCGGTAAATGGATAGGTTCCAGTCCACTATAATACCATCATTTTCTTAAAGGCTCAGTAAATCTAGTCTTACACAGATCCGGCTTTCTTGGCGATGATAAACATGATATGAAATAAGTCTTTTTTGTGCACATTTATTGATCAAGTAAGGTCACTGTTGAGCTGCTCTGGTATTTGAAGGAGCGAATGAAGCTCAATATCAAGTAGTTGGAACAAAAAGAAAATAGGGGGCGATTTTGAACGGCGACTAATGCCGTCCTCAAATCGCCTGTTACATTAAGTTTGGCACTATGTGAGTGAAAATTCCAGGAACTGGTTGGCTCCATAAAAGTTGCCAACTGAAAAGCTCTGACGAATTCTACAAGCCCTTTTACCTCAGCTCAGTTTTACACTTCCATATTAAGCAATCAACTAGTCCATTTTTGAATATCATGGTTCTTTACTTTACTCCTTCAGTTCTAATATTATGATTTTTTAAAGTACAGTGTTTTTGAATTGTCTCTGTTTACTCATCAGTAGTTAAAACACTTGTGTGAATCCTTACTCCAGACAGGTACTCCAGTTTTCTGCGATTCTTCAAAATTTCCCCTGTGATGGTAATATCTCCTTTAATTGTGCTACACTTCAGAAGTTTGGGTGAGATTGTGGAATTCATGATGCAGGCTAAAATGAACAGAATGTTGCGAACTGAGTGGAGCAGAGCCTTTAATAAAGAAGAAGAAACTTCAAGAAGCTTTTTTCACTCATCTGGAGTTTCCATTGTCACCTTCATAAGTTCAGGCATCATATCAGTTGACAATCTTGTTAAAAAAATTCGTTCCTAAAAATATTTCTTATGGTAAACTTCATTTATTATAGTAAATAAAAAAAGCTTCGGCGTTGATCAATCCCTTTTGTTAGAGATGCGCTATTCATTCGACTTCATTGAGCACCGTTTGGAGGTGATTGAACGCATATCTTGCCTTTACAATGACTCACGGTAGCCCACCGACGTATTGATGCTATCCTCCTAGACAAGTATGGTACCAATTTGCCGACGCCGTAGAGATGGAAGTATTGGTGGGCCATGGGCGTGGGGATCGATTCCACGTGTGTATTGCAGGATGCCTCCGAGCACTGCGCCACACGCGCCCTATTTCCAAATGGGTACGCTCCAGCCCGGCTTTATCAGGACTCCAGAGAGGATTGCTCGACCAGCATTCTACGAAATTTAAATTTAGTAGAAAAAAGCGAGCGATGTCATGTTTTTCTATCGAAAATTGGAACTTCTGTTATCGTACGGTTTACTCGTGATTTGATAATTTTTTCAGTCCAGTGCTTTCTTTATCAATTACGATCAAAGGATTTTGGTTTATAAACAAAAGCAAAACTTCTGCGTTCAGTGCAACAACCGCAGTGACTCGACCTTCAAGGCGTGGCTCATTCTCAGAATTGTATTGTTTCTTATGCTCACATAGGTGCGAGTCGCCTTAATGCTTTGAAGCATAGGCATGGATATTTCTTGAAGATCACTGTTGCCGGAAATGTCGATAGCCGATCCTGAACAGCAATGCATTGTCGGTTCGCCGTTCTCAGTCACCCTACCGAGGTGGTAGTAAAAGTATCCGCTGAAACGTGATGGCTCTCTAGACTAGTCTTTTCAAGCCTTTCTATCACTACCATACCGTGTAATAGTTTGAATATCACTAGATAAAGACAAAATGAAAAATTACTACGCAGCAATGCTCGCTCCCTTACAACGTTCTAGACAACTCACTGTTTCCGTACCCATTTGCTGTTTCTATAAACCGATGCTGGAATTTCTTACAAGCATACGAATCGTTGTTTTTCATGGCAACGGTGGCTCAATCTCATAGGAATCACAAGATCTGAGTGTTCTTACATGCATGAAGCATCTGTTAGTTTCACCTATAAATTCTCCATGTTACAAACACGTGATTTTCGCAACTCACCATTTAAATTTTCTATCGCATCCAACGCAGGTAATCGCAAGGATTTCCAGGATGAGTTCTCCATTATTAGCCCAGCACGTATTACGTGAATGTTGGTTATAAAATTCTGTCGCACACTTTTCATTTGAAAAAACGAAACGGAACAAAGGGTTGTTTTGTGAATCATCATACCTCTATGCTAATGAAATTAGTACATTCAATAAACACCCAACCTGTAACGTTTCACTGGTAGACTGATCAATATGCAAATCGCCACTGAGGACGACGCAACGCTCGCTGGTAGATGAACCAAAGTTGGCTGCTTGTTCTAGAAGAAACTGCATATCGCAATCTGAATGTAACCTATTATCTAAACGCGACTTTCTGCAAGGTGTCAATTTGTGGGCTAGATGTATCCTATCCTATGCTCTCACTTTGTGAGAAGTTCTGCGTAGGGGTGGGGTGAGGAGTTGTTCCATCGGGAAACAAGTTGACAGTTTGACCTCCTGTCCAACGCTTTCCTCCATTTCATGTGGGAACGCCTTAGCCCTGTTCTTTCGGAGATCTCAACAAGAATCGACACGACCAGCATTTTACGACATTCAAAGATATCACGAATTCCTCAAGCATCAGCCGAAATACGTGAAATATCGAGGACCTTTGTGGACAATGAATGCAAAGAAAAACGAATCGAATGCAAGAAATATTGTGATCCACACAGTTAATATGAGAACGGACCATGTAAAATTAATTCTTTTTTTCTGGAATAAATGAGTTGACGGGAATTCGTTTAGAGACAGTTCTATATGTTGCGGCTATTAACAGGTTAACAACCACATGCATTGATTTCGATTCATTTTTTCCGGTTATTTACTGTTTGCTGCACTATTTTTTGGTAGGCCTTCTGCATTAGGTCGACAACTTATCAAAACCAAATGTTGTGCAAATCGCGACTCATGAAACGACTATTCCCTACAATATTTAAGAAAACAAAAAAGACCTTCGTATGAGTTTCTTCACCTGGTAGTGGGTTCCCTATGAACAGGTAACCATGAACAGGTATTGAGATAACCAAGTTTCTTCCACACAAACACACATACGAGTTTTCGTAGCGATTTCTTGCTCTTTATGCCGACTTAGTAAACAGAGACTATTATTAACGAACAAAGCACTTGACTCTATTTTGGTTCGGTGGAAGCAAGATTCGTCTTACGTGCTGAGCTCAGTGCATGCGCAAGAAAAATAAGACGTAGTCGTTTTGCTCTTTCATGGCATCACATTGGTTTGCAATTGATCCTTTGGCTATGGACCCAGAAACTAAGCTGTTTCGATAATTGAGGAAAATAATGATGGAGCTTTGGGCTTATATTAAATGTCAGGATACCTTCACTCAGCATTGATGAAATGGATCGGTAGGCATTACTGCAGTAATGCGCTGGCCTAAGACTCCTCACCTCCCTTTGGCTTCACGTAGTAACACATTAAATATAATGACACTTTACAATTTAGAATTCGTATCGCAGTGGACAATGCATAAGCAACTTTTGCTGGACTCACGGCACTCCTGAATGAAAGTGTTGTCCATTCCCATATCCTTTCCTCCAGAAGTTTTCTTCAATCTCTGTATGTCCACTGACGGAATGCAAAGAACAGGGTTTTCGTATATACTAATCGTGGAAGTCTAAACGAGATTTGACGTCTAGCATGATTCTTGAGTCTTTCAAAATATGCAGTAATTGTAATAATTCACACAAAAAAGTGCACTCATACCTTGAGAATTGTTCGATTCATAAACACTTTTGTGAGACTTGATAAGTCACCGCTCCTCCATCGCAATTTATCGTTGTTCGCAATAATAATGGCAGCTAAAACAAAATTACAGCTGAGCCACCATTGTACTTCATACTTGACACTTGAATGGCCCATCGTCACTGGTCGTGGAGGCCCCAACATAACCTCCATTTTTCAGAGTTTGCTGTTTAAGCCATTGTGGTTCCCTGGAATCTCGAGGTCAGCCTTGGAAAGTCTGCCCAGGTCCTCACCACCACAGGCAGTCGCAGCCCTTGTGGATCACAGAGAGATTTGCCACCATGCGACTTTGATACCAGGACATTGGTGGATCCTGGTATTGGTTTACCTTCGTCTGGGTTTCCTTATTGAAACGCCAAACTCATTCTCAGCTTGGGAAACCCTGCCGGCCGTACGAATCCCGCCGTTGTACACTGCAGCCCGACACCCAGGAACACCTCCCAGCTATGATGATGCGGTAAAACGTTGGGAGGATATATTTGTATATATATATATATATATATACATACATACATATATATACATATATACATGTATTTCCTTCTATATGACCCCTCATGACACCTAGTGTGGTGGATGCCCGCACCTCTTGCATTCGACTGGTTTCTTCGCACCCATTATCCACGAAAGTCTTCCAGCTATTCGTGTGTGGGTTCAACTGGCACTTGCAGATTGTCGTCTTATTTACGGACCTCGTCGAATTCTGGTCTAGCTGATTCTTTCTGAAATCCTTGAATAGCCAGTATGGAGCATTCCCACTGGGACTACTGGTGATGGAAGTGTTCCCGAACAAGTCTGGTACCAATTTCCCGAATGCCGAGGGATGACAGGCTTCGTGATCCCCAGAAGTGATCGAACCAGCACCGTGCTCGTGGTCAGCGTCATCACTACCAAAGCGTTTCCTCCCTTTTATATATGTATATGTATATACGCATCATATACATAAACTATACATACATTGCGACCGGTCAAACCCAATGTATAAGAGCTTTGCCGCCGTCATATATTAAATTCGAGGGAAAGTTGTTCTCAGTGATGTGATATCTGGACTCCTAGACGTTAGTAACTCTTATTAAAGGACATCTTTTCCTGTTCTTATTCCTTAGGGGTTGACGTTTTCTCTTAAAAAGTGCATAGTTGCCAAGAATTTCTCGCATATTTCCTTAACATCCCAGGTTTACAAAATATTGCAGTAGCAAAAGCTTACGAGCGTCTTCGTTCTGAATGACTTCCTGAAGATTTTGGAACGGCTGTAGTGTAGTTAAATCCGTTCCGAGAATATGTAAACTTGACGCAGTTCTAAAATGTAGATTACAATGACAAGGAAGACGACAGTTCACCATTACCATTCTGAAATGATATATTAGATTGCCAACGAATAGTCGCACTCCATCGATTTCTAAAGGAATACTGATTGCTTCCCTACGTCAGATATGGAACGTAGTAGATCCATCGGTTTCATACTCAGCTAAACATAAGTAGGGCTTTAACAGTCTCGCGACGAGTGACACCCACAAACGTCATAATCGCGTTGCGGGAGTCGGCACTGATGCACTATAGGTCTCATTTTTTTTACGGTGGTTTATTTTAACTCATAAAACTATTTTCGTACAATTTTAACTTATTATTTACTGCCTACTTTTTTGACGGCAGGGTATATATTGCGAAGCATAACTTTAATGATGCTGAGATATTTGCAAAACTCCGAACCGCAGATGTCTGCTTTGGGGAACGAACGCCCGCAAGTTGTGGTGATGAACGCGTCACTCATCGGAAAGGACAATTGCGTGTTCGTTCCCCACCGCAGACACCTGCGGCCCGGAGTTTTGCAAATATCTCAACATCATTGAAAGTTATGTTTTCGTATGGTTTTGTTACCAAGTTTGTTAGCTTGTAGAACATAGATGTTGTTTTGGGCGTTGTATGGGAAAAGCTCTATTCCTCACTTAGAAATATACAAAGAACCGATTTCCGGACGAGTTCATTAAACAGAATTCTGTCGGCTACTATGTCAATTCTAATTGCTATAGTGAATGATAGTTATATAAATACAAAAAAATGGAAAACACTGAATACAAACTGGGAATGAGAAGTGCTGAAATAGAGACCTACAAGTTCTCATACACTTCCAAACACTGACAGTAATGTTTTTGTATGACGTCCACACTAACACGTAGTAAATAACATCATAAATATCACTCATAGCCACATAGCGATAGAACAAGACTTTTCTACAATCCATTCATGCTCGCAACCCACGAAGATCTTCAGAAATGGAAAAATTATTGCCTCTTTTCAGAAAACCAGCAAATCCATAGAAAGATAAGAAAGATAAAGCTCTCGGCGCTGATCTATCCCTGAAAGATGCGTTATGCATTCGACTTCGTTAAGCATCGCATGAGGTGACTGAATGCATTTCTGGCCTTTACAATGACTCGTGGTGGCCCACAGATGTATCGAGTCAGTGCTGCTACCCTCCCACACAAGTCTGGTACCAATTTACTGACTCCTGACGGATGGAAGACTTAGTGGGCCATAGGCGTGGGGATCGACTTCACGTGTGTGTTGCAGTGGACCTCCGCCCACGGCGCCACTCGCGTCCTGTAGCAGGTTCATAAAGTGTGAAAATTTGGCGTCGTCCATTCCGCAACATACCCTAGATTACGCGTCGTCGGAAGAATGTTAAAGTACACCACTAACAGCTTATCATGTCGTTCACTGCAAAATTTTTCTGAAAATACTGAAAATTTAAGTGTCGGTCTAACCATTGCAAGTCGCATGCTATCGGTTGTCATTTAGGATTCGCTTTTTATCTTACGCCACATTGCGCTCCAAAAATGATTCCTCTTTGTTTTCTTGAGTTTCTTTCGTTGCATAAAAGGAAAAAAAATAGTAGATTTCATAACGAAGATGTTGCCGTCACTTGTTTAATTCACATGGCGTGAATTTAAACAGTTTTTCCACTTTTCCAAGGTCTTTCAAATAACGACCAACGATGACCAATGCTCAGTTATTTTGCAACTTCTTAAGTACTTTAGCGTCAGGTTCGATAGCCCAGGTGGTCGTCATCAGTTGCTGATATGCAGGACCTTCCCCGTCATGAAGGTTCATATCTCTTGAACAAAACTTATTGAACCACCTCAACAGTGCTTTGTGAAGCGCTTCCATCTCCCTATTTTTTATGACATTTCGGTGTACTTCCGCAGCGGTACCATGAAGTTTGAACTCATCAGGCGGAACGAGGGGAAAACGTTGCTTTAGAAACACTATCTACACCAGTTTAAAGCGTAAATTAAGTGTTAAAAAAGTAATACATTACAAATACTTAGCGCAGAAACATTGCCTAAATTGGCATTCAGTGACGACGTGGGCAACCAATACCTATTGCAAGACCAATTTTCTAATTTCAAAACGGCAAGAATGGTCATTATTTTTCTTGCAATCTAATACGTACTTAGATGAACCGTCTTCACGTGACACATAAGTCTCAACACTTCAGCCGTTCGTTCCGTTGGCGTTACCGTCATCTACGGAGCTGATTTGTCTCGTTCCCAGATCTTCGTAAGAGATATTAGATAGCCGTTGTTAATAAGAGGGATCCGCTACCTTGTGACTTGGATTCTTCTATGGATGTGGATCCTATGATTAGTCAGTTGACCGCTCAAGGATCATGTGGAAACCTGAGTGGAACTTTGTCCTTATTCTCTTCATCTCACCACAGAAATCCTACCCCTGATATATGCTGCAACAAGATTATGAAGATCTAACTTAATCGAGATTTCGATTGTAAGTGTAATCCCCTTGAGTAACCAGAACCGGCGATAAAAACCGCTCAGAACCTAGTATGTAGTTTGATTTGGTTCCCCACTAAACGGCTGTAATAACATGATCAAAACATCAAAATCGTGCAGTAAATGACGGATAAAGGGATATAAAGGCGGAATACAATAATATGATGCTTCAAAAGTGTATAAATGTAACTTCAATAATGCTGAGATATTTGTTGCAAAACTCCGGATCGCAGGTGCCCGCGGGGGGGAGAATGAACTTGCTATTACACTTTCCGTGGGCTAACACGTTCACCACAGCAGAAAGGGTAATAGCACGTTCGTTCTCCACCGCAGAAAATATCTCAGGATCATAGAAGTTATATTTTGCAACACACTCTGCCATTAAAAAGGGTAGGTAGTAAATAAAAGGGTTAAGATAGTGGGAAAATGATTCTAGCGGATTTTTATAAATGCCATGCATGATTAAGCAGCTCATCGTGGCTGAGTTCACCAGCACAACGAAGGTGTTATCCCTGGCAGGTTGACACGGTTTTAGCGAAGTTTCGATATTTCTATTTGGAAGCTCACATATGAGTTAAGTAATCACAACTATGCAGAATGGACCTTAGTCACAAAGTAGGGAACATATCGATTCCGGGAATACCACTCAGTCACTTTTCTACTGAGGTGAGGTGCTGACTACTCGTTAAGGTTCAATTAAATATCCAAGTACGCCCAAGTATTCCGACCATCTTATCATAAAGTGCATTTGGGGGGTTTCCAAACGTTACAAGTATACGATCTATTTACAACATGCTTTTATTGAATTATCAAGTCTATGTTAGTTTGTGACTAAGAAATCTTGAACTGAATACAGTTCGAAAATTACAAACACGTTCTGATGAATACAGTTAAATAAGCCGCGCACAATATCTGTCGCACCAGTTAGAGTCACTTCACTCATGTCTTAGTTTATACAGAATTTAATCCCAAATATGTTGATTCCGTCAGAACCTTTGATACTTTCAAATAGAACTTTTTATTGCCCTACCCTGGCTATGCTGTCTACAATACTTAGTACATCCGAAGTATTTTGCAACTGGCAGTACCGGATGAGTGCAGCCGAGCAATCTACTGCACGAATTTATTTCCCTCACTTAATATGCTTATGTATTGCACCATCCACAGGATGGAATATGCTTGTTGTGTCTTTCATGGAATCAAGCACACGGCACTGGAACTGTTTCATAACTTGCTCGTAATATAAGTTGTTTTAGGGAAAAGTAAGGTTACTATTTATGCTCACCTGCAGTTTTTAAACTGATCAGTATTTGTAATGGTACTGTTCAAATAAATATCTCCACACTCGTCATTCGGAACAGCGCCTTCAAATGCGTAGAATGAGAAAGAAGGATGGTTTCCGTACTACAAAACAGTTTAAAAAAAAAGAATTAAAAACGACTTTCTACACCCCGCTAAGATCCCTCTAATATCAAGGATGGTTTTGGTCGTAAACTGGCCTTATCTAACTTTTTTCCATTCAAAAATTGAAGGCTTGTACCTATCGCATTATTTAACATACAACGTCCGACGCATAGTTTCCTGCCGATTGTGAACCTAGTGCAACTGGTCCGCCATTCAAAAAACATGGTTGTCAGCACATAGTTTTCCGATAATTACAAAGCTTAAAGAGTTGGGAGCAGGCTAACAAAAGACACTTTACTCTCTCACCCCATATTTCTTGAGGTATATATGACACCTAATGCTTAGTTCACAGGACGCGCGAAGCGCAGTGATTAGAGATGGCGTGAAATAAGACATGCATAGCTGCTGGTTCGATCTAGCTCCAGGTCCGCCAAGTCTCGTATGCTTTACTTCATGCTTGGCAAATTGGTACCATGCTCTCATCAGGAAAGCTCCCTCCGAACTACAGCAACCGCGGACTGCCTCTATAATGAAGACCTGCCAACGCTTTAGCAGAGCTGCTTCAAGATTTAAGTGTTGGTCAACTCTACCAGTATTCAACACATTTGTAAAGCGAAAATCATTAAGCACCACCGAATTTACATTTCAATCCGAAGATAATAGATGATGAGAGAGAAAGAACCATGTCCTAGCATATGTATGATCTACAGCTACATAATTGGATTCTAAACTTTCATAATTTAACCATATCGCCTCAACAATATGGAATTCTGCATCGTAAGTTAATGGCGCATGTGGTAGAGTTGTCGGAGGCGCCCTGCAACATACAAGTGGAATCGATCCCCATGCCCATGGTAAACCAAGCCTTCCATCCCTCCGGGGTCGGCATATTGACAACAGACTTGTCTGGGAGGATAGCAGCACTGGCTCGATACATCGGTAGGCCACCGCGAGTCATTGTAAAGGCCAGATATGCATTCAATCACCTCCAAACAGTGCGTAATGAAGTCGAATGCATGGCGCATCCCTCAGGGATTCATCAACGTCGAAAGCTTTATCCTTTATCCTTTATCGCAAGTTATGTAGAGCCTATTTCGGTATTTTTACATCTAACTACTCCACATGATCGTCATGGTTAATCAGAGCGATTGGAATTGAAATACCATTTAAACAGTTCGCAAAAACTGAACTTTATATTCCTCACATTGAAAGCCATACTGGTTCTTCGACAGCTTCTGATAACTTTTCAGTTACGAGAGAGTTATGCGCGTAAAGCTTAAACAGACTTATGGAGAAATCTTTGCTCTATCGCCCCAGTGCATGCATATTATTATTAATCATTCATTATTGGTCAGAATTGGCTTATATTTTGAGTTAACTTTAGTGGTCAAGCACTGGATCTCATGACCTTTCCCGCTCTGAAGCCGAAGAAAGAAAAATTTAAAACACGACCGGATTGGAGCAGTCTGCTAGTGTCGAAGTTGGAAGATAAGAAGAAGACTGCTGGTTATTAAAAGCTACAAACAGGAGATGTAAAAACTGCTGAATGGATCTAAGAATTGTCAATTGTACGTAAAAATACTTTTCATTCTGCATGACCCGTCTTCACATATACGGTGCGGAACCCAGCACTTCTCACATTCAGTTCGTTTCCTCGCATCCATTGTCCACGATGACTTCCCAACTTTAAGTGTGGCTTCTGTTGCTACTTGAGGATTTTTATTTTATCTTGAATGTCGTAGAATACTGGTCAAGTTGAATTTCACTGGATTCCTGAGATAGTCGGGCCATAGCGTTCCCAGTTGGAATGTAGAGAGTGAATTTCTGTCCGGACAAGTCGGGTACGAATTTTCCGACTCCGAAAGGATGAGGGGCTTAGTGAACCAAGGCGGGATCGAACGAGCAACATGCTCGTAATGATCGGTAACACTAACATTGCCATCTGCTCCCGCAAATAATGTGTTAATTCCACTAATTATGGATGACTTCTATGGATGTGCGAAGTACAAATTATCTACAGTAAAATAAATGTTTTCGAGCATGAGGTTTGAAACATTAGTAAAAAGTTGTGGTAACAACCACTGCTAAGGACAAACTGTGTCAAACATACTGATGAACGCATACTATGTGAACATCGAGCCTTTCCGAAGAACTCTCAGTTACTCAAAAATGTTTATCTTCGGAGTTCAAGTAGAGAAATTTTTGCGCATTGTTCTCCGGAAACGGTCCTTGTGGCCCTCTCCTCTACAGCAACAGCCTCGTGTTGCGGCGAAACAAATTCGCACAAGTAAACGACTTTTTAGAAATTATTAGACTTAAAGAGGAGGTTCTCAGGTCCTTTTAGACGCAACTTCATCGCTTGATAAGCTATTCACTGAACACAAAAAATACGACAAAATAGGCCTTATACGGCAAAATTAACCAACTGAGAAAGAAATGTATCCAGATGAATGCGCTTCGCCCACTTTGCCCCTCAGGTATGTCGAGCGTTATGTGTTAAACAAATATACGCATGAAAAAAGGAAATGGAAGCTTTCATATAATAGCTTGAGTTCGCTACTGGTTATACAGTGAACTGACATACCATGAAATAAAACAACTATCAAGAAGCTGAAGACGACCAGCATGTACTGAAATGAAGCTAGATATGATTATGAGAACTACTCACCAACTTTCTTGATATGCGTTTGATAACTAGAGTTTGCCACCTACAAAAAATAGGGCACTGTCTTTCTCACAAGTGAAACACATTTAACTTCGCTGTCAATGTTTTGTATTTCACGCGAAATTTGTTACGTAATGAACAATGGGCATATTTTCGGAGTGTCATGAACAGCGAGAACTCATAATGTTCACAAAAAATCAATATTCGTTTGTAAGTATACATTTGGGTACTTTGTAAAAAGAATGTTAGTGGTTCGTAATGATTAATTATAGTAGCAGCTACAAAAATTCAAAGCCAAGCTGCGCAAAAAAAAGGAATAAAACCTTAAAGTAAAACGAAGGATGGAAAAACTGAACCATATCACTTTCCAATCATATTAACACATTAAAACTAGAATCACAAATTTAAGATTTCACAGCATTTCACAGAGGAGCAGACGTCAACACAGGTATACGTTTGTTGAGGAAAAAACATCCTTATAATTTTCATTCCCGTTAAAATACGCGATTCCCCAGCATCGCGACTTCATTGGCAGCAGCCGCCTGGCTTTCAATCCAACCAGGTCGAAGAGAGATTGCATGTTCAACAACATTACCATAACGAACGTAAGTCTGCAACTTATATTCTAAGAAAAAGATCCATACCTATATTTATCCATATGGTCTTATAAACTGATCTTCTTAAGCTGATGCGAGGTGGGTATAGGTCATGGTCGTATCAGCTTAAGAAGATCAGTTTATGAGATCATATAAATAAATATATCAACTATCCATGTCAAGGTTTATAGAAAGTCGGTTTTTCGAGATCCATACCTAGTTAATAATCCAAATGATGCAATAAAAACACAATTTCCAACCAATCGATTTCATACATCCAAGATTGTAAACTTGAGCGGCATGCCATATTTGCAACTAGCAATCTTTACGTACTTGGATACTTGGTGGGCCCGAGTTCACTGGTTGTGCGCGTCCCAGCAAAACTTTTTTCTTTCGGAGTTTTGCTGGCTTAGCTATGTTACTTGGAGTCTCAAAGCCAGCCTAGTCAAAGTCTGCCCCAGGTCGTCACACCACAGGCAGTCGCCGCCGTTCGGGATCAGAAGGAGATTTGCCATATGCAACTAGTTATATATCAGGACGGTGGTGGATCCTGGCATTGGTTTACTCTTAGCTGGGCTTCCTGATGGAAACGCCGGACTCCTTAGCTTGGAAAGCTCTGCCGGGGATAAATCCCACCGCAGTACACCGCAACCCAACACCCAGCAACACCTTCCAGTCACGATGAGGCGGTAAAGCGTTGGGAGCAACAAGCAACGATTAGAAAAAGAAATAATTGAAACATTGCTGGAAAAGAAAGGCCAAACAAGGGATTACGTCGAAAGCGAATGATTTGTTTCCAAACCTTTACTTAATGGGATGATAAAAAATATTCCATGTACCAGAATAACAAAATGTGTTAAAGAAAAGGGAAAAATCCGCACACCTCCCGCCTAATTTGAAAATTTAAAACTGAAAACATACATCTGTAAACTCGTCGCTAATCCGGGCTGTAAGTATCAAGCGACAAAGAATTGATTGAGGAAAATCGTAATCAGTAGAAGGCTCTCCGAGAACCGCGTAACAGTCCAATGGCTAAACAATTTTCGAGAAAGATGTATCCATGACCCATAATATGTGATATCAATAGAAACGAGTAGAATGTCTTACCCAGCTATTCTTATCCGCAAGAAGACAAGTAAGTCGCATCACAACCCCGGCTAGCAACGTGGGTTTCAGTGTCGCGAGCTCGATTTGACAACAAGCAAGCTGTGATGCAAACTTTGCGAATTTCCATTGCCATGAATGACGCTGAAACAAAAAAAATAAAAGTGAGGTTGGTTGCAAAAAGAAAATGCACAGAAATAGTGCGAAGCAATGAAATGCGAAGGTTAACAGATTGTGGCACAAGGTCACTAATCGCTCTACTCCAAAGGCTTCATGTGTCACTATGTTTGTAGTTACAATTAGTCCATGTTTACCACCACAGTTCAAGAGAAGATTTTGCCTTGCTGTAGCAAGAAATCGACCATATCTGGATATGTACATAAATCAAACTATGGGGACGCACGTAGCGCAGTGGTTAGGAGAACCCTGCAATACACATGGGCTCGAATCCGCACTAGCAGGCTCACCAAGCCTTCTATCCCTCCGGGGTCGGCAAATTGGTACCAGACTTCTCTGGAGTGATAGCAGGACCGGCTCAGCACATCGATGGGAGACCATGAGTCACTGTAAAGACCAGATATGCATTCAATCAGCTTTAACGATGGTTGGTGAAGGCGAATACATGGCGCATCTCTCAGAATTAATCAACGCTGAAAGCTTCTCTTTTAATAAATCAAGAGTACTCATAGTTACTGTACCTCCACGAGCTTCTGCACAATGCGCATAAAGAAGAGCATAGAGCACTTCAGTAGACGGAACTCTGTCGCACGACATATCTACAACAGAGTTACCTTAATGAACTAGTCTTGACTATGGAACTCCTTAACATCCATTACCATCAACATGCAAACCAAACAGTTCATATCAATGAAATTATTAGATAAGACAATCAGCATCGAAGTAGATATCAAAACTGCCTTTCTCTCCAATGAATTCAGACTTCTGGTATCAAATTCCTGCAAGATTTCTTTACTTAATACATGCTGTGATTCCAGTTTCGCTGCTAACCGAACGGCAGCAATCGATAAATCTTCCAGCTGATCGCGAGATATCCTGCACTTCTGAAGTTGTCCAGCTCATTGACAAAATCATAATTCCTTCAACACAATATTATTAAATGAGCACTGATCGACAGAAAAGTAGCTGAGAGACAGGCGAAACGAAGGACCCGCATGGTGGTGAAAGCATTACTCCTCGGAAAGGACAATAGCGCGCGATCATTCCCCACCGCATACACCTGCGGTCCGGAGTTATACAAATATCTCAGCATCGTTGTGGTTGTATTCCGCATTCTCAAATGTGTTCTGAACAATCTGAACGTTCCGAAAACTAAGCATTCTGCTGGTAGAGGATTACGTTTAAACACATTATTTAGAAAAAGAGAACTCACAGAAACGGTTACTGCCACCAAGTAAGCTGCAAGTGGTAGTACTTCGGTCGGCAAACGTTGACTATAGAAGATTTCTATTATGAAAATATTAGTGAGACCAAAAGTTCGATATCCACCTAGTGCGTCCCAATCTGTTTTAGTGGTCGAGGGATAACAAGCCTTAACAATGAATAATTCTTCACGGCAGCAAATAGAGCAAACAATATGGACGAGGAAAAATACATATCAATAGATGGATTACATAGAAGTTTACGACAGATGATCAAGCAAGGAAAAGTGAGTGTTATTTTGCTACTGGCAATGGTATAAAGGATAAAGGATAAAGCTCTCAGTGTTGATCAATCCGTTAGAGATGCGCCATGCATTCGACTTCATTAAGCATCCTTGGAGGTGACTGAACGCATATCTGGCCTTTACAATAACTCGCGGTGACCTACCCATGTATCGAGCCAGTGCTCCTATCCTCCCACACAAGTCCGGTACCAATTTGCCGAACCCGGATGGATGGAAGGCTTGGTGGGTCATGGGCGCGAGGATCGACCCCATGTGTATAGCAGCGCATCCCTGACCTCTGCGCCACACGCGCCCATTAGCAATAGTGGATACTACTTCTTGATTAGTGACTTGTTCATCAAAAACAATGCAGTGAACATGGCAAACACCACGTCTGTCATTCTCCGTTCGTGTAATTTTCTATAATGTGTAGGGCACAGTAGACATAATTTCAAACGACGGTCTGGAAACAAGCGGCCGCTGAGATTCCAGAAATGTGGAAGCCAGAGGCTTCACAAGTGAGCACCGATGACCCAATTGACATACAAATGCTGAAAAAGCAAAATACACCACTCTTTTCTCTAAAGACGCTAGATAGTAACTTTCACATGCATTAGTTCCTACGGAAACCTCGAAATACTAAAGGACTAACTCATGAAAAAAAATAATCAAAAGCGTGTGCTGAGCAGTGGTCGCAGGCGCCCTGCAATACGCATGAGATCGATCTCCGCGCCCACGGCCCACCAAGCCTTCCAACTCTCCGGGGCCGGCAAATTGGTACCAGACCTGACTGGGAGGATAGCAGCACTGGCTCAATACGTCGGCAGGCCACTGTGAGTTATTGTAAATACCAGATATGCATTCAATCACCTCCAATGATGCTTAATGAAGCCTAATGCATGGCGCATCCCTCAGTGTCAACGCCAAGAGCTTTATCTTTATCCTTTGCGGACGCTGGATAATAACTTTGCACATGCATTATTTCCTACGGAAACCACAAATACTAGCGAAGTAACTCAGCTTATCAAAAACAATATCCAACTTTTCCGGAAGGTTCTCATATGCAATAGCACTACGGATTATGAAACCTTTTCGATACTACAGAGCTAATAACACCATCATAATCAGTGGGTATAGCAATTTTTACACGGGATGCAGCTCCTAAGAAAGTGAAAAAACCAGAAGGTTACATTACGACAGCTGTTTCGTTCAACTTTTGAACGTACCTGTATCGAGAAGGTGTATCTGATGATGTCCACGAGGAAGTCGGCATGAGCTGACTCGAGATCGATGTTCCAGAAGATGCCCATTTTGTGGTAGTCCAGAACGGTCTCCGTCTCTTCTAGTATGCTTTTAGGAAGTGGCGGATATCCTGAAATCACACACGAATTTCATTTGAATAATAACAACCACAAGTAAAAGTGTTGTAGACAAGTTGCGAGGACTCTTTGGTACCGTTCATATCAGTCGTTGCACTTTGCCGTTTTGCACTGTCGTCACCTGCGAAAGTAAAGTAGGAAGATTCAGCAAAATCTAAGTATCTACGGAGAGCGTTACTAGCAATCAGAAGAATAAATCACCTTCCAGTGACGAGGAGCGCCAGAGTCCTATGGACGTCAGAAATCTATCCAATAGACGGTAACCTCCTCGAACCTCCTCATTCTATAAACACAAAAACTCGAGAATGCAACGAAGAGAGAGAAAGTCCCTCTGCACCTGTATAGGAGGTTTCTTAATGTCCATGGAGCTTAGTGGAGCTACTCGAACATGCTCCGCAGTCGGCCGCTCATTGTGAATCCTAAATAGCCAATACTCTCTGTTACCTTTACTTCTGTATACTAGCAAAATCGAAACCCACTTCACAGTAAACTTTTGGAAGTCATCTGTGAGTCCATTAAGAGTTCCCTACAAATATAACAGCATGAAACAATAAAATAAGGCAAAATTGTGGCAAGAAAGGCAGTGTATCACAGGCTGATCAACCAAAATGAGCAGTTGGATAAAAAAACAGGTTTATGCCGTATTTTTGCGAGAACTATATTATTAACACTTACGTTAGTGCATGAACCGCGGCGGATGTTGGTCTCGTTCAACGAGTCGGAGCGCTTTCGCAATTGCAATCCCCTTTGGGACATCTGACCCTCGGTTCCGGAGATGATACGATCGCACTGAACAATGTGCTACAGATGTGCTAGTCGTACTAAGCAAAGGTTCGAAAAAGGTAGACTTGACGGGCGGTTCGGTTCTTCGAGACAGAAAGGAATGAAGAAAAGATCAACGCAGCGCATACTCTTGTAGATCACTAGCAGGTAACGATATTCCCGGCGCACTCTTCTGAAGTCATTTCCCGAAAGTGGATGTGTACGAAATCCAGAGTCTCCTACTTTCATAGGGACTGACCAGACGGTGGTTTTCGGATAACCATAAAGTCTAAATGTTGATGTTCTATGACGATGACCCAGGATGATGGTGGATCTCTTCAAGACTTACATTTGACACACGCAGAAGTGTCCCATGTTCGCGTTCCATTCATGAACTCGCCCATATTATCAAACTGATATGACTTCGTTAGGTGCTGTGTAAGTACTTATTTATTTGGATGTTTGGATGGCCCGTCTTCACTGGTTGTGCGAGCCCCAGCATAAATTCCACTTCTTCCGAGTTCTGCTGGTCTAGCTATTGTCGTAGCCTGGTGAGCCGAGGCCAGCCCACGCAAGGTCTGCTCCAAGCGGTCACTACCACAGGTAGTCGCGGCCTCTGTGGATCAGAGTGAGATTTGCCACCATGCGACTAGTTTATACCACGACGGTGGTGGATCCTGGTATTGGTTTAACCTCAGCTGGGCTTCCTCATAGAAACACCGGACTCCTTCCCAGTTTGAGAGACCTTACTTGGGAGATGAATCCCCCTTGTACATCGCAGCCTAACACACAAGAACACCTCGCAGCCACCATGAAGAGGTAAACCGTTGGAAGGCTGTGTTAATAAAGTGATAAAAGACAAAGGATAAAGCTCTCAGCGTTGATCAATCCCTGGTGGATGCGCCATGCATTCGACTTCATTAAGCATCGTTTGGAGGTGATCGAATGCATATCTGGCCATTACAATGATTCGCAGTGGCTTACCGATGTATCAAGCCAGTGCTGCTATCCTCTCAGACAAGTCTGGTACCAGCTTGCCGATCTCGGAGGGATGGAGGGCTTAGTGGACCATGGGCACGGGCATCAATTCCATGTGCGTGTTGCAGGGCGCCTCTGACCACTGCGCCAGACGCGTCCTTTTTAGTAAAAGGATAGTGAAGAGAAATCTTAACTAAGGCGCTGATTTGTCACCAGTTGAGTGATGACCGCTGGTAGTTGGTGAAGTGGTGAGGACACTGCGTGCACTGTTCTGGATTTTCGTAGAGAAAACCGCACTCCATAACTTAGCGATTTCATCGACACGATTGGCGCAAAGACATTGCCTGGAGAATTCCACCTAGGCACGGTTTTCTCCACAAAACGTGCTGTCGAAGACAAATGGAGGAGGCTGGAAAAACACTCGCTGAGAAGGTCCTGCTCAAAAGGGCTCCTTCCGCCTTTCCGATGAAGAACGTGCACGGTGACACCTCGAGTGACAACGTCAGTGTTCATAAAATACCCCATTGAAAACATTAATCACCACGCTGTAGCGCAGCCGTCGGATGCGCCCTGCAGTACACATGGGATCGATCCTCGCTCCCAAGGCTCACCAAGCCTTCCATCACTCCGGGGTCGGCAAATTGATACCAGACTTGTCTGAATACTTCTCATGTATATATTAACATAATTCCTATAAACACAATCTGGTTCGATAGATTGGTAGACTATCGCGAGTTATTGTAAAGACCAGATATGCCTTCATTCACCTTCAATGAAGCTCTATGTGATCCAGTGCATGGCGCCTCCCTCGAGGATTGATCAACGTCGAGAACTTTCTGCTTTATCCTTCTCCATGTATATATTAACATAATTCCTATAAACTAATTATCCAATTTCGTGAAATTTTAGAATCGATATTTTGAAATTATAGAGGCCAAATATGAATTTTTAGATTTTGCAACGCTGGCGCAACAGCCGCGAAAACCAATGATACATTGGCGAACACCATTCTGTTTAACTGGGCAAAATCTTGCTCGTTCAGCTCCTCTCATGGTCGAAATACAAGGCTCATCGAGAATGAAGAGAAACGATATACTCCGTAGATTTCGGAGACCCGGAAAATTGGGTAAAATATGAGAATCTATGTGCTACCAGCAAGAGTCAGTAGGTTCTAATACTTTTACTAACATTTTCAATTAGGGAAATGGCAATGAAAACATACTTACCGATGGTTTATTATAGTTTGCGATGTGTGAGTTGTACCCTAACCCAACCTCGCCAAAATTTTATGAAGCACCCACCAATGGAACCCGTATGTTGTCAAGTCTGAACGTGGTTTCCCGCGCTTTTTCGTGGCCCCTCTTTGCCATGATCCTCCGCTGGCAATGCTTCTTCCTTCTACTGCTGAACTGGGAATGATTCTTCCTTCTACTGCTTATATCTTGGGCTTCGCTAGTCCGTGCTTCATATGTTTGTCTCCACTTTTTTGTTCCCGCAGAGTGAAATTCCTTCAGACGAGACATGTCCTTCTTTCTAAATTAAATGCTTTCGGTGTTCCAGTCGATCCTTACCAATGCGTGTAGGTTGCTACAAAAGTTTTTTTCCTGTTAGCATGATTGAAGCAACAAGTCACAAGGAACTTAACAGTTCAAGTGACAAATATGCTGGAGGATTGAGTAGTAAATGGTGTTATTTCTCATTCTCCATACAAGATATTCGTCGGTTTACAAGTAATATTTTAGGTAGTTAGGTTTCGCGTTCGCTGACACAGAACTGTTGACGTGCCGATCCTGACGACTAGCGGTGTCCTGAATCATCCAAGGAAGATTGTGATGGTTCACATTCTTCAGTTGAAAAAGTAAGAGATTCCAAGTTGTCATTCTATGAGACCATTATCGGTTCGTTACAAAGTTAGGCGACACTGAATCGACGCTGACGTTCTTTAGAGCAAAACAGTTTTGAAACCGATCGTCATTTAACCTCAGTAGTAAAACAATCTTGTTCAAGTTGTTGAGCTTGCACGAGGTTGATAATAAGGTTTATTCGGCTAGCGTCGTGACGGCTTCATCTTCATCGGAGCCAGTGTTCCAAGTGTGTGTTCCACAGTTGTGCGTCTTCTCGACCATCAGTTCTGATGAAGACGAAGACGTCGAAACGTTGGCCGAATAAACCTTATTATTAACCTTATGTAAGCCCAACTATTTAAACAAGTCTCTTAGAACGATCGAAATGTTTCATGTGCTGTTGAGAGGACGAAACTGGTTCTCGTTAATTCTCTAATTTGGAGCAGCGGTGCAACGTGAAAGATGAGGGTTTGTTCTTCGCTGCGCTTTGTCTGAACATAAAGCATCTATTCAACTTTTTTCCACTAGAGTTTAACTTGCCACTAGGCTTTCGTGACTTCCCAAATAATCAATTCTACGAGCTATTTCGAATGCTACCCACCTGGTACAACCGCTGCCCCCGACCTTCGCAACAGGTATGCAGCGTAATTTTTTTTTTAGAACTTTATTTACTTGGATGAGTCATCTTTACCGGTTGTTCGGGCTCCAGCATAATTTCCATATCGCTTTTGGAGTTTTACTAGTTTATATATTGTGGTTCCCTGGAGTCCCGAGATCAGCTATGCCAAAGTATGCCCGTTTTTAGAACTTTGGAGGTTTTATTAATTGTTCAACGTGAATAAAGGGACTGAAATTGTTAAACGACGTTGTCTATGATATCCAAGTGCAATTTCCAGGTTGATATGTCGGAAACATCCAGCACTTCTGGAGAAAAGTTTGCATTTGCCTATGTGTATCATTGCGAATGCGAAAGATCGATTGAGGGCAATATTTTTTTATCACTCAGCGGTTTTCAAAAGTACAGAACACCTGGAATACTTACTGGTGAATTATGCTAGCTGAGGTTTCGAATTTGTGTTAATCTTTCAAATATAGCTTGGTTATCGGATTGAAATTTCACAGTTCTTGAGCACACGAATTTTCGTAAGCGTTTTCAACAACAGCTAGGTTGTACGGCAATTCCTTATAAGTGAACGGTTTTATAAAGGGTTATCCAAGTGCCAACTGGGATTTGTAAAACAATGCCGGGGCCCACAACACCATTGAGAACCATCCAACTATCCAAGTATCCTATCTATCGATTTATTTTATAGATCGGTTTATCGATGTCAATTTATTTATCAGATCGACATGCTGAACCCTCCTTACTTTGATTTGACCACGACGGAAATTTCGAAACCAACGTTGTACTGTGCACTGTTTAACATTTGATTATTCCCATATCTCATTAACGCTTCGAGCCATTTGCTCTGTACACGTCCGTGGTTGACCTCGAAAAGTGAAATTGCTGGATTCGCTGTTTTGACATCCCAACCTGTAAAAGTTGCCAAAAATACATACTATGTTGCAATTCAACTGTTCATGGCGAATAAGAGATAAAATAAGCTTTGCCAGATGTATAATAATAAGACATTCGAAACTAATTGTTGCTAAGACATATGCAAGAAAAGCAAAGTTCCAGATCCTGTGCAGTTGTCTAACCACATAATAGTTCTCCACATCGCGCTAGTTGTGTGAGTGGGTTAGATTTTTTTTCACAGGTTTCTCGGGAGCCATGCCAGGAATTTTTCGGGTCATAACCTATTTCTTGGACTATGCTGTTTTATATATACAGTTTGTCGTTCAAACCGGTGAGAAATGTTTCAGATTCGGGATGTCCTATGGTTTGGCTGATAACGAAAGAAAAGATATCATCAAAAAATGTGGTAACTGAATTGTGGAACCCTATTACGCAGTGGAGACTACAAAACAGCAACGTTGAACGTACTCGTCTTGGAATAAGGTTAGTTTGTGTTCTTTGTGACAGTCTTTCTTTAACTCTTTTTCTATAACATTAATGATTTTAGATATTTTCCTTCTTGCTGAGTTGCTGTGAGATATTCGAAGGAAATGCTGTGACTTGAACAATCGTGCAGCGGCTTTAAATCTAGTCGTTGACTCTTTGAGAAGATGTCATGTTAACGATATTGTGAGTCTTGGAAGTTATTTAACATCAATGATTAATTTAATGCTTTCATTTGTTTAGAATGCATAAGAGAGTGTTTGCATAACAAATAGCGGATATTCTGTTGGAACTTTCGTCCTTTTCTTTAGTTTCATAGTGAAAACAGGTCAACTATAGCACGTCTCATTCGCAATTCACAGTCTGGAGATCTAATGGTCCCAACTTGAGGCTCTCATTTCCATCCATATTTTATTAGAGATGGGAAATGTACGTTTTAGGTGATAAAAAGAATAAAGGATACAGTTCTCAGCTTTGATCAATCTCTGAGGTATGCACCATGCGTTCGACTTCATCAAGCATCGTTGGGAAGTCACTGAATGCATATCTGGTCTTTATAATGGTGGCCTACCGATGTATCGAGCCAATGCTGCTACTCTCCCAGACAAGTCTGGTGCCAATTTGCCGACCCCGGAGGGATTGAAGGCTCGGTGAGGCTGGGCGCGAGGATTGGTCCCATGTGTATGTTGTAGGGCGCCTCCGACCACTGCGCCACACGCGCCCTATGCTTCATACATAGTATTTCAAAACGTATTTTTTCTTGAACACTCTCAAAACAGTGGTCTAAGCATATATCACAGCTGGTTTGTTACCTGTGATGCTGGTCTAGATCTCAAGTCAAAAGTAAATTCTTGGTCGGAAGAATGCAGCAGGGCATTACTTCCCCATCACCTGACCTAAACAGTGCTCGATATGAAGCGTCATCTTGCTCTTCTCCAGCATATGTTTATTAGAATTGCGGCTTCTTTCCTTACCATTAATTTGCTTTAACGATCAAGCGACTACTGGGTTTTTCTCTGTTACTTTATGTCTGTAATGGTAGTGCAAGGTGCTGTTCTATGCAGACTCGGTGTGATGCACTGGATTCGGTTCCGTTTCAGATTGGTCATTATTAAATACTGCTTTATTCTAATCACTGATATTACGAAAATTCTATGAAACGGCTTTGCCTCTAATGCTTTTCATAAGGATCTTCTTTATTAGTAAGTAATTTGATATCTAGTCAACCTTTATGATTACCAAGTGGAGATTTGTCAGTCTATATAGTTCAAAATATAACGGTAACGTTGCTGTGTTGGATTCCGTGGTCATTGTTCTCGAACTGGTAGACCATCTAGAAATCCCAGAGAGTACTTCGCACGGAAGTCGACGTCTCCGACGCCAAGCTCATCAATGAGTTTGAGTATCAATGTTATGGTTTTTCTCCATTTGTGTTTACAGACTCAGGTAATTCATGCCGTCTAATTTTAGTTGAAGCATGATGTCCTTTTTTCGGTAGCGTTTCCAGTTATGAGTAGCTATGTAAACAACGAAATAGCGGCGTCTGTGGTGCAGTGGTCGGAGGCATCTTGCAATGCATACGTGGAATCGATCTCTGCGCCGGCGGCTCACCAAACCTTTCATCCCTGCGGGGTCGGCAAATTGGTACCAGACTTGTCTGGGATCATAGCAGCACTGACTCGATTCGTCGTTAGGCCACCGCGAGTCATTGTAAAGGCCAAATATGCATTCAGTCACCTCCAGCGATGCTTAATGAAGTTGATTACATGGCGCATCCCTTAGGGAATGATCAACGTCGAGAACTTCTTTTTATGTGTACTGCGCACAATGTGTTCGATAAATGTTTAGTTTATAATGTTTGTGCACAGTCATGGGGGAAGCTGTTACGGAACCTTTACCTTCAGGCTCGTTCTCCGAAAAGACGAGTCAGGGTTATGTCCTTGTTGTTCTTCTGGATAAAATAGAATAATGTTTTATTGTTACAGTTTAGTTGCCGAGCAGCACCAGCTGTTTGGCAGATATTACTGGGATAATTTTTCATCGTAAGGCAATAAAACATGCATTTGATGCCTCCACGGTAAATACGTGTTTAGTTTCTTAGGAGGTTCATCCATATATATAAGGGTTTTTATTTTAAGGATAGGGTTCGCAGATATAATCTTCGTTTTCCTCGCCTTGTTACTCTGCCTGCGTGTAATAATTATCGGTAAAAATATCGGCTTCTACTTTCTCTTGATATTTACCGTCTATGAATGAACTCAATCATCAAAGCGATAAGCTTGAAGGGCGCATTATTGAGGTCTGTTGCACATATGTCGGCAATGCGCTTACTACTTATTTCATGAAGACGTTAAGATTGCCAGCTTTTGCACTAAGATATCAATCCATGTCTAATAAACATTTTCATTTGTTTTTTTAAGCAGCTTTTCACCTTGAAAGACATGAATAAATAGATCCGGAAAGCTAATGATAGAATTGAAGTTCTAACGATGCCGATAAAACAATTAGAAAGAGCATCATCATGTGTTGGAGATGGATTATAGGGGTTCATACCACGAGGTAATGCGTTTTCCACATTGGTCATTCATTTGTTTTTCGACAGCGTGAACTCAGAAATTCCTGCATAGATCGCGTTCTTCAGGGAGTTTAAGGATTTCTGATTAAATTAGCCCGCCATCTACAAAAGTCGATGGACGCGGTTATGAACACTTCTTTTTGTGCACTAGTGCTTACGTCAGTTTATTTTCATCCTTTGACGGTTGATAGATGTTCCTATTTCTTCTTGTTTATCTCATCGAACCAAAGGTTGTTTTTTTTAATGCTATAGATCCATTTTTTTAGAAAACTGAGAATCCAGAAGAGACCAAGTAGCTGTGAGTGTTTGGCACATGACTAATAATCACTAATTACTTTTGTATTTTGCGATTTAAATTTGCTATGTAAAAACATCTATTGAAATTTTTTATTGCCTCGTGTATTCGATATATTACACATGACTAGAGCTCTCGGAAGGCTATGATTGAAGTTTCGGGCAAGTATAGTTTGACTCAATAAAGCTTTGATATCGGAGAATGGAATTTAATGGAACAGTGCAAAATCAGAACAATGGGATATACACGATTTGAGCACACAGCTGTCCGCAAGCAAAACGGGAGAAAAAATGTTTCAAGCGTAGAGGATTGCATATCGTACGGAGTTTCCCTTAGAATTCTCCACCTCTAGCGAACGAAGTGCTTCGCAACACAGCTGAGCTGGCTGATTGCATCAAGCCACCGGGGCCGTTGGGTCCGACGGAAGCTGAGGCACGGATCTGAAGCAAAGGAGATATGCAATGCAACGGAGTTCACAAGCTTAATAGTTATTATAGGTTTCGCTCATTATAGGAGACTCATTCAAATGACGGTTCGGTCCTCCGCTGTTCCAAATTTTTACAGCCAGAGTTAGACGATTCCATAGCGGGATATCCGATGGTAAAGATTCTATTTACACCTTTGTACACCTTTACACCCCACCTGTTTCTCCAGTTAAAAAGCGAACATTGTAATGTCCTAGAAATAGGAAAAATTGCCTTGTTGCGCATTTTGCTCAATGCGTTCTCGGCGATGTCGGCGCGTTCTTCGGCGTCGTTGAGTTGTGCCTGTAGCTGACGATACTTGCCGAGGTTGGTAGCGGCGACTTCTTCCTAGAATGGTTTCTTCTTAGTCTTTGAACCAAGCACTTGAGGACTGGTCTAATTTGTTCGCCACTATTACTCGTTGGCACCTAGGTATGCTTCATGAGAAGAATGAATACGGTGTCATCAGCGCGATTCTTCCATTTGTATTTATGCAGCGAAAAATTCTGTGATGATAAAGGTATCGACTGAATTCAAAAAGCATTGCGAAAATCTCTGCATTAAAAAAGACGACATGGAAGAATTGATTTTAAATCAGTGTAAATCGTGTGCTGTGGGCTAAATGATGATTGAGAGCATGGATTCTCTAGGTTTTTTAGCTACGAGTTAGGACTTCATATGGAAGGGAACTCCTTGTTAACGGATTTCCTGTTATTTCATCTTTATCCATCAAAACTTAAGTTAATATTGGTGAAAGCCACTTAATAGTGTAGAATAGCGCGCTTACTAGCTCAAGGAAGTAATTCGAAGTGTTACCAAGAAAGTAGTTATTATTCAAACAAACCGCCTCTTCAACTTGTCGTTTGAACACTTTTAGCTTATTCTGTAGTTTATCGATGAGCTCGGTGAGTCGTTCTTGGTTCTTCTTGTCTTCCTCCAGTTGGAATTCAACCTCTTTCACGCGACGTTCCGATTTGCGCCAGTTCTTGTCGGTTTCTTGGTGGCGTCTGGAAGTAAGGTAATCTTCTTTCGAGCAGGTTTATTTTGGAAATCATTTTGCCATTGCATATGAGTGTTGATTTTTTGTTACTTTCTTCAAATAAGCAGTGACTAACGTTAGATGGTGGTGAATATCTGAAGATTTTAGGTTCGTTTCTTTAATATTTTTCCTTTGTGAAATTTTGAGAGACAGACGAAACGAAGGACCCGCATGTGTGGTGGTGAACGCGTTACTCCCCGGAAAGGACAATAGCGCGTTCGTTCCCCACCGCAGACACCTGCGGTCCGGAGTTTTGCAAATATCTCAGCACCATTGACAGTTATATTCTTTATTGTGGTTGGCGACGACCATTGTTATGATAATAACTATAGTGTGGTACAACCACAACGATGCTGAGACATTTGCGAAATTCCGGACCGCAGGTGTCTTGTTGTGGAACGAACACGCCATTATACTTTCAAGGGGCTAACGCATTCACCACACCACCATGCGCGTCCTTCCTTTTTGCCTGTCTCTCAGCTAATAACGATAGTGTTCATATGTGATCTCCAACACTGTGTGATATTTTTTACATCCCACCTCTGTTCTCCATCCAGTTCCTGTTCGAGATTACGAATTCGCTGCTCCAGTTGGGCGATAATTTTCTTCCCACCCTTGAGTGCCGCTGCCTCAGCTTCGTCGAGGCGAATCTGCATTATTTTTCGTTTCTATGCTAATGTATGAGCTAAAGGTTCATTGAGCAGCCCAGCCCCTACCTGCATCTCTTTGATCTGGACCTCAAGACCCTTGCGAACGCGTTCGGTGTGCATGCTATGCTCTTGTTCCTGACGAAGTTCTTCAGCTAGACGTGCAGCGTCGGCAGCAGCCTGCCCGAGAGTGTTTTAGTGAAATCACATAATGTATTGGAAATGAAATGCTACCTTCTTTCCCATTTCATCGAGGTTCTTTAACTCAGCAAGGGTTTCGTCGAGTTCAGCCTAAAAAGGCGTTTTAAAATTTACTACGTGTTTAATGATTCCTCGTTCTTAGTCACTGGACTGTCACTGGATTAGTTAGAATCTGGTGCGTTTTTCAACGTGTTTCGCGTGAACCTCAGGGCAGATGGAGGGACGATTTCCCTTTCCGGCAGATCGAGCGTTACATACTGCACCACTGAGGCCTTAGCCTTTCTGTCAGCTAGTTTTCTACCCAACGCTGCCATCAGCAATCATCCATCCACTGTTCCCCGAGTTTATCGTCTAGAATCCGATATTTTGAATTGCATGAAATGTACTGACGTGCATGGCCTGCAGCTCTCCTTCGAGCTTCCTCTTTACAGCGGTGATGCCGTTCAGTTGAGAGGACAGGTCGTTGTTGTGTTCCCGTAGTTCGATGCACTCTGTCTCGGCATTTCGTCGTGCTCGTTCTGCCGATTCCGCCTGAATTCTTCATTTATCTTCCTTTAGAAATCTAAATTTTCACAAGAATAAGCGTATTCATCGTCTGCTTGAATATCTTTTGTGTAATAATGTGTTGTAGTTTCAAAGGTTTTCATTCAACTTTATAGAAAATTATTAGTGGTGATAGCAACTTGTGTTGAAGGTCGCAGTTCTTTAGAACGAGCAATATTACGACAAGTGAATAAGATCGATAGGTTCAATTGCCAAAATTTTTTGCAGGAAAATCAAAGGTTCTTTCTTTCCATTTTTCATTAGTTCTACTTTTCTTCTGCATATTATACTTCATCATTACTGAATCTGTTTTTAACGTACCATTTGTGAAAGTTCTTCCTTTTCGCTCTGAAGAATTGCGTTACGTTTTTCTGAGTTCAGGAATTGTTCCCTAGAAGTATTCCACATATTCTCATGGACACTTTGAAGTCTTGTAAATTTAATTACTAGCGATTCTGACAATTTTAATATGGGATTTTTCACAGCAACAATGATTTTCGAAGAGAGATCCTTTTATCGCGGGATCGTCAAACAGCGATAACCTACGAAAGCAGGGACATCTGTCCTTAGTCTAACCACAGCTCTCAGTTCTAATGGGTCTTTTTGAACTCCACAGATGTGTTATAGATTTTACTATAGATGCCAGTAAAAAGAGAATGAGAAGAAATTAGAATGTGACCCCTAAACAGCTATCAAAAGCGTATCCTTGGAACCATGGGTGTTTGAAGCCGGAGTTGTTGGCCATTGTACAGCCGTCCGTATCTTTTTCCTCTCGTTTTCTTTTTTCCAAAATCAAAACGGTGATGTCGCACCCTCAGCCTCTGACCGCAATGATTTCAAGCCCGCATAAACGGCAGAGTTCGCTGCTGCGCGAGAAGTATCTTGCCAACCTGATCTCATCCTTTTGTCGCTGTTCATCTTCCACTTGCAACTGCAATTCACGCACATTCTCCATGTACTTCTTTATGGTCTTCTGTGCGTCGGCATTGGCACGATTCGCATGATCTAGTGCGATTTCGAGCTCCTGAAAGGATTCAATGATTTAGTTCCAAAGCAATGTACTAAAAAGTGTGCTAAATGCTCCAGGACTGACGTTAATGTCAGCTTCGAGCTTCTTCTTGATGCGTAAGGCCTCATCTTTCTGTTTTGTTTCGGCTTCAAGAGTGGCCTGCATGCTCTCCAGTGCGCGTTGATGATTCTTACGAGTGTTCTCGAACTCTTCCTAAAGTGGAACATACATGCTTTTGGTACTCTCTAAGGTTAGACATCTGCATTAGTAACCTCCTTCTCCTGTATGCGTTTCTCGATTTCCGAACGGATTTGCGACACTTCAACTTGAGCGCGGAGTACCTAAATCAAAGTGAATTACCGTAACATTAAAGTCCATGGTAGCCTAATTCGTCAAGAACATCGAAAATCACTTTAGCTTCTTCAGCTTCAAGTGCGGCTTCGGCCTCGTCCAAAGCTTTCTGCAGTTCTTCCTTCTCCACTTCTAGGCGGCGAACCATTTTCTGTAGTTCATGAACGGAGCTGGAAAAGATTAATTGCTCTCTATGCTTTATAAAAAGCAGTGAATGAATACGTATAGAAGTTATTATATCTTTGTCCTAAAATATGAATATTGCAAAATCTGAAAAAGTTGTAGGTTGGTCAGTACTTGTGTTCCTTGCGATAGCCATATTGTTACAAACTTATAGGTTTACATGGCAGGAGCATTTAAACCACAGATTGGAACAGATACGAGATCAGCTTGCACAAACGGTTTTGATTTGATGAGATAAGGCTACTAAAAATAGTAGTTTCAGCACTACTTCGGTCGCAGGAATAGAAAATAATCGAAAGGAAAATAGGTGCTTTTACAAATTATTACTGCAGCCTTTAAATCTTCACCCAAATTCAGGTAGGAAAGTGCTTTATCATACCAAAATTCTGGCTCAGTTTTTGAGTCATCTGTTGGAATACTTCTGCGAGAAATCTCACCGTCCTCCTTCACCAAGCTGATCAGCAAGATCTTTCACTTCCTGAGCAAGTTGTTTGTTTTCCCTACGAACACTCTCGAGGTGCTCTGACAATTCATCTTGAGCTGTCTTCGCCTATAAATATTACTATACCTCAATAAAAAGATTCTTGGAAAATAATTTTGTTATTTACCCGGAAAAGATCTGTAGACAGGTTGCGGTTATCCCTTTGGGCAGCGTCAAGTTCAGCGGCTAGGTCATCATGCTTCTTTCTCCATTCGTCAATAATTTTGTCAAAACCTGAAATAGCCTTCAAACTTTGTTTGGAAAACAGTGAAAAGATAAAGGTACATGAAACTATGAATTAAGAAAAAACTAAGACATTAAACTAGGAAGTCTCATCGCTCGTGGTTAGTCTTTATAGCCATTGGGGAAAGTTTGGCACAATCATATCAATCATTGACTGACTTTTTACATTCCACTAGTCAATACTTGTACTAACGAAAATCTTTTAAACTATGCTGAAAGTTACCTTTTTGCTTTTTCTCTAGGGCAGCAGCGTATGACGCAGCACGTTCAACATCTACCTAAATATTCACACTTCAACTTTACGTACTGCCTTAGAATGATTTGATACGCATTTGTTGTAGTCGTTCCATCTTTAGTCCAGGAATTTTATTTAAGTACTACAGTTTCCTATGAATCAGATTGCTGAGCAAGGTGTTCAGTGGTTTGTGCTCATTTCCTACCTGTGCGTCATCGAGGTCTTGCATTAGTTTGTGGCGGGTCTTTTCGAGCGAACCAATCTTCGCAAATGCCAGCTCGTTCGCTTCGGTCAGTTCCTGGACCTTCCCTTGCAGCTTACGCCTGCAATTCACAATTTATTCACATTTCTCGATGGAAAGCACTTGGAAGTGGTAGAAACCCTCATTGGACTTCTTGGTTTGCAACCGTTTCTGCTAAATGCTCTTTGGAACTATACAGGATTGACTTTTAGAAAAGTAATCGAGTTAAAGTGTGTGTTTTCATTTTTATATTCCAGCTGCGGTCTTTAATACAAACAGCTTACTTGGCATCCTCGATTTCGTCGAGTTTCGCGAGACCTTCGCTTTCGAATCGTGCTTTCCATTGCTGAATCTCGGCATTTTGTTTGCTGATTTGTCGAAGGAGCTCGGCCTGAAACGAGTCGAGGGATTGCCTACCCTGCTGGCAACACCTCACATTCTTCGGTGAAGTTGTGAGATTTCAGTGAACAAATCGAAATTTCGATGAGAACCTTAGCTTCGGATTCTGTGTCAAGTTGGTCTCGAAGGCTATCGTTTTCATGCTCGAAGTTCTTCACTTGGGCAGCCAAAGCCTGGCGTTCACTTAAACAATGTGCTTCAATTTCCTCTAATACTAGTCGTTCTTCAATAAATTCAATTCTTTTACTTGTTCGGAGAATTGGAATCATTTCTCAAGTTTAAAATTTCTTCTTTTAGTGTGAGCAATATCTTCAAAGTCGGTGGACCTAATGGATCATGAAAGTCTAAAATATGTGAGATAGGGTCGGTATCGATAACGCTATTACCCTTTCCGGAGAGGGGAGGGGGAGCGTTCATCACCCTTTCAGCTAGTTTCCTATTTACCAGTTCTATCACCTGTCTACAGAATTGATCTAGGGATAGTGCGTTCCTTCCTCGCTGGCAGGTACCCGCGGTCCAGAGTTTTGCAAATATCTCACCATCTTTATGGTTAAATCGGTAAAATTACTACGTTTTAGCAAACTAAACGATAGATTTAAACGGTTTCAGGAATTTCTACATGTTGATCCATTGACATTGACGTTACACCTGTTGGAGACAGTCAATGATGATTTCGAAGTCCCAATTACAGAAGGCGGTTTTCAAGTCACAATTTTCCGCTTAGAGTGGCAATCTCAATTAACTTGCAAGGTTTTCCCTTCCATTTCCGCAAGCGAAATTACGAAAATTATTAATCGTTGAAAAAATTTAATAATCTTGAAACTATTAGTTAGGGAGATATTTATTACTATTATTATTATTATTATTATTATTATTATTATTATTATTATTATTACTGTTATTATTATTATTATTGGATGGAATAAAAGTACACATCGAGGCATCCTAGTATCCAAGCACTATTATTATTATTATTACATGACCCGCGACCACATCAACTGTGCGGTTCCCATCACGTCTTGCAACTACATTCGTTTTCCTTGCACTCATTGTTCGCAGTGGTTTTCGAAGATTTCGCGTGTTGTTTCGGCGGCTGCCTGAGGATTTCGACTTCTTTGTGAATGTCGTGGAATGCTGGTCGAGTCCATTCTCTTTACAGTCTTGGAGATAGCCGAGCTAAGGCGTTTCCACATGAATTGAGGGAGTGTGTTAGGAAAAGGTGTCGCGCCAGCACCTTGCTTTCTGATCGACTGCATCACTAATTATTCCGCTACTCCCTTACCCAAGGCAAATATTGTTTAATATCACACTGGTTGTAACATCATAAAGTTCAATTCACCGAGCTTCCTCGTCATAACTGCGCTTTGTCTCCTCTAGTTGACTCGCCAACTGTGACTTCAAACGGTGCAGGTTATTCAGCTGAATTTACACGTTCATACTGGTGGTCGAACTTTCTTATCCAACACATCTATTACAAAAGCGTACTTGATTTTCCATATCTTCTAATTGACGTCCAAGTTCTCCATTCTCATTGTGGAGTCGGTTCTGCAAAATACGTCGAGTAATTTCTTTAAATCCTAAGCATTTTTTCTGAACTAGATAGTTGAAACATTGCTCCACTCACCTTAAGAGAAGCGAAGTCGTTAAGTTGCCGAGATTGCTCGTCGGCTTTCGTCTGAGCCTCGGCATATTGCACTTCCACCACTTTAAGCTGCTTTTCCAGGTCTTGACGTGAACGTACCTGCCGTGTTCTTTATGTAATATGATATGATTATATATGTCTAATTCGCATTCTTAAGCTGCACCAACAAGCGAACTAGAGGACAGGAGAAAAATTATGTGAATTTCGAGGCACTTAAGCTACTCCTAATCAGAATAGTGTTGTATCTCAATATGCTTATAAGTCTACCGTACATTGAAAATAGAGACCGAATAGCTCTTGAATAAATACTGTTACATTACTGCTGCAGTTCCGAAAGTTTTTGATAACTTCTATGAAAATATCTAGAAATGTCACAGCTTACTTCACTGTCGACAGATGCCGAAACTTCCTCCAGTTCTCGTTGAAGCTGTGCTTTTTCCTTGTCTGCCTTAACTTTGAGTTTTTGCAGCTGCTCAAGTTGATCAGTAAGCTCGGCAACCGCGTCGTGATGCTTCTTACGAAGTGACGCGAGAGCCGTTTCGTGATTCATGTTCGCTTCCTACAATACGTAACTAATTATGTTGATCTTTAAATCATCATCAGCAGCAACGAACCTCCAGGTCACGTCGTAGCTTCGCGAGTTCGGCTTCTCGTTTCTTGTTTGCCTCTAGTTGGGCTGCAGTGGCACCGCCTTGTTCTTCAAGTCGTTCGCTGATCTCTTCAAGCTCGCGTTGCAGCTCAGAGCGAGATCGATCAGCCTTAAATGTCTCAATCAAGATTCCCCCCGACGATCCAAAAGTTTTCGATTTATTTCCTAATATTCTGTAGCTAATGAAAGATTTCGAAATAGTGCGCATTATCCAGGAAAACTTCTTGCTCCGTACCACTTTGTCATTTTTATGATATGATGTTTAAATAAAGTGTAAGACTATACTTTAGCGCGGCTCTGGCGCTCGTTCTCGAGCTCCTCCTCAAGCTCGGCAATGCGAGCCTGCAGTTCTTTGATTTGGCGTTGCAGTTTGGCGACAAGCGACTGCTCTTCTTCAAGGCGCGTTGAGAGTTGATGAAGTTCTGCTTCCTTCCTAGAAATGTAAAAGAGTACTAGACCTATCATGACGCATCGTCCAAAAATGTCATTAAAAAGCAGTAGAAAGCGTCCTCTCAGCACGAGTTTAGCCATGACCCTCGATCCAGTCGAGCAATTAAGAACCCGATTTGCACGTTTACGGCCTAAGAATTGTGTATCAAAGCCGGCTTTGACAACCTTTGCTGTCTACGCACCGACATTATACTATAAGGAAAACGAAATCGAAAAGTTCTACGTGGACTCGGAGAAGTTCTACGGAGAAGGCCATACATTCTTTAAGGCTATCACTGAGCACCTTAACTTTCGAGGTGACACCCCAAGGTAGAATCGCACGAGCTACAGGCAATCGCCAACCGAACATTTAAAACAATGCAGAAAGCGACTAAATAAGATCGTGAAGAGAAAGTTGCAGTGTAGGCTAACACTAATTCATGGAGGAATGTAACTATGACAGATCTAATGTAATTTTCCTACTTCTTCATGTTCTGTTCAACATCGTGCTTCTGTTTGGTGATCTCGTCAATGTTCTCTTGCGCAACCTTTAGTTCTCCTTCAACTTTGCGCTTAGCCCTAAAATTCCAAGTGAAAAATTGCTTAACAGTGCTAACCAAGAAAAATCTATGGAATGAATCACAAAGATGGGTACGATAGTTTGGTAATGTGGAAACGGTTACTTTTCGAGGTCTTGGCGAGCTCGCTTCTCGCGATCCATAGAGTCTTCCAGATCGTCCAATTGCTGCTCGAGTTTCGCTCGCACCTTCTCCATGTGATTCACGCGGTCTTCCTCGGCTTGAAGGTCTTCCATCAATTTTCGGTTCACCTATTAAAATTCTTGTCATGAGTTCAAATGTTTTTCATTTTAAGAGGTTCATATTTTTATTGAGCGTACTATTCTTTTACGACTCTAATACTAACCTAATTTAATGGATTAATTTCGAACTCGAAGTGGATGACTTGGCTTCACCCTTTAACCTCGTTTTCCAAATAATGTAGCACTAGGCTATAGTAAAAAGATATCTAATCTAGTTAGGCTAGTTACCTTAATTTACTAATCGATAATCTTCCTGGGCTGAGTTTCTCGTTTCTGATTGGAAGTTTTAGTGGTAACGTACGTTCAAATTTTATTTAAGATGTTTTTTTTTCTGTCTTCAAATAGCGACAAACAGCCAGTAGACAGACCTCCTCCTGGTGTTTCTTCTCTTTGTTCAAGCGAGCAACAGCTTCGTCTTGGTTGGCCATTTCGTCTTGAAGGGAACGGATATTGTGATCACGTGCCTGAAATGATTTTAAAAAGTAGAAATATGTGGGTCTCTTCTCTCCCGCAATTCTCATTTTTTTCACGTTTGTGTTTTTCAGTCACCTGTTTCTCGCTCTCTGCTTTCTTCAACGATAGTTCGAGATCTTGCGCGTGCTTCTTGTGTTCGGCGATCTCCTGTTCGTACTGCAAACAAGTTTTTCACGAAGTGTTCCCGACTTCTGTTGTTTCTGTCTAAAATGCTTAAGCAGATACCTTCTTCTTTTGTCTGTTCAGGTCGTTGTTACGGTCTTCCATGTCAGCAAGGCGATCCTAGAAAGAACATGGAATGAACTATGATTTTTGAGTTTATATCCTCAAGAAAGCGACAAACGTTTTTACTTGGGAACACCTAGACGAAAATTTTCGTGTAATTTGAGAGTATAAGGAAAAAAGCGAGGAGTAGTTCATTTTCATGAAATAACGAAAGAGAATGAGAACTTTCTATGAAACAGTTAAGTATTGACAGAAGCTATTGAGAGAGCATCCTACGAGTTTTTTACACAAATACTTGAATCTCTCTTCATTGAATCCGTGGTTTTCAATTCACTTCTGTTTTTCTGGATGTTTAAACACTGAATGTCTCCATTTTTCTCAAGAAACAGAAAGTTTTCAATTCTACTCAGTTTTAAGCTTCGACGTTCCAGTTGATACAGTGTGATAAGAAAGAGATGTGCCTTTGTGTACCTGAACTTCAGCGAGTTGTTTATCGAGATCGGCTTTAAGAGCGCTGAGTTTCTGATTGCGCTCTTCAGCGTCTTGAAGATTCGCCTTCTCCTTTTCTAGATTGAGGAACAGGGCGTTCTTCTCTTCAACTAGTCCTGCTACCTAAACACCAAAAATTTTTAGTAGTTTAAGATGGGTTATCCGACGCCTCAGTCATTAATTAAGAAATAGAATCTCATCGATTCCAGATCTATAGTCTATCTTCTTGACATTCCAATGGTTTAAATATTGTGTTGACTTCAAATTTTTCTCCAAGGTCATTTTGACGTTATTGGAAGCAGCACGTTACTAGGGAGATATTCGTTTTGTGGAGCACTTCGAAAACGCGATGTACCCGAATGCCCAACGAATTCTAAGAATGGTATCGTTTCAAGAATTGTAGGCATGGGGTGCTCACATACCCAATCGACTGCTCAAACTTCGTGCTCATGTGGAATTATTCTGCATTATCGTCTTTTGTGCATGGCCTAGAGTGTGCCAATCTCCTGATCTTACCTGAGTTTCAAGCTGCTTTCTTGTTTCATCACCTTTGGTGATAGCTGCCTCAAGTTCTTTGATCTTTTCGGACAATATTCCCATCTCCTCGGCTTCCTTTCCAGCTTTGAGTAATGGCTTGACCTAAAAACGTGGACTTTGTTTGCTCTCCTCAGTGAAATATGGTATGACAGTTAACGTTTGTGTCTCTTGGGAAACCATTCATCCCAAGAATATTTTTTTGACTCTTCATTTGGTAACGACTTGTTTTCTCTGACATGTCATTTTCCGGTCTGTTACATAGGTATTCTGCAAAACTGCGAAAGAAGCAAAAGTAGCGAACCTTTCCGTAGAGTTTGAACCATTCCCAGGTACGAAGTGTGCACCAAGATCGTACATTGCGCTGCACAATGAGCAGTCCTAGAAGATATCATGAACTTTGGATCTCAATACAGACGAACGCTTCAAAATTGAATTACCGGCTTGTTGTTGTTTTCTCCTTCTAAGGTCGGTCTGTCCGAGATACCACCTTGAAAATCCCAATTTTAGATTCTATCCACTCAAATGCATTACGACTTATATCCCAGATTATGCATTGAGTAATAGCTACTATTTGTATTTATTGCATTCGCATTAGGAGCTTGTTTAATACGGGAATCAAGTCAGCAATGCTCAAATGTATTTAACCTCTTTTCATTAAAAACCATGAATGAAAGATTCAACTCATTCATAGAACAACAACGTGGAATGTAGTAATTCAAAAGGAAATCTACCTGATTCGGCTCTGGAAGTTGGTCATAATCACTCTGAGAATGTCATCACGCAAATCTTCAAGTCTGGCAAGAATACCGGCTTTGAAGAACACCTGCAACAGAACTTATATATCAGTAATACTTCTGGTTAAAATTTCAAAGCATTTTCAGGTTTTGGTTTTAAAATCTATTGCTAAAAATCTAAAAAAACTGGAAGAATTGTGAATGATCTTTTTCACTGCTTTCTCTAGCCGCGATAGCTCATTCAATTTCATTTCTTCAATAAGCTAATTGTTTTAAAAGTGATGATGACCAAGCCATGCCTTAGTGTTTCCGATCTTGAATTCCTCATCTTTCAAGTTACCCTCGGCGACCAATTTGTCGGTGATCGCAACCGATGCCGTTTTCGTGTCTTCATTCTTAGCCACATCAGCGGCTAGTACAGCGTACCTGCAGCATATAAATTTGAAATTGTTCAAAAATAACGATTCGCCCAGCCTTTACTATTGCATGGTTCGTTTCCAAGTTTCATTGAGCCTAAGAAAGTGTTAGAACAGGTTTGCAGAAATTCCCATGACTTATTGAAGTGATCTAATGCGCTAGCAAAGGACCACTACAAGAATTTCGAAAACTTCAAGCCCTACATTCCGATCTTCTCGTTCCTTTCCACAGATTTCTAACATGTGGCATAAATATGTGCTGACAAAATTCTTGCAATCAAGTGATTAGGATGTGCAGCTGGCGGTTCAGTGTCACTTTCACGAAATAAGCTCCGCATCTACTTCTCGGAAAGTCGGATAACATAATTATGATTGTACACAATCACCGTTGCGGAAGGTGGACGAGGAGATCTTTGAATACCATATAACCTAGTGCAATCAAAATCATGGGTCTCTTTCGGAAAATTTCTGCGTTTTTTTATTGATTTTTTTATTTACCTCTTTGAATTAACTTATTTGATACAGTTGATCGGATACAAAAAAACTATACCTGTGCCTGAAGTCATCATATAGCATTCTGTTAGGGAACCCTTTTCTGCAAATTCGAATACCTTCGAGCACACCATTACAGGTTAACTGGTTAAGCACGAGAGCAGAATCAATGAGACCTTAAAACGTCTAAGTTGATAATTTTGAAAGGTCTTGTTAGTTGGCGTGGCCTTGCATGGATGACTCAGTCGTGAAATTCAAATCAGAGCTAAGAAAAGATGTCGTGCGACGAGGTCAGTTCCTATTTTTAACCTGTAAAAATTCTGTTATTTATCACGGAAAACTTACCGGATTGCTTTTTCTCATTGGGAATGATACAACGAATGAAATGAGGATGAGTCTGGTAGAGCATGTTCATTAGATTGTTTAGCGATTCGCGATAAATCATGGATACTGTCATGAACGAGGACGATTTGCCCTGAAACCTGGGCTTTCAATGATTTTTTGTAAATAGCACGACTATGAGTTGTTTCCCACACTAAAATAGATTATGTCGGAAATTTGAGTTCTGTCGAAAGCTTATTTTTTACTTGATTTGATATTATCCTCATTTTCTTTTACTGAATGACTTGCCTTCTTTTTTCCGCCGCCTGTTCCACTCTTTGCTGCCTCGGCAGCCTCTTCCTGTGTTTGATAGTCTGCCCATATATCGAGCATAAGCTTACATCCGTGGGAATGTGTCTTTAGCAGCGCTACAGCCGAATCATTCAGGGGATCCTAAATGACTGGCCAGTTTTTGAAAGTAATAAGATCTAATCAACTTTCTTTGTTGTACCTTGTTCTTCTCAAGGAAGTTAGTAGCGTTATACCGTACAGTTCCAGCATAGTGAACAACAGCGAAATGAGCTTCAGCCTAGAACATGTCTTATAGCATGTAAGTTATGGCGAGTTTCCAGAAAATTTGATTTCATGGATATCCACCATGCTCATTTTAATCCTTCATGCATACAAATTCCTCATCAAAGTTAAAAAATTATTAAATTTTCTGCATATCTATCGTGTTAGGGGTGATCTCCTCTTACCTGCTTGCCCTTCGGCGGCTTGGGCTTTTGGAAGTTGGGATGTTTGCCGAGATGTTGATCATTTAGTTTCTGTACGTAGGTCATATCAGTAGCTTTGGGAACGATGCATTCCTCATCCAGCATTGATATCAGACCCAGCGGCTGAAACGGATCTCTGAGCTTTCGATAAACCGTAGGCTGCTACTTCGTGTTAAGTAGCCATGAAGTAAGAATTCTAGGATTCTGAAGTGGAAGAGTAAAAAAGTGGAGTTCGACGACTTTATCAGACCCAGGATACTTCTTATTGTTCTGTAATCAATTCGATAGAAATGGAAACTGGAAGTACTTTACTCACGTGTGACGGTATTTTGCTCTACTTTATCGAGTAATATCGTGGTTATATTTTTGTTGATTTCCTCCTTGTTGGTAGTAGAGAGCACCCTTTTACTGTACTTTCGAATCAAAGCTTTTTGATGGAGCAAAATGAAATCGGAAAACATGACAAGTTCACGATTTGGCAGTTGCAACATAAGTGCCCTTGGAATTGAGAACCTCGATTTTCAGTGGAAAAGTATAGGTGCTCACCTTCTCAATCAGCTCAATACATGCTTGTAAATCGAGGCCGAAATCAATGAAGGTCCACTGTATGCCCTCGCGTTTATACTCCTCCTGTTCAAGTACGAACATGTGATGATTGAAGAACTGTTGTAGACGTTCATTTACGAAGTTGATCCAAAGCTGTTCGAATGAATTGAACTGAAACGACTCTCATCATCCTTCGCTTTTTGTCATTGACATGGCAGTCGTTCGATGAACCGAGAACCAACTCACATCGAATATCTCGAATCCAGCGATATCGAGCACACCAATGAAATAGCGTCGTTCGATCTGTTTCGCATCAAGTGTTTTGTTGCATCTGAAGTTCAGGGATTGGTAATTTTAAACGCATCGCTCTTCTTCTCCTTTTTTTTTCGCTTGGAGACATAAATTCTCAGTGTGACATGTAAGGCTGAGAGACAAAGCTACCTGCTAATAAGCCACTTGAACATACGAGCGTAGATGGCCTTGCCGAGACCAGCGACTGCCCAGTGAACCTAAACTCGTGTACTGGATCAGCTAGTAGATTGAAGTATTTCACTTGGCTATATGTACTGAATAGTATTATTCACTAGAGAGACCGTTTTTAAATACTCTAATTCAGTCTAATTCAACTTTCAAATTGGCTGCAAAGCTAGCGAAAGGTACACGACATATATTTCATACAAATTTGAGAGATGGACCGTGCATAACATTTTTTAACTATTATAATTCCACAAGTGATCACGATCACGCATTATCAATAGTCAATTGAAGCGTAAAGAAATTTAACTCATTCATTGTAGGCTTTTTAAGGGAAAATAGGTAGTTGGTCATTTCGAAAATCGTCATCCAGATGTGAGTATTCGTATGAACTTACTAGTCTGAAAGCATTTTTAGGATTCAGTGTTTGGTAATTCATTGACGAACCTGTTCAAGATTTTGACCCTTATTCACCCACTCAGTGCCGACGCGTACGCGAGGTTTCGTGAGTGCCTTCAGGAACTCCTCATGGTTTACACCAAGATTGTGAGCAACGTTCTGTGCATCTGAAATAAATTGTGGTGCTGATTACAGGGTTCAGCTAATGTATAGATTGTTAATTTCGCTTCTAGTGGAAGTTCATCGAAACAGTTGAGATTAAGCTTGCTAATGGTTCAAGTCTTCTCGAGAGATTACATAGGTGCTTCGAAACCGTTTCGTAAACTTGGATCTAAGGTTAATCAATGAAAATGGAAAGAGTACTTCGATGTCTACGATGTAAGTGATTAAAAGATTTTTTAAAATCAAGATCTAATATTGTGTCTCTTTTACTAACGGATTCTTCATCAAAATTTTCACCTTCATCGCCATCGGGTTCTGCTTGCTCTTCTCTTGGTCTCTGCTTGAATTTCATTTCTCCCATGTGCAGGATAGCGGCGCAGCTTTTGTATAGATCCATGACTTCATCGTCTTCAAAACCCATGATGTCGAATGCCTCCTGTAATGTTGGAGTGAACTAGTAAAGAGTAAGTCTAGTAGTTACTGTCGTTCTTGTAATGGATTATGGAAGAGCGACTTATGGTAGGTTGATTCAAAGCGTATCGTTATAGTGGAATTTGAACAAATTTCCTATTAAATATAACCACACCTGTGTTAGACCCATCTCCTCTTTGTCATTGACTCCATCAATCGTCAACTCAGCTTGCGAACAGAAGTGATAGTATTTGAGGTCATTGTTGAGCTTCAGGAGACCTGAGTCGACATAGTGCGATGTTGTGAAAATTCATTTCTGTTTAAAGTAGATAGCTGCTAACTGGGACATACCGCGAAGTTTGGGATCATATCCGGACATGATCTGGTAGAAAATATGGTAACTGCGTTCACCAGGCGCTTGGCGAACCACTCGAGACTTTTCCAGTAAATCTAAAATTTAGCTCCTTCTGCCTTTACCTTATCGTTTCAATTTACTTATTGTTTTGTATGGGCTCTACTATCTTGGAAATATTTCGTTATCCTGAATACTACCATGCGTTTACCAACGAAGGCGTAAACGACAGGAAAGCAGCCAAACTTTTTGGATTACCTATCATTTTTACTTCATTTTTAATATCTTTAGCAATGCCGAACATCTTTAGAAATACTAACAGTGTTCAATGTCTCCTCCAGCAAGCTTTCCTTGAGCTGAGAAGTGGGTTCGGATAAATTTACCGAAACGAGACGAGTTGTTGTTACGAACAGTTTTCGCATTTCCTAAAAATTAGGCCTTAGTGTTCAACACTACAGTGTAGTATCGAGTGTGCCAACCGAATGCCTCCAGCACAGGATTGGTCTGCACAATCTGCTCCTCAAGAGTTCCCTACAAAAAGTAATTATATTGTTTTGTTAAAAGAAGAAGCTATCCTTAGTTACTTACTCCTTTTCCTCCTTCCTGTTTGGAAGCTGCTTGTTGAGTTGAACCAACAATAGCGAAGTATGAGATTACCTACAATATTTATTCATAACCCAACCATCAGTTATTTGGTCAAACTTTTATGGTATTTTTTATCACAATGGAGCACATTCTTCTTATGAATGAGAGAATCATCACATTTTTTGGAAATCTCACCTTTTTAGTATTTTCTGTCTTTCCGGCTCCAGATTCTCCAGTAATTAACATAGACTGGTTCTCACGATCTGAACGCAGATTTTCTCAAGAAGATCTCAACTAACTCCCTTCTCATCATTAAACTTTTCTTCAAGGGTGCTTACCGTGTTTGAGTAGTCATTTTACGCGCTGAAGGCCAAATGTAAAATGTTTGCATTATCTACCCTATCTGACATAGGGTTGGATTCCCTATGCTGGTTACATAAGTGCTTTGTCGAAAAGGCTGATGGTTTCAGATGCCATTTCTACCACAATCAGTTATGAAATGTTTCGCTGTCAAGTCGATCCCATTACTTTCTGGTGGTTACATGTGCTCTCAAACTGACCTTGCACCATGTTTCTGTAGGCCTCGTCAGAAGTGGCGAAGAGATGCGGTGGCATCTCGTTTCTTCTCTTGCCCATGTAGAACTTGATCACCGACTCCGTATAGATAGGCAGACGCTTGTACGGATTAATTACGACACAGAACAGGCCGGAGTATGTCTTGAAGAGTCGGAGTTGAGGTTTTAGAAAAGCACTTACTGAGAATGTTTAAGAAATTTGTTTTGATTTTATACAACTGGCTGTCTGTTATCCGTTTCTTGCTCGCAAGTTTAAATTACTAACTGTCAGTGAAAAAGTCGCAAAATCGTGTACCCGTCCAGTTCATAAAAAATCAATGCATCTTTAATAATTTCTTGTAGGCGTGGGATATTTTGTTGTCAAAGTAATCTGACATACGTAGATCATCATATCCCTGTATCGATCCTTAAGATTTGCCAATACAGAAGCTTCGTTCAAGAACGTCAAATTCGCCATGTCTTCGGTTTTATCGAATTTCGGAGGATTCATTTCTTGCGCTTCATCTTTCTTTATGGTCACCTTAAAAGCAAAAGCTTTAGACTTCTCTTACCTCGAGAAATTTGACTTTATTGCATATAAACCGAACATTTTAGCACAACTTCTGAACCACCCATTTTTCTCGAATATCTTCACGTCTTTCTCTTTGCCCTCCCTTTAATTCTAAAGGTCTTCCTGGTCTTCCTGAATTGGAAAGTGAATATGGTCCCATTATCGCCAGTTTTTATTTATTGCCTAATAATTTTTAATGGCAGCGTATTATGTGGCATAACCATAGTATTGCTGAGATATTTGCAAAACTCCTTAACGTTACCACCGCAAAGGACAAAAGCGTGTTCGGTCCCAACCACAGGGACCAACGGTCCGGAGTTTTGCAAATACCTCAGCAGCATTATGGTTATGATTCCATTGCTTCAAATTTATTCAGAAAGCGAAGAGCTTGATTGTGCAAGGTATTCACATTTAATGCACTTCAGTCAATGCTAGTATAAAAAGCTTTGTTACCGATCTATTTAGAAATTCTTAGGGAAGATCCTATCTACGTTGATATTTTCTCAGACTTCTCTGCTAATGTTGAGTGCTTCTAGACATTAAGGAGTTAACAAGTTCGCTTTCATATGCATACAGTAGATTTTATGAATCACGCTGTCAGCTGTGGTAGGCTTCAAAAATTCCAGAAATCGGGGTACAACAGAAGTGTAAGTAGTACTACCAAATAAAAAACGAACACGCGTAAGTCGAAAGATGAAAAGCAAGTTTTTTCTGCAACGAGCGTTTCCGAACGTAACGCTCGTTGCAGAAGACGTTTTTTCACCCTGAATTCTATAGAACCGTAAATGAAATGAATTTCTCAGATCTAGACTCTCCAGTACTTACCGAATTTCCCTTGGCAGTGATCACAGTGACTTGATCACCTTGTACAGATTGGATTTCAGCTGCGACGAACCCTAAAATTGAGTGACGTTACAAGGAGCTTCACATCGACGAAAGGAAGGCGACATTATGATGGCCATTTCATCTATGAGGGAACTAGCGGTCTAAGAACGTTAGACTATGAATGGAATCCGTTATTTTAGAGTTCGTTTTCCCTTCTGTGTCACCTCTACAACTATGCTTTGCTGGTGATCTGTTAGATGAATACGTTTTTTCCAAAACAACAGTATTTCATGGAACAGAGAGATAGCGGTGTTTTATTTCTATCATCGTTTCTCTTCGTTGATAGAGTGGAATTCTTGGCAGCTAGGAGATCTGGCGGTCAGTTGGTGGAGGATTACAATGCATCCACAACCACCCACGCTATGTTAGAGTGTACAACGTATAGTTTTATAAGCGCTATGAGGGCAGCAGAAGGCGAGAGATCGTTGGTGGCAACTATTCTTAGAATGAAAACGAGCCGCTCGAAAACAAATTACTAACGACGAAAAATTCGGAAAGATTTCTTGTATTTTTAACAAGAATTTTCAAGTATCCAACTATTTGGATTGTTTTGTTTAGGAGTAATACGTCTTAATTTCTTTCCCAAACAATTGTAAATATGCTTCACAAAATTGTGAAAGGTAGAAAATTGAGGAAGACTTTTGGTTTTAGGAAAAATGGAATTCTGAAAAGTGTCCGGCGGTCATGGGAGTGCTTCGTGATTTCACTGATTTGTGAGCATTTGTTATTGGAATTCAAAGACAGAAAGGCATAGATTCAAAAATTGTTTAGATATTTTGTATTCATTGAGTTAATACAAAAATAATCGTGGGTCTTGCTAAAAGAAATGCCGTTCTGATGATGTAGATGTGAGAAAAGCCCATTTCAGTGCTTTTAATTATAGCGATCCATATGTTACACTACGGACCCGATCTGAGCCATAACGCCGTCGCTTTCTCGCCAGCACAAAGTGGTTTATCCGATCACGCGTGTCGGAAAAATACTAGCAAGGTGATGGACACATCCAAAATCCGGTACGAACCATGCGGTTATCCACTGTGTAAGAAAGCAAGTGCCACATGTAAATAAATGAAGCTAGAAAATCCACCTTGACTGGCAATACGGAAGCCATGCTGAATAGTTGAAGAGACGTATACTCAAAGATAACCGAATGGCAACGAACCAAGGAATCCGTGTATTTTGAATTTAAACCCAACGCCTAGCCAGAAAATAAACCTTTTTTTTTCCTTGAAACATATTCCAAACTTATAGTGAGTTGTGGGCCTATTTTATTAATTTTCTTGAGCACCAAATTACCCAATAACTGCCATCTCTTCTAACTGTTGAATGTATATCTATCTGGTGAAATATCCAGTTGTTTCAAAAAATATAAGCACTCTCTTTTTCAGTGCTATTCAGAGGATTAGGACAACTTTGGTCAATGATGGAGACGTTTACGAGATCAAAGTCGTCATGAGAGTAATGAGAGTAAAGTGATTCATTCAATTCCACATCGCCTCACCATCTTCCGGATCTGGAACCCATACGTTCTTCTTTGAATCGAATGGACGATTCGCCGATTCGGCTCTTGCTTCACGCGATATGCCCAGATACTGATAACCCGGATCCTTTTCGAAGTCGCTGTTCGCCATGGCTGTAAAAAATCTCTAGCGATATTGACTTGCACCAGCATCGATAAGCTATTGAGCCACAATAGCGGCCGCATTAGTGGAGAAACAAAGCACTTGACACATTGACATCGGATATGTTAAGGCAGTGAGACTGGATTCTCTGAAATCCTGGCCTGGAAAGTGGCAGGTATAAAAAAATTTGACCTATTCGATACGCACCCATACTCAAACCTATTTCCTGGGGCAAGACAATTCAGAAGAAACTGGTAATGAAACAGGAGTACTCGTAACGTATCATAAATACCGAATTCCTATATGGCAATGGTCTAAATATTCAAGATATGAAAATGTTTTTACATGATGTCAGTATCGTCGACATTATTAGACATTTACTAACGGAAACTGTTAAACGAAGAGGAATCAAAATAATTCGAAATTTGTCAGAGGAAGTAGCGAAGTAACAAAGAAGAATACGGTCAATCCAGCAAACTTGTAACCACGATTGGCCTTCACCACGAACTACAACAGTTAGAGACTAACTGCTTAGGTGGCGGCTTTTAAGCGCTTGATCAGTGAAGGGTGTGAGATGTGGGCGATCGGCAAAGGGCGGAGCATACTGCCTCATCCCTCAAGGGTTGCCGATACTTCGCTTCGATCTATGATCCGTTTCACCTTGCGGATGACGTCCAACACATGGGAAAAAGGTTGTCATGTGCATGGATTTTCGGAAAACTTAATGAAACGTTTTTTTTCTCAAACGAATCTATGAAGGTTCTCAACTAGTAAGTTAGAGTTCCTTCAGGTGTCGCTTCCATCTGAACAGCGAAACAGTAGCTCTTGGCTGGAAATAATTCCTAACATGGGCCGATTTTGGAGAATATCCTTATAAGATGGTCAAAATCATGTTAATTTAAAACCACCTTAGACGCGAGTTTAATGAAGTATTTCATTGAATATGCTCTAAATGGAAATTAGTCTTCATGCTTAGGCTCTCTGATAAGTGAAATCGACTGAGTCAATCAAAATGGGATGCTTATTGCAGAACAGATTCATGAGGGCAAGGGTACAAGGACTTATTCTGTGCAATCGATGTCATGTCAAACTGCAAAGCTTCATATGATGATAGTACCTCAGAATCGTTTTTCCAAAAACGATTCTGACAATCGAAGAGAATTCAGAGACTTTTAAGTTTAGAACACTAGCCTTCAGTTGCAACGATTTGCCTTTTCATCACTTTTACTCACGGAATTGATATTGGTTTGACACATTGAAACCTTTCCCGGTTAGTATAGTGAAAACGTCCAAGTAATGAGAACTGTTATCGCTGCCTTCAAAATGGTGTTATCTTCATTTTTTTCTAGTTCATTCCGCATTCCATCGTGATACATAAAGAGTAGGAGTAGGCGCTGATAACTTCGTTCCAATCGGCGTTTGCCCTCGGGTTCTGTAATTTGATACCAACTAGCCAGTAGCGTATTATCTTCCTCTATTTTTAAACTGTTTATCAAGTTCTGGTTTTTTTTTAAAGTGAGACCAAAGAAAAATGGAAATCTGGAAAACAAATCAAGAAAAGTAGAAACGTAGAATCAAGAAAACTTTGGTGACAGAAAGGATAAATGTGTCGAGCATGTTCTGAACGGTATTCCATGTGATGGATGTTTTGCACATTTGCCTTATTGACTTGATCATTCAACTTTCCGAATGTTTATACGGGAAATGATGCTTCTAGCTCAACTGTTTTAACCATAAGACGGTCTTTACATAATGTGGAACCTTCCCTTGGTCTGTATATATGTACATGTATAATGCGTTCTTTTTTCGTAGTTAGGTTTAAATATTTGCTGAAAATATGACAAGAAAAGGTTTTCAGAAGGAATATTTTTAAAGACTGCGATTTGCAAAAGATCAATTTATTTTGCTTCATTGATAAGCTAACACGAGGTTTTACCACATATTTATTTGGCTAACGTTTCGACTTCTTCGTCTTCATCAGAGCCGATGATCCCAGTCGATGGCCCACAGCCGTTCCTCTTCTCGATCAAATGTGTCGTAACAACCTCGGGTTAGCATACCAATGAAATAAGGTACTACGATTTGTGTTTTTGGACTAAAATCGACAACTGCTTAGGGCAGTATTAAGGGCAATGTAAGAAAGAAGAAATGGTATGTTCTACGAATAGCTTGTTCTTTTATCCTGTGGTTCATGTGCTATTCTTTTCAATAATTCGTTTTTGAAACTACTGGAAACCACGTAGTAAAAAAAATAAAGTGCTCAAAGAATTTATTTATTTGTTGACAATCTTTTCTGCTTATGTTAACGAATTACTCTTCAATGTTTGCCAAATTCGCTAAGTACGTTGATATCATCCATCAGTGAATACACTATTGCAAAATACTTCTCGCTGTTTTTGTGAATGTCAGCTGTCCCATTTTGGGTGGAGGCACTGTTGAAGGCCTGACACCATCTATTCTCGGCATCTTCTGACAGAATCGCTACTTGCACATGGGGCTGTAATACTTGTGCGTTCCAGGAAGGTCCAGTCAACGGATCGACACTTGTCGCCGTACTGCCGCGTCCACACACCGACGCAAACAGCCGGAAAACGCGCCAGCGAAAAAACAAATCCAACAGTCGATCAACAGGCTTATAATTTACTAGAAAACCTTATCAAAGTGTCAACTTGCTCTAAGCGCTTCGTTAAGTGTTGCAGTTGTTTCCAAAAACGAGTAGCGTTACTTAAAATTATTGGATTAACAAGGATTATTAACCCTTTCGAGACCAAGCTGGTTCTTCGATAACTGATGACAATTTCTGGCTCATTTGAGTATATCAGGGGATCAGAAATTTAAAAATTTTTGGAGTACACATTATTCTATTTTATTAATCATGTATGTAATTCACATGGAGCTTCTTTTCAGATATAGACGTGTTTAGAATAGAACTTTTCAAAAAACTGATATATATTTGAAAGTTCCAACGGCAACTACAATTATTAACGAAACTTTGGAAAACACCATCATGACAGGCGAAGTCGATTTGTTTATTTTCTTTCGTCCTCGGAAAACAAGCCTTGAGGCAATAAAGTGAAAGAAATATGTTCTGGACTTCAGAAAATCAGAATTTCATCGTGGTGACATAACAGAACTTCTATCGTATAGCAAAGCTTTGTGGATTCTAGCAGATTTTATTTTATTTAATTGAATTGTTTACGTGCTGAGATATATTAATTGAAAAATAAAAGTGGTCGTCACTTTCACACTGTATGACTCGCATAGAGGTCACGTCATCGTGGATGTGTTTACTGCTACACGTGTGTTCGGGAAAGGTTTAATGGAGGTTATTAATAGATTTGTCATCAGGACCTTGTGTGACTGTGTGAACGTCTTTAAAAAAGTTCCATGCTATAATTGGCACTTCACTTTGTTGATAAAAAAATCCAGCTGGTGGATATGCCCAGTTCTCTTCTAACGCAATCAGCACGACCGTCATATATCATTGCAGTAAAGAAGACGAGGCTGACTCTGATGGATGCAACACCGGGGATCGAGCAACAGCTCTCGATCGATAGCATCGTTCATGATAACTTTTTTTAAACCAATAATCCGCTATTAATGACGATAACGAACATATTTGCAAAAAAGTTTAGCTCGACCTCTCTGAACTTGTGTTGTAACGTGTAAGTTGCAATCTTCAAGAGTTTTTCCTTCCTCAGAGTTTTGTGAAATGCTGTATTTATATTTGGATAAAAGTTTAAAGTGGATGTTAAAATTATCGCTACTATCTCCATTGGATTCGACCTTGTTGATGATGAATTGATTAATATTATGTCGAAATTTGTCGAAAGACTTGCGGCCGTTATTACGGTTGAGAGCACATTTTGGCAGAAAACCCATGAAGCCCGTTGCAGATGGGCAGCTGCGATGTGTATTTCCTTTTTGGTGGCAGCTGTCATCGCTTGTTGAAATGCTTGACCAGTCAACTTCGGCTGTGCTTGTCAGTGATGCGGATCCTCTATTGTGGCACTATCTTCAGTAGGTGCTTTTTTTATAGGAACACCAACGTCTGGGTTGTGAAATTCGGCGACTGAATTGTGTTCCGAGCTCAAATTTATCAAAGTGATTCAAAATTACCGCCTCAAAACAGAATAATGGAATTAACACCTAGTGAAAATGATGAAGAATTCTACAGCCCTGATATCACGGGTTTTCAACTGGTAATCCAGAAAGCTTTTGTAAGTGTAAGCTGCGAGTTTTTAAACATGGATGGATCATTTCCAACGCATCACATAATCTTGGAGGCTTGTTTCTATTTTGTCTTTCCAAACATCGTCGATTTAATCCTAGGTAAGGTTTCCTTTCGTTCTTGTTTTATCTATGGAACATATTCCTCCTAGCAGTTTACCGCCTCATCGTAGCTGGGAGGTGTTCCTGGATGTCGGACTGCGATGTACAGTGGGGGATTCACCACCTGGCAGGGTCTTCCAAGCTAGGAAGGAACCCGGTGTTTCCATCAGGTAGCCTAGCTAAGAGTAAACCAATACCAGGATCCACCACTATCCTGGTATCAAAGTCGCATGGTGGTAAACCTCCCTCTGGTCCACAAGGGCTGCGACTGCTCGTGGTGGTGAAGACCTGGAGCAGACTTTGGCCAGGTTGACCTCGGGACTCCAGGAACCATAATGGCTTAGCTTAACCACCAAATCTTCGAAAAATAGGGATTATGCCGGGGCCCGCTCAACCAGTGAGTACAGGCCACTCAAGTATCAAGTATCAAGTGTGGTGCATTTATTCTGAATCGTATATATCGGCCTGTATTTTATGTTCACTGTTTGCTTTTTTATTTTTAACCCAGTCTATCCAAGTGAAAATAAAAACGAAGCGAAATCTAGAATTTTTTTTGCACGATTCGAATCGTCAACGTAAAACCATGGGAACAACCAACAATAATGCTTCAAGTGGCCAGCAAAGCGCTGAGCGGTCTCTCCAAAGAAAATGCAGCGTTAGTTTCAAGATTTTTGCCAATAGAAACGAGAATTATGAAGGCAGGAGAATGTGGAGAAGATCCATTGACGTCGGCATAAAAAGACAATTGACATGGCTCACAGAATTGGACAGAGGCGTAGCACCACAATGTTCTCCAAACCCATGTTCGAGTCCAAAGGACTTATGGTGGTGTTCCGGGGTTGGGAGTAGGAATAATCCACTAAAATGCTGTAAACTCTAAATTAAATTGAATTCAAAATTCTGTAGAACTCTGCTCCATTCAGCAAGCTTACTGTGCTTTTCAGCAACCAACTGTCATTTCTTTAAGTGTTTTAGTAAAGCTTCCAACGAAGAAGTTGCTGCTGAAACTAGTTAAGTGTTACATACAGGAATGTGACTTTCATTGTCTTTTCCAGTGCAGTCATAGCTTGAAATTTACGAATACGAGTACTACAAGATTGATGATTTAAGCAAAACAGCTTTGGTAAAGCTTTTTTTCCCCAGAATTTAAGATGAAATCGGAATGTCTGGTAGTCCACCAAAGCGTGTAATCATATTAGTAGTTGAATTTTTGAATATTTAATATAGAAGTGATGAAAAGTTTGCCTGGTCTATGTGTTCTGTATAATGTTTAACACGAAATGTTTGTAATTCCTCCCTTACATACATACGTAATTTCTCTCTGGTAGCCCTTGATTTAGGCGTTTTTTTTTGTTTTGGCATACCATCGGGCCTTTCCAGTTGACGGTGTCTTCTGGAATTTAATACACACTCACAATGGATAGCCGCAATACGCAGCTCAGATCTTCGAAACCTGTCCCATCTTCAGCATCCAGGAGAATATCCATCAATAGCGAAGTACAGATGGACCGGTACCATAGTAAGAATAACAGATCTGAGATAAACGAAAAGAATGGTGCAGTGGACTCCAAGGGAATGGAAGCTTTCTTTTGGAAGACCACCCAAACGATAGTCGGACGTGTTCTTACCTACCGTCTACTATTTGCATTCGCAGATGGAAACGATTTCAGGAATTCAGAATGGGCCTACGTCACCACGTTCGAAGCAGACCACCACCATGGACGACAACTGCGTGAGAAAGAAACGTATGGAAATTATGTTGTTGGAGTCCGCACAACCAGTGAACACGTGCGTCCAAGTATTCTTGTTTTCATCAGGCCAAAGATTCAGTTTCGACAAAAAGGTGAGAACGTTCAAAAACCATATGTAAAAAAGGCTAAATCGTTGTTTAGAACGCACTGTCGCACTTTTTACTAATACAAGCTTCTAGCTTAAGAACATGCTTTTGTGAAAACATCGACTAACCACCTCGGCAGAGAATAGCCAGGTAGCCAATTCAGCTACAGTTGGCCCCATTGAGCCGTGTTGATATGATTTCCATTGAATGAACAATTGAGTTTCCCTATCACCAAACTACTTATTAGAAATTAAAACGCACTCACTCGTGTAGGAGCTTCACTTTGAACGCACGATTCCTCTACTAGCGTTATGTCATTGATGATATCGTTTCGTTTTTAAGTAGATTGTCAGAATCTAAATGATGTATGAAGAGTTGAGTGAGGAAGAGCGACTTTAAGCGCTACCGAAGGATCATTCAATTCTCTAACCCATTCGTGGAAATACGCGTTGGTTCCAATTTTTCCGCATAGGGTACTTTTTTCTGCCATGCCTTTTGGAATTAGTTGATAGCTCCTCCACCACAGATGTTGTGATCCGAGAAAAGCTATTTCATACACTTCATAGTCGATAAAAACACAGTTTTCAGCACGAGTTCGTTCACCCTGTAATAGAGAGCATTGTTGGATAAGAGAGTAGTAAGAGGTGTCTGCTGCATAAACACAAATTGTTTCGCTGCCATTCCTGACTTTTTGTACAGGCGGATTGCGGCAAGCACGAAACAGCAGGCATCACTGAGAATGTATCATAGAAGAAATAAAGAAGGCTTTTACGTCTAGTTGCTTTAGGCAACACTTTATCATTTTCTGCCATGCATTGGAAACATATCGTGGTAATTCGTACACGTAACTGTATGCCTCGTCGACAAAACGTTCTGTAAATGTCTTCTGTACGTCACACTCGACACCAAGGTGAACTTTGAAACATGGAGAATGAAAGAAATCTAGTGAGTGGAAACCAACGGAATATTTCACTCTAGTTTGCACGATCTCCTCCTGATCCACAAGGGCCGTGACTGCTCATGGTGGTGACGACCCAGGGGCGACTTTGGCCGGCTGATCTCGTGAATCCAAGGAACCACAAAGGCTAAATCAGTAAAACTCCAAGCAAGTGGAAATTATCATGGGGCTCGCACAACCAATGAGAACGAGCCGTCGAAGTAATAAGTAAGTTAACACATTGCTGGGTTACTACTTATACGGTGATGTGTACCTTATAGGAGTCATTTATTAAGAGATACAGTGGCCAGTCCGACAAAGTGGTTTACTTTAGCGCAAAGTACTTTTTTCGTACACCTCTTGTATTCAATTGATTGCTAAATTCTTTTCTGCATCAATAACGCGATGATCATAAGTTGCTGCTATTTTCCTAAATTCCAGGTTTATTGATATGGTTTCTCCCTCTATGTTCAGTTACCATTTTTTGTATCCCTATTAGTGATCTTCGTTTTCCGGTTCTCTGTTATCTCTGGCGTACCCAGATGTTCTTGCAGTGAAGCAAATCATCCAGCCGCTGCAATGATATCATATCTTTTGGTTCTCGGAGCTGTTGCTCGTTCATGATCAGTTAAGAAGGTATTGGACGAAGCTTACGCCCACAGTGAACTCAAATCCGATATCAAGATGCAAGGTGATGGATAACCCCATATACTAGACTATCACAATCTCGCACACATAAAAGAAACAATTGGAAGACCGATATTGTTCGATAGCGGCTCAACAATATAAGCTTAAGAATGTACTACACATTGTTGTTCGAATTAAATATTTTCGAATGATTTCCTGCCGGCTATCCCTAGTGGTATTATTCGTGTTCGAGCAACGCGCCTCTTACAGGAAATAATTTCTATGCAAGGTCGTGATGAAACTTACAGCAATTTTTTCGCCCCTCTTGCTCTCTGCTGTGCTCATAAGTGCCAGCTTCGCAAAGCGAAAACCCGTCCCTTGTGTCGTTTTCTTCAAAGCCTAAACCTGTTCCTTGTGTCCTTTTGCTCTCCTAAATCTGTGGCTTTCAGATGGAAGACAATTTTTAAAAGAATGAAATACAGTTAAGCTACAACGCCGAAAATGACTGTTAACGCATTCCTAACCGCAACGTGTACAGGCTGATAAGTCACCATATTGGAATATGGCTTTCGTTTAAATATTCACAACTTTGTATATTATTGCACAGAGAGATCCATCAAAACAATGGTCAATCCTCAATGCTGGGAGTCAGTTGCCATCCAAATGCCTCCACCTCGCATGCTCGTCGAAGTCCATGCCATGACAGCTTCAACACAAACGTGCCAGTATAACATGAGGTTAAAAGTACAAATTTTAGGGGCAAAACAATTTATTTCTCTTTACTATAAGGTTATCACCGAATCGATACAGTGATAGTGATTCAAACATATATACACACATACGTACATGCAAATGAATGGTATAACAGAATATCAAAGGACATTACAAGCCCGCTTTCCGAGCTTTCTTCTCCAACCTCTCGTGCATATAGCTAGCCATTGGATCTGCCGAGTGAATAGCAGTGAGCTTGTAAGCTTCTTGCTCAGCTCCCGTTAACGGTTTGACCTCATACGTGGTGTTGTACTTTCTTTTTCGATCACCCTAAAATACGTATGAATGGGAGCATAAAAAGGAATAGTCATAGTATAACTCAATAAACGGCGCAATGTGTAAAAGAAGTGGTCTCTCCAACAGCGCAATGTTGTGGATAGTCACTTTATCATTGAATATTTCGATTAATCACATTACTTCTACAATAATTTCCATTATGTTAATACAGTAAGTTAAGTAGCTAATAATAACAGCAACGGTAGCAATAGTAATCACCAATAAATAAACAATCATTTTTTTGTTTTACACGACCCGTCATCAGATCTACTATGAAGATCCCGGCAATTTCTGCATTCGACTCGTTTTTCGACGCATCTATCGAGAACAATGGTCGCTGAACACTCCTCGTTTTACAACTTCAATGATGCTGAGATATTTGCAAAACTCCGGACCACAAGTGTATGCGGTGGGGAACCAACGCGCTATTGTCCTTTCCGGGAAGTAACGCGTCCACCACCACACCATGCGAGTCTTTCGTTTTGCCTGTCTCTCAGCTAGTTCTATTGATCTTTGCCACAGCAAGGTGATTGCTCCCTCTCCCCGGAAAGGACAATAGAGTGTCCATTCCCCACCACATACGCCTGCGGTCCGGAGTTTTTGAAATATGTCAGCACCATTGAAGTTATATTTCGTAATATACCATGCCATTAAGAAAAAGAGTAGGTGGTAAATAATAAGTTAAAATTGTGACTACCCCTCGTTTTAGTTCGGCTGCTGTTTGAGGATTTCGTCCTAATAAAAGTCAAAGAATGCTGATCGAATCGATTCTCCTTGCAATTTTGGAGATAACCAGGTTAAAATGTTCCCACATGGATTGGAGGATAGCGCTGGATCGCAGGCCGAATTAGCGCTTTTGCTTCCAGATCGACGTCATCGCTAACCATGGCGCTTTCCCCATCCGATAAATAAACAACATAGAAGAACATCTCAATAATCGGACTTCTCTCTATTGCCATGTAAACAAAGCCAAGATTGTGGCGTTAATGGATAGAATCAAGAAAAGTATGTTTAAACTAGGTAATTCGTAATGTTTCTGGCTAAGAGCTAAGTCCAGAGAAAAGCTATTCTCTCCATAGTTTCGGTTTGTACAACTTCCTTTCTATTTAGTTACGCTGGCGTGAACAGATGGATGACCTAGCGTGATAACATGAAGAAAATCACAATGAATGAATGGGTCAGCAGCAAGACTTCAGACCCATAGATTCCAGGCTTGTAAGGATTGCAGAAGGTAAAGGCTGTATTTGTTAGAGGTTGTTACATAATACACATTAAAACTGTATACCAAGAAAACTGCAGGCTTAGGAACACCATCTTAGTGCAGCTTTAAGATGGACATTGAAATCTCGTGAACAAAAGGGTTGTGAATCTGTTTATAAAGATCCGCTGTACAGAAACATATCTGTGAACGAGCATTCTCTGAAGACTTAGTGCATTTACAAACCACGAACATTTCGTCCCAAGACAGGATAAGTCTTTTAAACTCCAATAAGGAGAAAACAGTCTTTCCGACATCACACTGGATATTAATCAACTTAGCCCAAAAATTAATGCAAAAGACTGATGATAAACAAAAGAAGGTGAGTAGAAATAGATGATTGGAATATGAACGGTTCACAGATGACCAATAGGGCGTAACTCATACGAAAACCTAACACGTCGGTTATGTATCCAGTCTACAGCATGGTTTTCGAAAACAATTAATACTATCGTTCTAAACTCAGAAAATTAGCTAGCAATGATTCGACTAAACAGAGGTAATGAAGCTGGTTACTCTCTAGCCTGTTTTCCAAGCCATGACTCGTCCAGTTTTCAGAAATAGGAGCACAAACCTCAAGATATTTCTGACGACACTCAATTCTATCCGTCTCAACTTTTTTCAATGCCTCCTTCAAATCCTCCTTCTCATCTTTATCAGAACATGAATTGGAACCAGATTCAGAAGATTCCTAAAGAATTGGTTTACCACACACAGAAATTTAGAATCAAAGCATTCTTTGTGAAACATGAATTACGGGAAACAGGCGACAAATTTCCACACTAAGTTTTAAATGACACTATTTTTTTCCTACCTTTTTTGATTTTCTTGTCCGATTTACTCCCTTCAGTTTCCTGCGCCTTCTTTTTTCGCGTTTCCTTTCTCTCCTTCGAGCTTCCTGCTTTCCTGAAAAGAAAAATTAAGCTGTAACCGCTGTACTGTCTAGTCTGCTGCTTCGTACACCACAATTCCTCCTTTATAAAAAAAAGTGCAGATTTCACAAGTAAAATAGGATAAAGGACAAAGCTCTCGGTGTTGATCAATCCCTTAAAGATGCGCCATGCATTCGACTTCATTAAAGATTCTTGGAGGTGAGTGAATGCATATCTCGCCTTTACAATGACTCCTGTTGGCCTACCTATGTATCGAGCCAGTACTGCTATCCTCCTAGACAAGTCTGGTACAAATTTACCGACCCCAGAGAGATGGAGCGCTTGGTGGGCTATGGCCGCCGGGATCGATTCCAAGTGTGTGTTTCAGGGCGCCTCCGACGACTGCGCTACATGTGCACCATTTCACAAGCAATTTAGCAAGTACAACAACTAACAATCGTTTAACTTTTCTTTTGACCACGACAGTCCAACCTACTGTGGTGGTCTGCGTGGATACATTTGCAAGATTTGTGTCCACAAGCAATGTTCAAGTGCTAATGCGTGTTAGTGTTAATTATAAAACATTATCCATTTCCTATGATATTCACTTGACCAAGTCTATACGCTGCTGAAATTTATCGTTGCTATATGTCTGATATAGTGCAGCTGTGGTCTGTGAGTGGCGTCCACAGCTTTTGATACGGCTAATGCATCTGTCTATTTCACAACTTTCTTGTGAAGCACCGAAAGAACAAAATGGGACAAGTGAGTGGGACAATGTACATCTGTGAGTTGGTAGGTGGTCTTCTTAAAGAACCAAAGGTATTGGTGCGCCACTTTTCGCCTTCAGCTAAGCCCACTATTCAACTCGTTATCAATCTTTACTGAAAACTCTCAAAAAAAACAAAAGAAAACGCTGCGACTATTTTCAGGAAAGCGTCAACGTTGATACATTTTCCACCCCATCATAGGTTTTCACAAAATGGATCTCGCTCATATTATATGAGCTGGATGGTGTAGTCTTGTCGCACATTTATTACTGGAACGTTCAAAGGACGATGGAATAAACCTACAGTCGTGATATATTTCTGATAACAGTTAATTAGAGTATTTACAAAACAATGCTATTCCTAGGTTAAAAGCTGACAAAACAGTGATCGTTTAGGCACCGTCAACGATTTTCCACTGCCGCCACAATCCTGATTCGCAAAATATACTCGAAATGGAACCCCAATAGTTGCCTACTTACTGCACTACTCTTACTCAAGGCGTAGTTATCACAACGAAGACTATCCCACAGATTCGTATTTTATTAGTTTAGACTAACGCTTGGATACAATAGTTACTTTTCGATTAGAAAGAATCCAATGATTTATGTGTACAATGAGAAACTTAACCACAAAGACATTAGTTAATAAATCCGTACACATTCACCGAAAATTAGTGAAACGGACGTCTCTGTTCCTCCCAGCAACAGGTCCAGTAATTTTTAATCGACATGTGACATTCATTAGGGGGCCTTTGCAGTGTTCCAAATCTTACAGTAATTACTGCAAGACAGAGCTAGACTTAACATTGTCACATTCTAGAATACTCCTCGATGCTGATATCCAATTTCAGTTACTACATTATTAGAAAATTCAGGCCATTCTTTATAATAACCAAAGACCAAACATTTTAAAATCCACGTTGAAAACATGAGACGGATAGGGAAATTAATTATTTCCACTACCGTGTAACAGAAGTTTGTGTTAGAAATTCCGACTTTTTTCAAACCCGGTAATAATTCTTTGCAATACAATTTCCGAAGAACGACCAAGGAGCTGTTGAATCTCACATCAAAGAATGCCGTGCGCCAATCTCCAGGTATTTAAGAAGCAGAACTTACACGACAGCTGATACATATAGATATACATATATGTATATACATGTAAACGCATATATATAGATATGCATGTATACCCATATACATGTATATATATATATGCATATGTATATGTATATATACATATACGTGGTATACATACTTCGTTCCCTTTCTCGCTCCATCTCCTTCTCCTTTTCTGGATCTTCTGATTCACTCGAAGTCTCGGATGACGAGTTTTCCGAATCAGATGATGAATTCGAAGTTGAGCTTTCGTTCACCATTTTTCCAGCAAAATTCCCTTCCAAATTGGACATTTGTGGAGATGACGACACTAAAAAAAATCGTTTTAACCAAGTGGTGATATTCTTATTGAGAGATTCGACTTCAATTGCTCGAAGAAGTACAGAGAAAAGGCTACCACATTGTAATAAGTAATACCGGGAAAGTCTGATACTAGTGAAGTCCATAAAACCTCAATCGGTAAAGAGTAACCAAAACCAGCACAGCAAAATATTGTAGCATTCCACGAAAAGCAATTAGCTGGTGAGACACGTTTCGAAAACATAAACTGAACGAAATGCCAAAAACCACCTGACTCCTTTCCAGGAAGTGTTTGCGCTCCGGACTTTTGTTCCGTTTTAAGACCTTCTTCTCCAAGGCAATAGGAATTTTTTACTATTGAATGGCAACATCTGTAACCCCACATTCCATTTCTCCAATACGAACCAAAGATGCTCTTGTGATTCACAGGGTACCTTAATTTGCAACATTTTTCGAGACACGAACCGTTAGAAAGTTAAAACTACAAACGAAAATTAAAGCTATACTGCGACACAGCGCCAGAATTTCTTAAAAAAGGTAGCGAAGACATTAAAACGAAAAGTAGCAAGAATGGATGCTCATATAAATAAACTAGCATTCCGAGAGAACACTTCTTACAATGTCGTTCACTGCAACAGTCAGACTCCATCCATATCGAACACGCTCTAATCCTACCCAATTTGTTTCGTCATCACTATTCCTTCTTTAGTATTTGCTTTTGAAGAGAAACGAACCTCCTAATGGCTTCCCCTTCGCTTCCTCGATAACAAATACATATTACAAATTCTTTATAATCTTGTAGAGAAAACGCGAGGTGCTTTCTTACTCTTTATTCACAAAAAAGCCGATGTTTCGGCGGATTTCGCCTTCCTCAGAGCCTGGAAGATTAAAGTTGACCACAATCTAACGAGCCAAACAGTTCCATAACCAAGCAGAGAAAATGTGATAAAAAAGAAAGCAGAACTGAAAAAATAGTGATGAAAGAATAGAAAAAATAGAAGTGTATCCTAGCTCAACAGAAAATACACAGTATTTTCTGTTTCGTTATGGAAGTATTTGCCAAGGTCAACAGGTCATATTCCGGTCAACCGGACCTTTCTAGGCTTTGAGGAAGGCGAAATCCACCTCTTGTCAAAAAGAATGTAAACAGCTATTTGATCAATACCAGAGCTAATAGAAAGTCGGTTGTTGGAACTACATATTAAAAAGTGAAAACTAACAACTACGCATCTACAACCATTTGATCAGTCTCGATCATTAACAACCACATAATTTTCGGTGGCTAGAGAACTTAAGTAGATGAAAACCTATGCGACCAATGTGTTGATGCAATCCATACAGCATTCCTACTTTAACAGGGACGCCTTCCTTTCCGGCGCTACGCTCTAGTGCTTAAGTTTTCCTGAAATTAATATTACGAAGAACTTTGATACAACTTGAATGAAGCCGAGATATTTGCAAAACACCTGACTGCAGGTGTCTGCGGTGAGGAAGGAACCCCTCTTTCCGGCGCTGACGCGTTCACCACCACAGAATGCGGGCACACCTCGTTTAGCCCTTCCTTCAACTAGTTCTCTATCTACCGATGTCACCAGCAATCACCCGTCATCGGTATTGGTCTGGCAAGCCCAAAACGGGAACGAACCCAGTTAAGCTGAGGGTGAAGTTATTATCACAATTTTAACTTATTATTTACTACCTACTCTTTTTTATGGCAGGGTTTCTTGCCAATGGAGTAGCCACGGATCTCCATCATATGAGGGATCTCGAGTCGGTTAGTCGCGAGACTACGTGGCGCGTCCCCAGGCGGCGGATAGGGGGTTGAAAATGCAAGGAATGAAAGAGCAAGGTGTGCGGCTGCCTGAGTTTGTCATAACGACCAAAACCATCCATGGTAACTCGCAATTCCAGAAGCCGCAGCCTCAACGCTGGACGTGTGAGTCTCCCAATGGAGAGTGCCATAACGAAATAGACCACATCATAGCAAATAGAAAGTTTTGCCTAGCCGATGTCGCTGTAGTTCTAAAATTCTACATGAGATCACACCATCGCCTCCTTCGTGCAAGATTCTATTTCTCGCGAAAAGCAGAAAAAGCCGCTAAATTCCAAAACCGAAGTCGCAGAACCAACGCAAACTAGGACTTATTCAATTCATTAGTCGGCTGTTGGGAAGATGCCGTTGTCGATAACATCGACGAAGAATACGATCTGCTCACTCAACATCTTCATGTTAACGGTATGAAAGCTGAGAGTTCGAAAGTAACCAAGAGATGTCTGTCTCCAGAAACATTCGAGCTAATACGCCAGCGTGGAATCGCACGAGCTGCTGGCAACCGCGAACTAACGCCCGAACTTGCAAAACGAGACAGACCGGCGATAAAAGATCTTAAAGAAGAGAGCAGCAGTAATGGTCGAAGTTGCAAAGGCTGGGAAAAGCATTCGCAAAGTCCACTAATGCTTCGCCAATTACAACACCAGAATCATTCCACTCCGACGCCCAAACGGAACAGTTACAACGTCCAGAGAGGTAATGGGAAAGATCATTCACGAATACTTCTCATATCTCTTCGATAGCCGCGTCCACCTTCCGTCATTTAAAAAAGGAGGATGGATATGTTGTACTACCGGTTCTCTCTTCCGAAATCCTACATGCCATTTCGTCAGTGAAAAATCGAACAACACCAGGTCCGGACAGGATAAGATCAGAACACCTGGAGAACCTTCCGCCAGTCCTCGTAAACACATTGGCTCGA